>JBBBDQ010029712.1:600000-1102500 GCA_037127315.1 Ascarosepion bandense | reverse complement strand
TAACCTGTATTTATCGTTCTACTAACAGAGTTCCACGTATTTGTATTTTGCTGTGTTTAATATATATATAATTATTTCCTATTTAGGTTGTTTTTGTATTATTTCTTGCTGGACTCTTAACCGGGTCCACGACAGAGATTGTCCGGCAGTCCCTGGCAAATAGGAGGACAAATAATGCTGTTACTTTATTTTAAGTCATTTTCTTCAGTCAGTCAAGATTTTAATAATATTCATCATTAACTAACACTAGCAGTACTATACAATAATACCTTCCTGTTTGGAGTATTCTGCTCACAGCGGAAAACTAATTGAAAAGAATAACATAGATAAATATATATATATATATATAAAGCAAGATGTTTGTGTGCTTGTGGAGAGGTGTCTGCCTGTCTGTATTTCCTTTATACAAATCCACAATTTTTATCCGATTGTCACCACAATTCACACACTATTCTTTAGGCTTCCGGTCAGGTCATGGAATACACCCCCGATATTGGAAATCGATACCCGATATTCAATCAGGTCTGATCAAGATCAGGATTTCAGCCTTTTATCGTGGTTCTTGCTGCAGAATTTGCTCTAACTTGGTAAAATTATAGTTTTTAGTCTCAAACATTAGTAGATCTTCTCAGACGACTTATTTTCCTCTATATCAAAAATCGATACCCCACCCGACATTTTATAGAATCTGATCAAAAACAGATATTCAGCTATCAATATCATTTTCTCCAATTTTATTCCCGATGAGCATTTTCATGGAGTTACTTAGGTTAGTTTGTCCTTGGATGACGTATTTGACGGCGATATTGGAAATCGATACCCCGATATCCTATCGGGTCTGATCACAATCAGGTTTTCAGCCCTTTTATTTTGGTTTTTGCTTCGGGTTTTGCTCTAAGTAGGTATAATTGTAGTTCTTAGTCTTAGCCATGATACCATTTACTCAAAGGACTTATTTAGCCTTCAAAATTTAGTTTGCGACAGAAAACTTATTCGACATCGATACCGGAAATCAAAATTTGACTTACATCCATTCATTTTACTAAGTTCTACGGCTTCGAGATCAACCTTTCAACAACGTACGTGCCAACGTTCAAAGAGTCCGAGCTCTAGGGCCATGGATTAGTTTTAAAGCTTTCATTACACCCGAGCAACGCCGGGCTATACTGCTAGTATTTTGCTAAATTTTAAACACAGTTGATTCAATATTCAATTGTTATCTAATATGTAATCTTTAAAAATCGCATTTAATGTTAGACAAACACCGATGAAGAAATGACTTAAGTGACAGATACAGACAATTGTGGAGAGGAAATCAAAGTAACGACTATTTAAATCAATATCCCGGGGAGGCTTTTAAGTATCATATGCAATACATGCTTGAGCGATCATATCTCTTTCTATTCATGACTGACTAGGCTAATTTTTTTCTAACAGTAGACTGGTTGCCAACCAAGGCTATAGGAGCCAGTCTGGGTTATTCAACTAATAGATGGGAGGGAAAGGCGCTATATTTATGTCTTTCGTAAGATTTTTTGCGCGTAAATGAATGCAATGAACCTGACTGGAATTCGAAAACAGATTTCTCATTCCGTGAGAAATCGAGGGATATACGGCAGGTAAAAAGGAAGATTTATTTTGAGGTTCCTTAGAAATAAAGACAAATGTCATGTACTAGCTTGTCAAACTATAAATTAAAGCAACAATTATTTAATTTTAAATCTTTTAAATTTATAAATTTAAACATGGGTTTCAGTATCCGGAGAAAGATCTGCAATATAATCGATCCTGACATGGCATCTCGAAAGAAACTGAAAAGAAAGAAAGAAAGAAAGAAAGAAAGTATAAAAATGAAAGAAGATAAATAGTGAACAGAAAAAAAAATGAACAATAAAGAAAGAAATAAAAAGACACATAAACGTAAGTTTAAAAAAAAGGGAAAAAAGGAAATTAAATAATGAATTGAAAAAATAGATAAATTATAAATAAAGAGCGAAAGTGATATCTTGGAAAGAAAATCAGAAAATAAAGTGAAATATTAGAAAGAAAGAAAGAAAGAAAGAAAGAAAGAAAGAAAGAAAGAAAGAAAGTGAAATATTAGAAAGAAAGAAAGAAAGAAAGAAAGAAAGAAAGAAAGAAAGAAATGAAATATTAGAAAGAAAGAAAGAAAGAAAGAAAGTGAAATATTAGAAAGAAAGAAAGAAAGAAAGAAAGAAAGTGAAATATTAGAAAGAAAGAAAGAAAGAAAGAAAGAAAGAAAGAAAGAAAGAAAGAAAGAAAGAAAGTGAAATATTAGAAAGAAAGAAAGAAAGAAAGAAAGAAAGAAAGAAAGAAAGAAAGAAAGAAAGTGAAATATTAAAAAGAAAGAAAGAAAGAAAGAAAGACCAGGCGCCGAATCGATATTGATAAACCGGGTCTGGATAGTTCAAATTCTAGTAAAGCATTTCCTGATATTTCTGACCGATTTATTTTTGAGCCTAAGTGAATTTCCTTCTTGGAGTGTTGCTGACCAAAATTCCTACAAGTTGCAACTCTTTGGAACCGAACTGGATTTTTATAACTACATTAAGGTTTTTTGGGTGAACGAAACCAAACTAGAATACAGAAACGGATTTTGAAAAGTCACGGATTTAGCGCCGATCAATTCACTTATGCAGCCACATAAATGCGAATCTGATTTGAAACCCTCAGACCAGGTTCCGTAATTATGTATCGAACTATAACAATTCTTCAATCTACAAAAATTCACACACGCACACACACACACACAGACACGTTGGAGTAGATAGATCCATAATTGGAGTAGATAGATCCATCTATCGCCCGGTTCACATTCCACCCCCGTCTATTGAACAGGTTAAGAGGCTCATCCGGTGTTCCCTGCTTAGGATGTGGTTTCCGGCTTTCTCTTTTCCAATCTTTTCACTATTACGTAGCCCCCCTGCACATCAGTGGTGTTCCCGCCTTGCTCGGGGTGATACGATTAAAAAAAAACCTCGTTGTACTTATAAGTTAAGACCGCTTATAGATATGATTTAATGCTCGTGAAACTGACAATCACCATGCAGTGTTGATCTATCTGCCTAGTTCTACGAGTTCATGCCGTTACAACTAAAACCGGTCATGATACGTATATATGATCGAATCATGTGTATTCCTTGTTGGAGTTTTTGGGTACCCTTGTATATTAGTGAGCCAGCCATGAGTTGACTCATTTGATAGTTCACCTGTAGAAGGGTTAACCAATCAGAAGGCTCAAAATATTCAATACGATGTGTATAAACGGCGACCATATTTGCCCGAGTATTGGCGATATAGTTTGATTCAGTAGAGTGTCTCATTCTTGAGTGTTAACCTTTGACGATGTTTCATTAAAGAGATTACGTACTGCGCTGTATTCTATATTCATAAACTATGGTAGACATGGTCAACATTCCTTTTGTTTTCCGTTGGAAAAGAAAGTTCTATTTGAATAGCTTCTTCCCAAGTACTACTACTTCATAGAACAGACTCCCAAGAAGATGCTTCTCGATCAATACAATCAATCTTAACTTCTTCAAGGATAAGATCAGCCGTTATCTATCCCACAAAATCTGCACTTCCTTTGCTTACGTCCAGAAAATAATTTATTTTTGGTACTTGTATAGGATAAACATTAGTAATATATATCCATAAAAATTAAAATTCTATATAAATCAAATTACCAGAAACATCTAACTATAACATAAACTCTGTATATAAAACATATCGCTTCCACTACCAAAATCACCTTATTAAACACAGGTTATGGTGTGCCGAAAGTTTTTTAAAAAATAGACATGCTCGCTCAAATACCAGCCACGTTCAACACTAAGGTGAGGAATAAAGGCTTCTACTAGTATTCAAAACAACACAAGAAATACATATTAAGCTGTCAAACAGAAAGAGAAATTAAAAACGACCAAAGCATCCCTTGAAAATAGTTACAGAATTGGTCGAAAGCGCTTGGACCAATCGACAATATGACTAATTATTGCATTCTCTTATTCCCACCAAACAGAAAAGTGTAAGAACGTTAATCTTATAAGTCAAATTAATAGCTATGATATTTTTAGGACAGAGGTTATACGTTTGGTGCCTCTGGGTCAAGGAAATTAAGGAAAACAAAACAGACAGACAGACAGACAGATAGATAGATAGATAGATAGATAGATAGATAGATAGATTGATTGATTGATTGATTGATTTTCTTAAGAAAATATGCGTCATTCAGCATTTGTCATCAAAATTTCTCACAAATATTCAGGCTGTTATATATATATATATATATATATATATATATATATATATATATATATATATATATACTGTTTAATTAAAAACATAATATCTACTCAAACACAGGTATCGATTAAAAACAATTTTCAAACAAAGAAATTAAGTATGTCGGTTGTTAATTCCATTTCGTTAATCTCCAAAAATTTCAGTAAAATTTTAGTTTTAGAATTTAGAGTTTACTGGTATTTACTTTTTTTAAAAAGTTCTCAATACTCAGTACAACAAATATTGTAGAGCATAGCGTAATTAAATTGTTTTTTGTTTTTGTATTTAAAATTAATATAGTTTATATTGCGACACGGAAACTTCTATATTTCGAGATTTTTATCTCGCCATCAGGCAATGTTAGCTCATTGTATTGAAAATGATTTTCATTTGAACATAAGAAACAAACGTTTGTTATTTATGGATGTGGTAAAATAAAAACAATTATGTGTGTGTTCGATTTAACTAATTAGAATAGCGATCCACTTTAAAATTGAATAAAGTTTATATTTTGGGGGAATACATGATTTCCTTTTTCAATCTTAACGGCCAGACTGACAGTCGATCAAAACCCATATCTAGACTGCATTTCCGTTGATGTATCCATTATTGTTACAAGATTATTATCTTAGTTTTCTCTGTATCCATCACTTTCTAAAACAAAAAAGAAACAGTGTAATTATACTATTTTATTTCGATTCAGAATGCATTTTATTCTAATTTTTCATAAAATTCTTAATTTGTAAAATTGTTAATATCTATTTATTTATTAGAATATTTTATTTGAAAATTTTAATATCCATGTAATACAGGCTTCACTTTTACAATAATAATGATATAATTGTTGTTTATTACACACAATAATGATATAATACAGGTATTATCTTCTCAAAATTAATGATAATAGGAAATGTGTTTCCTTTACACAAAATTAATGATATAATAAAGGCTTTAACCTTATAGAAAATAATGATAAAATAAGGGTGTTATCTACAGAAGATAATGACCTAATAAAGGTTTTAGCTTTAGAGTAATAATGATATAATTATTGTCTATCTTTATACACTCTAATGACATAAAAGTGTAATCTCTCAGAAATAATATGATATAATAAAGGCTTAACCTTATAGAAAATAATGATAAAATAAGGGTGTTATCTTTAAGAAGATAATGACCCAATAAAGGTTTTAGCTTTAGAGTATTAATGATATAATTATTGTCTATCTTTATACACTCTAATGACATAAAAGTGTAACTTCTCAGAAAATATGATATAATAAAGGCTTTTTAACCTTATAGAAAATAATGATAAAATATGTGTTATCTTTATAGAAGATAATGACCTAATAAAGTATTTTAGCTTTAGAGTAATAATGATATAATTATTGTCTATCTTTTTACAATTTAATGACATAAAAAGTGTAATCTCTCAGAAATAATATGATATAATAAAATACGTAAACCTTATAGAAAATAATGATAAAATAAGGGTGTTATCTTTACAGAAGATAATGACCCAATAAAGGTTTTAGCTTTAGAGTAACAACAATGACATAATTATTGTCTATCTTTATACACTCTAATGACACAAAAAGTGTAATCTCTCAGAAATAATATGATATAATAAAGGCTTTAACCTTATAGAAAATAATACAAATAAGGGTGTTATCTTTACAGAAGATAATGACCTAATAAAGGCTTTAGCTTTAGAGTAATAATGATATAATTATTGTTCATCTTTATACACTCTAATGACATAAAGTGTAATTCTCAGAAATAATATGATATAAAAGGCTTTGAACTTTATGAAAATAATGATAAAATAAGGGTGTTATCTTTACAGAAGATAATGTAATTCAATAAAGGTTTTACTTTAGAGTAATAATGATATAATTATTGTCTATTCTTATACACTCTAATGACACAAAAAGTGTAATCTCTCAGAAAATAATATGATATAATAAAGGCTTTTAACCTTATAGAAAACAATGATAAACAAGGGTGTTATCTTACAGAAGATAATGACCTAATAAAGGTTTTAGCTTTTAGAGTAATAATGACATAATTATTGTCTATCTTTATACACTTTAATGACATAAAAGTGTAATCTCTCAGAAATAATATGACAGGCAAAATGCGAACCTTATAGAAAATAATGATAAAATAAGGTGTTATCTTTATGTAAAGGATAATGACCTAATAAAGGTTTTAGCTTTATATTAATGATATAATTATTGTCTATCTTTATGGCACTCTAATGACATAAAAAGTGTAATCTCTCAGAAATAATATGATATAATAAAGGCTTTTAACCTTATAGAAAATAATGATAAAATACAAAATATTCCTACAGAAGATAATGACCTAATAAAGGTTTTAGCTTTAGAGTAATAATGATATAATTATTGTCTATCTTTATACACTCTAATGACATAAAAAGTAATCTCTCAGAAATAATATGATATAATAAAGGCTTTAACCTTATAGAAAATAATGATAAAATAAGGGTGTTATCTTTACAGAAGATAATGACCCAAATAAAGGTTTTAGCTTTAGAGAATAATGATATATAATTATTGTCTATCTTTATACACTCTAATGACATAAAAAGTGTAATCTCTCAAAATAATATGATATAATAAATGCTTTAACTTTAAAAATAATGATGTAATTAAGTTGTTATCTTAACACTAATAATGAAAAATAATTTTTTGTCTTCACAAAAAATTATAATGCAATAAAATTTCTTTTTACAAAAATAATGATATCATAAACGTTTTAACTTCACACAAATAATAATATACAACGGGTGTTATCTTTATACAAAATAATGACATATTAAATGTTTTATCTTCACAAAAATAATGCTATACTATATCTTTTAACGCAGTAATGATATGAACATTATCTTTACACAAAATAATGTATTAATGGTGTTAATACCATGTTGATATTATTATTTTCTCTTCTAATTACATGCATTGAACCTTTGTTGTGAGTTTTGTTGGGTATCTCTATGTGATGTCTTTTTTCTCTTTGTAATATCTGTTTATGTTTTATGACGTCTACAAAGTCTCATGAAGTAATTCCCATTTTAAGACATACAAAATTCATAAGCTTGATGCCTTTTTAAAACATTCACGAATCTGAGAGAACGATTGTACATAGATGTAGTCTAGACATTTCATAAATAGTTTGAGTTGGTGAATGACATCAATATTAGAGTCAAGGGTCATTCAAGCACATTTAAGAATATGACCGGAGTTCGAGTTTAATACTTAGATTTTCTAGCATCTTACGTCTGTGCCGTGACCTATCCTCTGGTCACTATCTTCTTCTTCTATGTACCTTGTCCTTTCAGGACATAGGCGGTCATCGCCTTCCACGTCTCCCTACCCCTGATGGCTCTTAGCACGCTTTCTTCTGTAACGTCTTGCAGGCCCCATTCTGTCATCCACCTGCTCAGGCCCTTCAAATATGTTATCCGCTGCTATCCCCTGTCTCTTTTTTCCTCAATCTGGCCTGTTAGTATCAGGTTCTCCAATCCCTCTTTCATGTCCCAGGAACTTCAGTTGTCTATTCCTGATGCTCAATATTAATTTACGTTTCCTTTCCAATCTTTCCAGCACCTCGTCATTGCTCACATGCATCCGCAGTATCCTTCTGTAGAACCATACTTCGGCTGCTTCAAGTTTTTCCTTCATCTTTGTTGATATTGTCCAACACTGATATGTTGAAGAACTGACATCACATAGCAATCCAGTACTCTCTTCTTTGTTTTTAGTGAAAGTTTCCTGTATCTTAATACTTTACTCAGCTTCTGGAACCCTCTTTCGCCATGCCAATTCGCCTTTTGATCTCTGTGTCGCACTTTCCGTCTTCAGTTAGAACTCTTTTCGCTTTACTTATACTAAATTTTTTTCACTGACCTATACATTGAGGTATTTGAAGAGTTTAGAATGTTTTAATTCAACATTCTAGTTTTTATGATAAATTCTGCATAGGTGCCTTACATTTTTCTCATTCTAATTCAAAATTATACTTTCTGTTTTAGAAAGGTTTATCGTAAGTTGAATTGTTAGGAAGACTTGGTAAAAACTTGGTCTTTTTAGTCAGTATCATCCCGTTCATGTGATATCATTTTGTGATATTCTTTTTATTTCGACTATTAATACTAAGTGAACGAAACCAACTTGTCTGAATTTAAACTCGTGACACTAATTTCTCTTTCATTTTTATTAATTTAAACTACCTACACATAAATACAAAACAAGACAAATAATCTGTTTTATTCAGACAATTTTAATATTTATTATCTTTGCAGTCGATTGACTCTCTATCCTACTTTTTTCTTGAATTCTTGTAATGTTATCGGAGCGGAAAGAGTTCAAATCCAGTTCGATTCCCTTTCGTTTACTTTTTGTTAACGCACTTGAAGGAGTTCGAATTCCAGTTGAATTTCTTGCATTTGCTTACGCACAAATACCCTTGGGAAAGGTATTAATCCGTCTCCTCCCTCCAGTTATGGGTTAAATAATAAGACAGATTGGGTTCTATAGACTTGGCTGGCAACCAGAAAGCTACTGCGGGATAATCTTCTTCCCAGTCATTCATGTCTCTTTCGAGACATGATCGCCCAGTAGGTTGTCATTGCTTTCTGCGGCAGACTGGTTGCCAGCCAAGACTATAGAACCCAATCTGTCTTTTTATTTAATTCATAGTTAGAGGGGAAAGAGATGTATGATATTATTAAGTAGTAATTAGTGGGGGACCAGTTTATTACTTCATAATAATATAAAACTGATCCCCCGTTTATGGCCAGTAGAAGCCTTAATCATGTTTTCAACTATTACATTCACTCAGTTAGGTGCCATACATGATACACGCTTTTGGATGATCATGTCTCGAAAGAGACATGACTAACTGGGCAGAAGAAAGATTATCTTGCAGTAGGTTGGCATTGCTTTCTGGGGTAGACTGGTTGCCAGCCAAGGCTATAGAACCCAATCTATCTTATTATTTAACCCATAACTGGAGGGAAGAGACTATTCGAGGAATTCAACTGAAATTCGAACTCGGTGGTGATCAAACTCGCGCCATGATAAAGTTCTGGGTAAATATATTGCTAACAAGTTTTCTGTAACGATGCGCTTATTTCGGCCGAAAGTGCCGATCGAACGTTCTCCGAAAGCTTTGTGAAACCGGCTCGTAAAGCTTTACCATTTGAGCGGCAGTTTAGACGCATGCTTTTAAGCTGACTTTTCGATTCCCGATTCTGTCCAGTTGACTTCAAGGCAAGTTATTATTCCACTCAGTGAATATGATGTGGCACAACGGAGATGCACCAGTCACAAAAGACGGTGGACAGGTGATATAGCAGCGGCAAAGCTGAAGGACCCTCTGATGTGTCAAAAAGAGACATAAACATGAAATGACTGTCTTTTGTTCTGACCAGCTTCGCTTTGGACACACTAGTCAGTCACCTTGTGATTGGACGATAGGAGATTGTGACATATTCCATATGGCCAGATATCTTTCGACTGACACAAGAAAAATATGCAATATTAAACTTCATGAAGGCAGAAATAACCTTGTTTATATAGTCTGTTGCATAGATATGTTTTTAAATTATATTATTATTATTATTAGTAGTAGTAGTAGTAGTAGTAGTAGTAGCAGTGTTTCTTGGCGCTGTAGTGCAGTGGAGAACAAGAAATTGGAGATCCAGTTCGAATTTCAGTTGAATTCGTTGCATTCACTTGCGCGCAAATACTCTTGGGTAAGGTATTAATCCGTAGCTTCTACCTCCAGTTATGGGTTAAATAGCAGGACAGATTGGGTTCTATAGCCTTGTTTGACAACCAGTCTACGGTGGAAAGTAATGACAACCTAATGCGAGAAAATCTTCTGCCCAGCCAGTCATGTCTCTTTCGAGACATGATCGCCAAGCGTGTATGGCGTATCGCACTTGACTAACTGACTGAGTAATATTTAGTGGGTACGTGTCTAGTAAGGAAGCCACGTTCCTATATATATATATATATAGTTGTGAATTCAGCCATCATTGATTCGTTGTATAAAATACTATTATTTTTGGAAAGAAAACACTTTTATTATGTCATTATATTGTGTAAAGTTAACACATTATCAAATTATTATTTTATATAAAGATAATTCCTTTAATTCATCATTATTTTTGTCATGATAACACCTTTGTTATGTCATCATTTTTGTAAAGTTACAGCTATTAATATATCATTAATTTTCGAAATATTATTAAAGACTTTGTTATAAAAGATAAAACCTCGATTATATCATTAACTTGTGTAAAAAGACTTTTTATTATATCATTTTTTAAGGATCATAATGTCAATATTTTGGATAAAATTAAGGCCTTTATTATATTATTTTTTTGGAAGCGTAACACTTTTATATTATTATTTTGTGTAATGTTAAAACTTTTATCATTATTTTTGGAAAGGTAACACCTTTATTTCTTTAAAGATATTATTTTTATTTTGTCTTCATTTCATGTAAAGGTAACAACTTCATCAGATCATTATTTTGTGTAAAGTTAAAACATTTATTATATAATTATGTTTTAAAGAGTAACACATTTATTATGTCAATATTTTGGGTAAAAATTAAAGCCTTTACTCTACCATTTTTGGGAGGATAAAACCTCTATTATGTCATAGTCTTATGTATAGTTAAAACACTTTTTTTTTAACAATTTTTAAAGATAAAACTTGTATTAATATCATTTTTTCTAAAGATAGAAACTTTATTATGTTATTTTTTACTGTTAAATCATTTATTGCATTATCATTTTGTGTAAAGATAACACTTTTGTCATATCATTGTTGTGTTCATTTAATATATTTATTTTATTGTTATTGTGAGTAAAGATAATACATTTATTATATAATTATTTTGCGTAAATTTCTACCTTGATAATATCATTAATTTGTGTAAAGATAATGCATATATTATGTCATTTGTATTTGTAAACTTTACGCCGATATTACATTATTATTTGGGGTAGTTAACACATTGGCTATATAATTATTTTCTTTAAGAATAACACATTTATAATATTATTAACCTGTGTGAGATTAACACACTATTATATACTGAACTTGTTTAACAATAACACCTTTATTACATCATTACTGTGAGTAAAGATATTCCCCATTTCATTAATTGGAGTAGATAGACTAAACTATCGCCAGGTTCACACTCCACCAACATCTATTGAATAGGTGAAGAGGCTCATCCCATGTTTCCTGCTTGGGATGTGGTTTCCGGCTTTCTCTTTTCCAATCTTCTCACTCTTTTTTTTTTCAGTTGAAGTAGATAGACTAAACTATCGCCCGGTTCACACTCCACCAACATCTATTGAATAGGTGAAGAGGCTCATCCCTTGTTTCCTGCTTAGGATGTGGTTTCCGGCTTTCTCTTTTCCAATCTTCTCACTCTTTTTTTTCAGTTGGAGTAGATAGACTAAACTATCGCCCGGTTCACACTCCACTCATGTTTATTGAAAAGGTGAAGAGGCTCATCCCTTGTTTCCTGTTTAGGATGTGGTTTCCGGCTTTCTCTTTTCCAACCTTTTCACTCTTACGTAGACCCCTGCACATCAGTGGCGTTACCGACTTGCTTGGGGTGATATGATTAAAAAAATAAATAAATAAAATATCATTAATTTGTGTAAAGATAATACTTTTAGTGTATTATTATTATTATTATTATTATTATTATTATTATTATTATTATGTGTAAAAACAACACAATTTATTACATCGTCCCAGTGTAGAATTAACGCTCATGTCATTAGATTATGTCATTTTTGAGTAAAGTTAACACCTTTATTATATCATTATTTAGTGCAAATTTAACATATTCATCATATCATTATTTTCGTAATAACACCTTGATTATATCATTATCTTATCTAAAGTTAAAAGTTTGTTATATGATTATAATATTGAGTCAACTCATTAATTATATTATTTTTGTGAGTGAAATTATAACTTTTATTACATAATTATTTCATGTACAGTTCTGACCTACATAATATTATTTTGTGTCAAGATATCACGTCATTATTTTTAGTAGAGTTAATAACGCCAATACATCATTATTCTTTTGTAGTTACCACGATGATTATATCATTAACTTCCCTAATGATAACACTTTTATTATATCAATATTTTGTGTAAAAATACCACCTTTATTATATCCTTCTCTTGTTTACAGATGACAGCCTTGCTATATTTTTTATATTGTTTAAAGTTAAGACTTTTACTACATCTAAATCCGCTGCTAAGAAGGTCGGTTCACTGTGTAGGACCAGGAAGTTTTTCCCGTCTGAAACAATCCTGCACATATATAAATCTACCATCCGTCCGTGCATTGAGTTCTGCTGCCATATCTGGTCGGGTGCTCCTGCTATCCACCTAGGGACCTTGAGAAAATCTAACGGAGAATCTGTAATGTGACCGATCCCGACTTGGCAGCTCAGATACAGTTACTTTCTCACCGGCGCAATGTGGCTTCCCTGTGTCTCTTCTACAAATACTTTCACGGCTTCTGCTCAGATTAACTTAGCTCACTGGTGCCCCCTATATATGAATTTACTCGAGCCGCAAGATTAGCAACTAGGTCCCATTTGCTGTATTTTCTGGCTTTAAGTGTGCAGGATTGCTTCAGGCACAAAAGCTTCCTGGCTCTACACAGAGAACCGACTTACTTAGCAGCGGATTTAGCCATGGATTCTATATAGTTATTCAATGAAACATGTTTGAGTGAAGATACTACCTAAATATACATATCTGTTCTGATAAACAGATTTATATAGAAGATAACAATATTCGAGGCATGACGGATTTTTGTCAAGCTTTCTGGTATTGACATAATGCTGACATGTGGGTCATATTTTCAAGATATATTCTAAAATGTGACAGTTCAACCTGTCTTCCTAAACGATTCGTGTATGGATTGTGAATTTAAAGTACGTATATTTTGGCAGCATCTTTTCTATTAAACAAGTTGTGTTAAACGATAGAGACAACATAGTCTTATATATTTTCTTTTAATTTTTTCATATTTTCGCATTAGACTTTTTATTTCCAAATTATATTTGTATAAAAATTGTTAAAAGGTTGTCCTAGTTGGGTTTACGACTACCCGGCTCTCTAGACGATTAACTATGAATTTAAATGATTCCAGTGCCATTACACGACATCTTAAGCCATATAGTTTCCCTTCAGCATTCTGACATTCGTAAAATTCTTATAGACAATACGAAAATTATTGATGAACATAAAGACATTAGACGCCTAAAAATTTTAGAGACACTACATATCAGAAGTAAAAAAAACTTCTTATCAATAGCACAGCTTATCAAGTTTCTGGACATGTACTTAGTTGTTTTTAGAGGGTTTATTTGAAATATAATTAAGGTAAATAATTCTTTTCCTCTGAGTAATTTGATAACACTGTGCAACACTTGAAAAAGTACAGGACACCTGTGCCCATTTTTATATTCGCAATGGCACAGAAAATACATTTCTTGGCTTCTTTTTGTTGAGTTATGTGGTTTTTGTGCAAATTTGTAACTTTTGAGAATTTTAGCAAAAAAGGTCAAAACTGAATTTCTCACATCTTTGCGCTTCCATATTGTGCATCTGTTATTGTGTGCTTATATTAAACCGTGTTTATCACTAAATATGTCATGACTAATAAATCTAAATTTAATATTTCTTTATTCTTTTTTATAGGTTTTGACAATGACGTCAAGACAGTGTAAAAATGATCCAAATAGATTCTGCTATATATGTGGCGAATTAACTTTTGCTAAGGAAATGCGCAGCATTACAAGCCATATCAAGAAATTGTACAAAGTTTACTATCATTGTGAAATAGGAGACTAAGACAAGCCATGGGCTCCTCATGTCTGTTGCCTTACGTGTGTGAAGACATTGAGTACATGGTATGGAAGAAAAAATATTCACATGAAGTTTGGTGTGCCAATGATTTTGCGTGAGAAGAAAGACCATTCTAATGATTGCTATTTCTGTCAGCAAGACTATACGGGCTGTACTACAGCAAGGAAAAAGAAACACATTGCTTACCCAAATTTGCAATCAGCAATTCGCCCAGTTGAGCACTCAAAAGATTTACCTGTACCAAAACCCCCAGATCAAGAAATGTGGAGTTCCAATAGTAAAGATGAACATTCCAGTGATGAAACAACAGAACTTTTTGATTCAGACAGCAATAGTAAACCAATACTATTTTCTCAAGAGGCTTTAAATGACTTATGTATAGATCAAGGAAGAGAGTACTGGATTGCTATATATTGTCAGTTCTTCAATATGACAGTGAATGCTGGACAATATCATCAAAGATGAAAGAAAAAAATGAAGCAACTGAAATGTGGTTCTACAGAAGGATGCTGCGAATATCATGGGTTGAGCATGTGGGCAATGATGAGGTCCTAGAAATGATGGAAACAAAAAGGAAATTAATGCTGAACTTCAGGAAGAGACAGCTGAAGCTCCTGGGACATGCAATGAGGAAGAAGAGCTTGAAGAACCTGTTACTAACAGGCCAGGTAGAGGGGAAAAGTAACAGAGGAAAGCAACGGATAACATATTTGAAGGACCTGATCAGATGGATGACGGAACGAGGATTACATGGTGTAACAGGAGAAGGTGTGCTAAGAGCCACCAGGGATAGGAAGACGTGGAAAGCCATGATCGCCTACGTCCTGAAGATACAGGGCACATAGAAGAAGAAGAGATCTCTATTTAACGAAAGACAAAAGTGAGCTTCTGGCATCAAGGATTGAAGAACGTAATCTTCTTAAAGGAGTGAAGATAACATTCTACAGAAAACATGCACAAAACTGCATGTTTTGTTTCCATTAAAAGATGATTTATGCTTCTGTAATGACATCCCTAAACTTTTTGAACAACTGGAAATACCATATGATAATAACAACTGGCGACTTTTCTTAGATGCATCCAAAGAAAGTATCAAAGCTGTTTTGTTACACAATGGTAACACTCTGCCATATGTTGCCATAGCTTACAGCGCAACTATGAAAGAATTATACAAAACTTTTAAAGCAATTTTAATGAGCATACAATATAATAACCATAAATGGTATGTTTGAGCAGATTTCAAGGTATAGCCATGCTAACTGGCTTGGAGCTTGGTTATACTAATTTCGGCGGCTTCGTGTGATTTTGGGACTCCAGAGCGAGAACTGAACATTATGTACGCAAGGATTGGCCTGTTAGATATGAAATTGAGCAAGGAAAGCATAATTTCAAGCACAAACCACTTCTGCAAACTGATAGAATACATTTGCCTCTTTTGCATATTAAACTTGGTTTGTTTAAGCAATTTGTGAAGGCCCTAGATAAGGATTCCTTTGCATTTGCCTATCTTGCGGAAAGGTTCCCTTCCCTAAGTCCAGCTAAAATGAAAGAAGGTATCTTCAAAGGTCCCCAAATTCGAAAAAATTGTACTTGATGAAACTTTCAACAAACATCTCAAGAAAAAAGAAAAACTTATCTTTAAATCATTCAAGAAAATTTGTGATAATTTCCTGGGAAAACATCGTTCAGCTGACAATGCACAAGTTGTGAATGATCAACTGCATCATTATCAAGTTATAGGATGTAACATGTCTCTAAAATTTCATGTTCTTCACTCTCATTTGGATTTTTTTGCGGAGAATCTTGGTGATGTCAGTGATGAACATTGCGAGAGATTCCATCAGGTTATTTCAGTAATGGAGAAACGTTTTAAAGGAAAATAGAACCCCGACATTTGGCAGACTACTGCTGGAATATAGAAAGGGAGGACAACACTCTACACAAAAGGGTTAAGAGGATAAATGTTGTTTAAACTGACAATTCTGTGTTTTTCATCCATAACCAATAATAATAAATGTGAATTTATAGTACATGAAAACGATGCCTAATCTAGAGAAATAAAGGTCAGATTTGGTATCAGGATACTTTTCTTAGATCGAAACAGGTCTTATGTAGCATGCACTTTTTAAAAAACTTTAATTTTATTGGACAGTATAATTTACATAATTAGTTCCTTCGAAGTTCAAATTCTCTAACGTATTTTTACGGCATTTAAAATCTTTCCCAACCAAGTATTCCATATAATTCACGCATCTACGTGAGCACATATCTTCACGTGTACATGTTGTTTACATTATTACTGCCTTTGAATTTAATTTTTTTTCATAGCGTTTATTTATTTTCTTTTAAAATTTTGTTACACTTTTCATGCTACAAGAAATATTTGATTTTTAAACTGTAATATCGTCCTTGATGATGAACGATGACGTTTTTAAGTACAATTAGACAATTTTATGCAAATATAATTCGGAAATAAAAAATCTAATCAGAAAATATGGAAAACATTCAAAAGAAATATATAAGACTATGTTTAACACAACTTGTTTAAAAGGATTGTGAATTGTAAATGTTTTTACATTACCAACAAATAAGAAATATATATTTATCATTAAATGGCCATTTGTTTTCGAAAAGGAAATACGCTCTGCAAATTGCCAACAGGCATGTGCCGTTTGCTCAGACGGTGTCATAGCTAAAAATATTGTTTGTAACTTGTTCGCCTGGTGCAGAAATGGACTATCGAAAGCACTTTGATATATTAATCGCTACGAGGGTGTGATTTCACTGAAACAAATTAACTGCATTTTCAGCTGTGATTCCCTTCTCAAGAGCAACAAACTTAAAAGAAAGAACGAAAATCGAAAACTTGGTTTATATGCGAACAAGAAGACGCGTATCTTAAAAAAATAATAATTACAATGACGATAATGATAAAATTAGAAGGTCATTTTGTATTAAGACCTACTTCCGCAAAATCAGACATTGATTTCAGACTAGTATTCTTGGACTGACTACTGGCAACGATCAATGAAAAACATCTAAAATTGGCCACTCGGAAAGAGGTCGTCTTCCATCAGGTCACATCTCTGTGCAAATCCAGCAGAAATTAATACAGTTTGGCTGGGATTTTTTCCTACACTTGATGCACTCCCATAAATTTTCACCTTCGGCTGACCATTTCTTTCACACTTAACAAAATTCTTCTGTCATAGTTTCGGTTTTGGAAACATTTACCTTCAGTCCTATTTCTTATATCACTTGATAGATGTTTTCATTTTTATGATGGATTTAGGGCAGGTGTCGTCACTGCTTTCATTCTAATTCCAAATCATAGTTTTGATTTTGGAAAAATTTATCTTGGGAATACTCGGAATATTTAGTAGAGAGGTTCATTTTGTTCAATGTCATTCTTGTCCCAACTATGAATGCATATGTCATCAATAGCTTATTTTTCATCCTCTGTCCAATGAGAAAGGGAAGCAGGAATTCTATTTCTTATTCATATAGTCCTAGATGTGATTGATTAAGTGATTATTGTCCATCTCTTCTGTTTCTTTATAAACAGAGCGTAGTCTTGGATAAGATAAAATAGATTAGATCTTTTACTTCCTCCTTCTCGTACTCCAGATGAAGTGTGGAATGTTCCAGTATAGGGAACGTACGACTTTAGGGATTGATATAGTCCTTCTATCAGATCTTAACATTCAGTGGATTTGGATCTCGGAAGGCGGTTTCTTTTTTTAAAAAAATTGCTATTGATATAGTAGTTTACGACTGTGAGTCATACATTGCATGTATACAATTTTCTATTGTAGAGGCAAGTAATTTGCTGGGATTGTTTGCTAACATCCATATATATCATCATAACACATCTTTCCAGACCGAATGTCAAGATCTCTCTTCACTTGTTGAATTTCTTAGAACAGTAAACGCCTAGATAATGTTCATTAGTACGTTTACTAAAATCGATCAAATTGTAATACCTCTATATGGTGATTTTCTAAGCGTAGCTTAGATTCAGCACAAGGCCGAGATACCTCTGTAGATGTGGACTTGAAGATCAACTTTTTGTTTTCATAGTTCAGTAATGCGCTATATACCCCACCCTTTCGTATACACTTCTGATTCTTGACGTCCTTCATAAAACTAAGAAAGCTGTTTCTAAATTCGAAGTTTCGAAATTGGGCTAATTTCAAAGTTTTAGTTTCAATGTTAACTTATGCTTTATTATTCTTTTTATAGCTTTCTCTGCCTCCTTGTCATTTTATAATTTTTTATAACCATTTTACCCCAAGTAAGGGAGGATCGCCACTGGTGTGCAGGGGGTTACAGTGAGAAAATAAAAAAGGTCCAGTAGATGTCGAAGAAAGCATAAGAGATGGATGGGAATCAATGATATTGAAGATCGCAATTAACGTTGCATTTAAACTTTTGGAGATTATAGCTATCAGAGAAGCAAGCAAACAAAAGGGAGTTTCAGAAACGGGAAGTGCGAGAAAAGAAACTGTTAGAATAGAAGAGTCGGTTACATTTAACTATTTTGGCGGTAAGAGAGAGAGAGCCAACCTTTATGCACGCATAAATACATGTGGTCGGGGATCCAGAGGAAAAAGCTCGTTGAAACAGTTGCCATGAAAATACTTGTAGATAAGACAGAGGGAAGCCACATCATGTTGGTGAGAAAGTAACTAAAAGCCGAGTCAGAGTCGATTATATTTCAGATTCTTTTGGGGATTTTGTCCAGAATCTCAAGATAAATAGCAAGAGCATCCGACCAGATATAGGGAACTCTAGCAGTGACTTGCCTCGGCGACCCAAAATGGCTAGAGTGGGGTGTATGTTTCATAAGGGAGTGTTGCGACGGCGAATTGACGAGCGTTGGTTAGATGGAGAATCGGACAGCACTTCGTGGTAAAATATTGCACATAAATACAAATGACACAAGGTCTAAAACGGGATGGGGAAGGCTGGACATCCTCTGTCTTAATTTAACTTAGCTATTCACTTTCGTCGACCCTAACACACTTACAATAAACCTTACACCATAATACCACATTTTTACTAACCATTCTTACCACGTCCACCATAATACCTCAGATGCTCTATGTAATCCTACTTAACTCCCATATGTACAATTTTAAGTAGAAGGCATGGGCAGAAACTAACAACATTTCAAATTCCCCGATGATTTCATACAATGAAATACATTATTTACAACAAACTAAATAAAATCGTATTAGTAATAAAGCCACCCCCACTCTAAAAATGTGACAGGAAAGTCAGTTTCCTGGATGAAAAATAATGTCACACAATCACTCAGACATGTAAACACCATAACAAGAACGAAAAGCACACTTGAAAAAAACGAAAGACGCCACGCATCCACCGGAGAACTAACATTCCTGAACACCTAAAAGGGGTAAAGGATGGGGGATTAAACTAAAAGAAACATGGGGACAAAAAGAAAAAGGAGCCAACGAGCAATCATAACCTAGCTAATTTAACTTTAAAGCGAACAACTAAAAGATCAATAAATTCCAACTTTAACCTAACAGGGAAGGGCTGCACATGTTCTTCCCAGCACACCCAAAATTCTGATGTCTAACCAGCATCAAACAACCACTCTAGGTCAGCACCTTTCACTCGACATAGACGCGCAAGACTCATCCACCTTTTGCCAAATTCTGATGGAGTGAGTCGTTTCCTTTCCGTCCTAATCTTGACTTTAAGCTGATGCTTAAAGTACAAGATCAGTTGGGAAGAGGTAAACTTCTCATCGCCATAGAATTCCTTCTGTCGCATCGTCCAAATCACGACTCGCATAACCCCTAGTAAACAAAAGGGCACATAGTGCTCAGCATTAGATAACGTAGGTGCGATATTGCTACAAACAGAACTAGCCTCAAGGACAAAGAACTTTCCATGCAGCATACGAACAATGAGATCTTCATGAAACTTGCACAACGGGGCAACAACACTGCAGTGGAAGAAGGCGTGGTCGACGGTCTCCGTCGACAGCCAACAACGCACGCAGGTTGAAAAAAATTTAGGCCCGCTGCATGAAGATTCTTGCCTACCCAGAGTGCTTTACGAATCATCAGCCAGGTGAGTGATGTCTCATCGTGAGTGAGACATTTCAACCCGGGCGCATAAGGTCAGCCCGAGCTCGCCTATCAGTTCATCATGAAAGCCCTTCTTAACTTACACCCGATATAATACATTAAGAGTACAACGCTTGGGTGTCGGAGAGGCCATCCGTCGCCCGCAAGAGGAACTGGAGAGCCAAACGACATTCATGATAGGAGCACTCGCCGCGAGTAGTACGGCCGGCTTCCTCCTCTGACAAGTGTACACTTCTCAAGGAGGGAAAATGTTTGTGGGCGTCCTCTTTAACGAAGGCGCCGTTCTCATCCGCCTGCATACACATTTGATCCAGGAATCTAATGCGAAGCGTATGTTGAATCTCAACGCTTGGCATGCCTAGACCGCCCTCAGAAGGATGGTGGCAACAGATCCCTCGACGCACCTTTGGAGCCTTGCCTTCTCCCCACAAGAAGGAAAACAAGAGCTGTATTAAACCCAATTGAATGGCACACAGGAGAGGAAGTACCAAGAATCGGTAAAGGAGAATCGTGTAGATGTAAGAGGCACATACTTCCGCCCTCCTCTTTAAGGAAATTTTCCTCCGAGTCCACAGGCGAACTGCGCCCTCGGCCTTCTCTCGAACCTCCTACCAATTCATTTCCAACCGGAGATCGGGACCGAACCAGATGCCGAGAATCTTGATTGACCCGTCCGTCCAGAGGTAAAGCCCGGGAAGAGGAACTCACTTCCACGCACCCAATCGCAGTCCCACAGACTTATCGCGATTGATCTTGGCCCCTGTCACTGTCTCATAGCATCTGATCTCTTTGCTAACTTCGTCAATCTCGGCTCTGCTCGACACAAAAACCGAAACGTTGTCAGCATAGGCAGAGTACCTGTCCGAGGTGGTAGCACCAGGTAGGGAAATTTCGCGTAGGACCGGATTCGCTTTAACTTGCGAAGAAAGGTCTCCAACGCAGGTAAAAGTGGACAACCTTGACGAATGGAGCGAGATAATGTGAAAGGCTTCGATATTACTCCATTCACTTCCACTAGCACACCGGGGGATGCATACAGCAGTCGGATCCAGGAGCGAAAGTTCGACCCGAAACCGGTGGCGGAAAGGACAGACTCCAAAAACCGATGATCAACCCTATCAATGCCTTGGACTGATCCAAATTGATCAGCGCGACTTCAATGTCGATTTTCTCGATGATCAGGCGTACCAAACTTTGCGTACCAAATGAAAGTTGTCCTGAATAGTTCTGGCCTTTACAGCACAAGTCTACTCGGAGACAATCAGATTAGGAAGGACAACCTGCAAATGGCGGGCCAAGACCTTGGCAAAAATCTATAAGTCAGTATTTAACATTGTTAAAGGCCGATAATGATCTAAGCCACTCCACCGTTCTTGCTCTTACGAAGCAACTTGATTATACCCCTAGTGAAGCGTCGAAGTATAGACCATCCAGTTGTTATCAATCAGTGCCAGCAAGGGGACAAAAACGGACGATTGCCAACCTGTTTCAGCGCACCCCAGATCTCAGACTCTCTAATGGGCCCCTCGAGCCCAGCTGCTTCAGCCGCCTCGAGGCGGTGAAAGTCAGCTAAATAGGCGTCGAACTGAGCAGTGCTCAGTAATCCCGAAAACAAAACACATATACCCACGTCTGTGGTCACGGTACGCCCGTCTAGCAATGTGATGTCTTCGATATGCCGACTAACTGCTTGCCTAGCTTCCTCTACAAGCAATTCAGCAGCCATATTCGTTGCTTCAGAAGAAATTCTTTTTAACCTAGCCCTAACTACCAGAGCCTAATCCTTCTTGATAAACAAGGAGGCCAGTACAGCCCTAGCTAAGGCTACGCCCCTACTATTACGGGATTTCACTGCCCGATCAACTTTTTTCTCTATTGCCGTTTGTGCCGCTAAATTAGCTATGTTGAGCCGACGGCTATAGTCGGTTGCAAACGACCTAAGTTTGGATTTTAAGGAATCTCACCACTTATTCCCCGTCAATTTCCGCTTTAAAGTTAGTAAAAGATGTTCCTGGAAATCTTGGCTATCAAATAATGACGCATACAATTTCTAGTATCCAGCCAGCATAAAATTAGGATTACCTAAGTTTACACGGACCCGGACGAGCCTATGATCCATGTAAACTATCAAATGGAAAATTGGACACCCTAAGAGCCCTACGTCGACTCTCCTAACTAGGACTAGGTCGAGGTCGCTAGCACGCATCACGGAACCCGAACTGCTCCTATTAGTCCAAGTTCACACGACCTCCCGTGGGTGTTCATTTCGGTATTTATCGACAAGATTATTCCTATCGATAAAGTCCCGAAATGGTTTCACATCCGGGTTGTTAGTACCCGTTCTTTGTCCTATACGATCTTTCTCAGGGTCAAGGACAGCATTACAATCCCCCTATAAGATTACCCGCCTCGATGTTCCTAAGAACGACTCGAGCCACCGAAACCAAGCAGAACGCTCCGCATGGACATTGAGCGCATAAACCCCAATGAGCCCAAAAGACTTCTCCTTTATGGTAATATCCAGCACACAAATCCTGTTTACTGGATTCGCGAAATCAAGTGCACACACCGCACCAAAAGACTTGCTCACTAGCCAGGAAACACCTCTAGAACGGCCATCAAAACATGCTGAATAGAAATCGAAACCCCTAGACAGTATGCCCTCATAGTCGCCAGCTAAAAACCGGGTTTCTTGCATACAACAAACATCCACACCGAAGCGCTGGAGATCGTGAGTGAGTCTCACCCTCCGAGACTCCGACCTCAGCCCCCGGGCATTCAGACTTGCTAACCAGAGTGTAATTATAATACGTGTTTAGGGTTGGGATCCTGGACAATACATGGACGGGAAAAGGACACCGACCACCTCTCCCATTGACCTATGGCCCATCTCATTCTTGCTAGAAAGAGAGAGACCGCCAACGTCCCAGCGAAAGGTTAGTTTCATAGCCCTATAGAGGGAGGGGTGAACAAAAACTGAACAGAATTTTTCTAGATTAGTGAGTCTCTCAGATTTCGTTGTTATAATTGGTGGGATCATTTGTATAGCTTTGACAGCCACCTCGACCATGCCCAAGTCTGCCGCGCCCCCGGCCCAGTGCGAATTACTGTTAATAGCCTCTGGTCATTGGTGAAATTTTCAGGTACCTCAACATCTTATTTTTTTTACCGCACTTTTTGATAGCCAAAAGCGTCTTTAGTTCTTTTTTCCGATTTACAAAGTTTTTTGCTCGTTCAGCCTGGGCCAGGGAAATACGACAGATACCCTCCTCTTGTCTGTATGGCACTTTTGCAGGTTTTTTCCGTGCCTCCTTGTCTTCTGATGATGGGCTTCTTAGCCTTTTTGTTAGAGGGAGTATCTATTTTATAGGGAGAGAGACGGGGAGAGAGGCAGGGAGAAATGCTGAAATCGTTTATAACCGGGCTGGGGTCTCGACTACGGTTTTCGGGGTGTGGGTTGAGATGAATGAATTTTATGTGTGTTCTGATTTTTTCTTTTGAGGGGAGGACAGGGGAGAGGCCGAGGGGCGAGTTGGACGTTTTTCTAGATCCTTTTTCAATTGTTTAATTTTTTTCATTCCTTCGTATCCGGGATCAAAGGCCTTCTTTCATTCCTCCAGTGTAGGTGCAGACCAGGCCGAAGCGTCGCCCTTCTTGCTGATGGAGGGAGTGGGGCTGTTAGTGCCTTTAGTCCTTGGGGTTTCAGGGGACCGAGGTTCCGCTGCTTGGCGTTTTCCTCTAGCTCTGCCAACAACCAGTCACTCCTCCTTTTCCTTCTCCATAACTGCACTAGCAGCTGGCGACGGTTTTTCGGGGGGGGGGGGGGATTCATTCCCAACCGAGGAAATTACAGCACCGGTCCTGGGTATTGGCATGCCCACTACAGGCGAGACGGATTCAACAGAAACGGCCAGAGGGGGATTTTGATCTACTGGGGCCTGGCTTCCAAAGGCCTTCTTCTCTGGGCAGGAGGAGGACAGGTGACCAATCTCTCCACAACTTCAGCATTTCGGTTTGCAGCCAGAAACGATCACCGGCTCGAGCAAATTCATGTATTGGGGGTACCAGTGAGCTAAGTTCATCTGAGCATAAGCCATGAAAGTATTTGTAGAAGAGATACAGGAAAGCCACATTGCGCCGGTGAGAAAGTGACTGCATCCGTGCTGCCAAGTCGGGATCGATCACATTACTTGTTTCAAAGTTCACGGTAGTGCAGTGTATAATACATGCCGGTAAATACAAGAGTTCTGAATTGAATTTTATGTCTCTCGGGAACTTTGATCAAAGAAAAGTTGTACCCAACATATTCTGGGTTATCTTTTAAAGATACCAATGTAAAGTTTTTATTTAGTAAGTCCTCAAAAACATCAGACGACATAGAAACCTCGAGGGTTGATCTGAAACCAACAATTGCAGAATCAGATTGCAAAGTATATTGTTGTATGAATCAGTATAAACAAGGAAAGAAACCCATTTGACCTTCGCACACAAGACAGCTGAAAAAGGAGTATTCTTATCAACGTCCAAGCACCGAGACGATAGGGGAGAATCTCTCAAGAAGAAGATAGAATATTCAAAGAAAGTCTCGAAAATACATCCCCTCGATTCGGGCGAAAAATTTTTTGTATTTTTTTTGTTGTTTTTTTGTTTTGTATTCTTATACTTACCTTAAGACGACAACAAAAAATCAATTTTACCTGTTTTATATGCAATAGAGTAATTATGATAGATGTTTATTTCGAAAGAAGACGGGACAAAATTTTAACTTTTATTCAAATTCATCATTCTTTGTAAAGAAAAAGTTTGGTTTATTACGTTCAACATTGGCTAAATTCCATTGGCTGTTGTTCAGAAGCTTTAAAGAAAAATTTAAAGACTGTCAGAATTTTTATCCATCTGATATTACTTCTGAGACAATAGGACAAAGGCCCACCACCACCGCCATGCAGACACCAGCTATGTAGCTGCTTCTTCTTATGCATGTCATGTCCTTTCAAGATGTAGGCAACCATGTCTTCCTAATTTCACATTCCCTCCTAATGGCTGTCCTGTTATAAATTTACGCAAACATGCTAGATAGATTAAGGGCTGTGTGTACGCCATCCCATGCAACTATGGCAAGAAATATAAGGGAGAAATAGCCCCTGTCTAGCATAAGGTTGTAGGAACACCCTAAAGCTGTAACACGAAGAGAAATAAAAAACATCAGGCATAGCTGAGCATATATGGAGGGAAAAAGGATTATAACCACCCTCAGTGAAATGAAGCTGGAATAATAAAAAGAGAACATCACTGGAAAATACGAAAACTTAAAGTATCAGTGCATAAGCTAGGCCACAAAAATCTCCTAAGCTGGCCAAGCATAGAAATAAATACAATATGGAACCAGTAATAGAGTTAGAGAAAACAATAACAAAAAAATTGTAATATGAGCTCTGGTAAAAATGGTTTCTGAGATAATAGATTTATAAGTCCCAAAAACTTCGCTCACTGATGTCCAATGACACATGGCCCAGTGGATAAAAGCATTGGTTGAAGTAATCCAAAGAGTTATGAGTTCAATACCCGGTAACAAAATCTTAGTGATTTGAGCTACTAAATAGAATTAACTAAAACTAAGGTAACAGAAAAAGCATGGTACACGGAAGTAGAACAATCTACTAAATGGGTATGTTCGAAATTACAACGTATATCACCTGAAGATCGTCGGAGCATACAGCTGCCGAAACTTCGTAAGTAATGGCAATACAGATGAGGGCAACATTTCGAATGCTTTAATATTGTAGTTACAATACATCTCAGAATTATGGACAATATCCTGAAGAAAGATGGAGCTTACAACAGCCAAAACTTTGTGAATATGGCAATAAAGATGAGGTTACTTGTTCTTTTCCTGTGTTCCTTTTGCTTTTAATATGTCATGTGAGTAACAAATTTTCTAACCATTCTTTCCTCATTATTTGTCAAAGAAATTTCAACTCCCTCTTCTTTTTCTAATTGCAAGTGTTCTTTTAAACATTTTTCTTTAACACTTTCCTGATCGCATATTTCAGTGATCCACAATCCGCCTAGAGAATCACATCTCTTACTTTAAGCCTCCTCTTTATCATTGAAGACATTGTCCATCATTCACTGCCATATATTTGTATTACAGTAACAGTTCAGCACTTTTCTTGTTTCTGATTAAATATTCCTATTTCTTCATACTTTGTTTAGCTTCTGGAAGGCATGTTTCTATATTCTGATTTTTCTTCGGATTTGAATGACACATTTTTTAAACCCTTCCCAGATAGTTACATTTCGCTACTTGCTTGATTCTGATCTGAATCGCAGACCCGTTTTCTTACAGTCTCTCTTGCTAATGACCATATATTTTGTCTCCTTATAACTTATATCTTGGATGTGCGTTGTGGTGCAGTGTATATCGGCTCGGAACGAGAAATCGGGGAGCCGAGTTCGAATTCCAGTTGAAGTCCTAACATTCACTTAAGCACAAATACCCTTGGGAAAGGTATTAATCCGTCTCTTCCCTTCATTTATGAGTCAAATAACAGGACCGATTGGATTCTATAGCCTTGGCTGGCAACCAGTCTACCGCAGAAAGCAATGGCAACCTACTACGGGATAATTTTCTGCCCAATCCGTGATGTCCCTTGTATCACGTATGGCACTTCACTGACTGACTGAATATAATAGTTGAAAACATGATTAAGGCGTCTGCAGAGCATAAAGAGGGGGATCAATTTTGTATTATTATGAAGTAATAAACTGATACCCCACTAATTACTACTTAAACATATAATACATCTCTTTCCCCTCTAGCTATGAGTCAAATAACAGGTCCGATTGGGTTCTATAGCCTTGGCTGGCAACCAGTCTACCGCAGAAAGCAATGGCAACCTACTGCGGGATAATTTTCTGCCCAGTTTGTCATGTCTCTTTCGAGACATGATCGCCCAAATCGTGTATCACGTATGGCACTCAACTGATAGAACTTAGTCTTTTCTTCTCGTTTTCTTTTTGTAAGAGTTTGTGCAGTATCCCTATAGTGTCTGCTAACAACACTGCGTCATCTGCTCGAATTATTCGCCACCATCTACACTCTCTCTCTCTCTCTCTCTCTATCTCTCACACACACACACACACACACACACACACACACACACACATGCAGGATGTGGTAAACCTCTCGCTGTTCAATTGTTCCTTCCCCAGAGAAGTGCTCGAACTACAGTCCTTGGTTCCCCCAGTTGAAACCTTCACATCAACGGCATCAGTCAGTTAAGTGCCATACGTGAAATACGCTTGGGAAATCATGTCTCGAAAAAGGCATAACTGACTGGGTAGAAGATTATCCCGCAGTGGGTTGCCATTGCTTTCTACGGTAGACTGGTTGCCAGCCAAGGCGATAGAACCCAATCTGTCCTGCTATTTAACCCATAACTGGAAGGAAGAAACGGATTAATACCTTTCCCAAGGGTATTTGCGCGTAAGTGAATGTAATGAATTTAACTGGAATTCGAACTCGGCTCCCCGATTTCTCGTTCCGAGCCGATATCCACTGCACCACAACGCACACCAACGGCATATGATGCCAATAACATTCGCTCTGTATTCCATAGCTGAGATGTAAGTTCTACTCAAATAGCTTCTTCACGCGAATCACTGCTCTGTGGAACCGACTCTCAAGAGGATGTTTCTCCGATCACTACAATCTTAATCTGTTCAAAGCTAGGGTTAATCGTTATCTTAAGATGCAATCAACACAAATTGCCTTTTATTGTAACCTTCTACTTCAAGTAGCCCCAGACTTGTACAGTGTAAATCTTACTGTAAGAAAAACTTACGTTGTTAATATTTTGGCAGCCGCCAAAAATAAATCTTAGTCGAATCAGGATCACTTCGCCGTAAAAAGTGAATAAATCCGGTGAGAAGACACACCCTTGTCTTACACTCCTTTCTATTTTTGTATTGAATTTATTTTCTCTCTGTATGCAGATGGTCTGATTTTTTTACACCCGTTCTTCGCCATTCCAATTCGCCTTCGGATCTCTGTGTCGCTAATGTGGCCTTAAATCCTAAAAAAAAATGAATCGTTAACATCATCGTGAATGGTGGTCGGTTTTATCCACCCAGTGGTACGCCATTCAGCGATATCAAGAGACAACGTTTTAAAGAGGGTCAATCAACAATTACAATCATAAAAGTACAAAAATAAAATACATGTAACCTTAAATATTTACTCGAGGTTTAATATTTATACACTCACTGAAGTAACCGTTAACATCAGGGATTCTCAACGTGGAATATTAGGCCTACAACTGGGCGTAAGAATTTTTTTAAATTTGCCTAGAGGTGCAAATTGAAAAGTGAAGAGACCTATTCTTGATAATAAAGCAAGGAACTTGGTAGTTCCTCCTGACAAACCTGACAGACAGACACTAGGAACTGTGTAGTCATTAGTCAGGATTTAACTTTTCTACTACAATGTATTTCCTGTTACCAAAAATAGGCTTCAAGGAAGAAAAGTTTGAAAAAAATGGTCGACATTGAATAAGAATGTCTACACTTGGATTGTGACTGGTTATAATTGTAATGTAGATCGGGAGTAGTTGGAGGCTTACTGACCCATACTCATTTCATACTCATTTCATACTCATTTCATGTTTGTCCCATTTCTAGTGCTTAGAATGAAGGCAGAAACAAAACAATGACGGTTTAAACAACATGGAACCTGTAATTTAAAATATGAACTGACTAGCAGTATAGCTCGGCGTTGCTCGGATGTAAAGAAAGCTTTAAAACTAATCCATGGTTCTGGGGCTCAGACTCTTTGGACGTTGGCACGAAAGACTAAAAAGCAATAATTGTTTCCAGTCAAAGCGAAACCGTAGACTGAAAGAAAAATGAATGGATGTAAGTCAAATTTTGATTTCCTAGTATCGGTATCAAATAAGTTTTTTCGTCGTAAACTGAATTTTGAAGGCTAAATAAGTCCTCTGAGTAAATGGTATCATGGCTGCGACTAACAACTACAATTATACCTACTTAGGGCCAAACCCGAAGCAAAAACTAAAATAAAAGGGCTGAAAAATACAGACACACAGGCAGATAAACAAACACACACACACAAACATCTTGCCTTTTATATATATATATTATCGATTTTCTGCACTATTATAAGAATTGCAACCTTGAAACTTCTGAATATCGTTTCTTATATCTTTGTCTATGTTGTGTATCAAATTTGATTAAAATCGGACCACTCCTTCAATAACCCGAATTCATCGATTATCGATTTTCGATATTTATCGGGGGTACCTCGACACAAAACCTAGCTAAGAACACTCGCAGACGCTTATAGTACAAATGTGTAAATTTTCAAGAAAATCGGTTCAACCGTTTCGGAGTCTATAGGTAACGGACACACACACACACACACACACACACACACAGACAAACTTCCATTTATAAATAAGTTTAGATTGGTTAATTTAGTCGACTCAAGACAAACATAAAAAGCCAAATAAAAAAAGAAGCACTTCATTTTAAACTTATAATTCTAAGAATTAAATTTATTTTATTTTCATTTATATTTTTTACTGTACTTCTGGCATATAAAATGTAAATCCTGCCAAGCAATCTTCCCAAAATTACCTTGCTACATATTAAGCTGCAAACACAAGTTTACCATCTAAACCAGTGATTCTGAAGCCCCAAATGTGACCCAGAAAAATATTTTAAATGGGCCTGGTGATACCAGTGGCAGTGTAGTCATTAGTCAGGATTTATATTCTTTACTATATTTTGTTTATGTAATTAAAATATATTTCGTGCTATGTGGAATATATTTGTGCTTATGGTGCCCTAAAAACTTTTTGACACCAAAAATAAGTCACAAGGAAGAAAAATTTGAGTAAAATGGTCTACACTGAACAACAAGGTCTACACTTTGAATTACGGCTTATTATAACTGTAACGTAGACTGAGTTAATTTGTAGGCATACTGACCCGTACTAGTATAATTTTGGTCTCATTTATAGTGCTTGGAATTAAGGCAGAGACAAATCAATAACAATTTAAATAACGCAGTTTTTAGTTTAATTGGGGTACGAAATGCTACCTCGTCCCTGCGAACAATCTGTCACCCCTCCCTTTCCCAGTGTGTATTTTAGTCTTTATATATGACCGGTAAGATATTTCTGATTCAATAAAACTTTTGCCTTAATTTCTAGGGAGACGATACATGTACCCTCAGGGAATTATGTGTGAATTGTCTCTTCATTAAAAGTGCTGGAGGTAAATGATTTCTGGGTTTTGATGTTTTTCGCCTGATAGTCACCGAACCATTGACTAACCTCGACGGAGGCTATCCTATCAACGGGTCTATAATATCGGATCTATTGTACTGTCATTTTGTGAATTGGCCCGTGAAGCCGTCTTCATTTGGGGTCTCTCGATGCCATGATTAAGAGTATTTTTATGGCTGTACCTCCAGACAATTAAATCCAGGTTGTTGATGCATGTATCTCCTGTGGGTGTGACTGGTTCGCTAGACTGCTCCTGAACACACTGATTTCTAAACATGACCACAATTAAACTAAACACAAAGTCAAACCCAAGCTTGCCAAAAATAAAAGTAGGCACCACGTTTACCATTTCTTACACCAATATGAGGGGGTCTACATTCCATATTTCCAGGGATTAAACTCTATGTATTCGATACCTGATCCTCTATTTCTGGTTGAAACTGGTATTGATAAATTTATCGCGGTGCAGGAATTTGCAATACCTGGCAACTCGTGCCGGATATCTAAACATAACACTCAAACATAGACTTGGCGTCTATATTAAGGCCAGGTTCCTATGTGGCAGGGTGACCCTGATCTCCCGTATATGTGCTTCTGCGTGGTATTTGTCCACATTACCTATTTCATTTTCACTCTATATCTTCCTCAGGACAATCGAACTGTAATGTTAGACCGAATGGCTGAAGAATTGATAATATCCTCATTGAAAGCTGACACTGGCGTGACTTCCGTTTTGCCTACGAACTAACGCGGACTATTGAGGAACACTGCTGTGTTTCTTATGCAGCAGGACATCAGGTGAATCTCATTGACATCTTCCTCACATCCTGACCTTAAAATAACTGAAGGCTAACACTGCCGTGACTTTTTCCGCTTCCGAACTACCACAGATCATTGAAGAACTCTTTCGTGTTTCTTATGGAACGGGACATTAGGTGAATCTCCTTGATATCGTCTTGACATCCTACCTTTAAAACAACTGAAGCCTGACACTGCTGTGTCTTCACTTTTAATTGGACTTTCTACGACATGCGTCCAAGAAATGTATAGTTTCCATACGATATCTCTAATCGAAAAAAGCTGAGATGGTCATCTCTCTCCTAAGCCTGACCCCTCCTCGATTCCATTCCGGACCTGTAACTCTCGATTTTGCTTCTATTTTATTTTCGTGCCGCTCAATAAAATTAACGTTCAATTGGCACCTTGTCAAAAACATCGAATCTAAATACCTTCAGTCGAAAAACGGGACATTAGGTGAATCTCCTTGATATCGTCTTGACATCCTACCTTTAAAACAACTGAAGCCTGACACTACTGTGACTTCTCTTTTGCCTACGACCTAACACAGTTCATTGAAGAATACTCTCGTGTTTCTTATGCAACAAGACATCAAGCGAATCTTTGTTCCTCACATCATGCCCTGAAAATAATGAAATGCTGACATTGCCATGACTTCTTTTTTGCCTACGAACTAACACAGATCGTTGAAGAATACTCTCGTGTTTCTTATGTAATAGGACATCAGGCGAATGGCTTTCTCCCTCACGTCCTGACCTGAAAAATAATTTGCGTAAATTTTAACCCATTCTTCCGGACTTTAGAACATTCTCTAATCGGTATGAAATTTAATGCCAAACCAAGACATCCACTGAAATGCCATTCCATCCACTGAAATGCCATTCCATCCACTGAAATGCCATTAACCCTAACCCTAACTCGAACGTATTTTCGGAAAACGGTAACTAACTTGGTCAACTTCATATCTTATATGACGGAAACTTCTCTTTCATTCTTATTCAAAGATACTGCCGCCACAACTGTTATCCTTATCTCGGAACTGATCCTTCTTTAAATGGGGATTTTATACTTTAGAAAAAATTTCAAAAATTACGAACAACCAACTTTCATTCATTCATAAATGTTTCGCAACCATAGCCCACCATAGCCACAACTACAATATCTATCACAGAAAACTGTGTAGTAGGACATCTGGCCATAAAGAACTGTCTGCAATCATTGCAAGAGTGTTCTACAAAATGCGAAGTCTACATGCACAGCATATGCCAAAGTTGAAAGTAATCAAATTGGTTTCTGGGGGTTCTAGATGCCCGACCAGATTCTGAATACAGGCAAAGTTTTTACTATTTTAAATGACCTTGAGTTCATTTGATCTTCATCAGACAAGGTGAAGCTCTTCGTCACCACTTTTGTCTCTCACTCAATGTCAGATGACAAGGATCATCGCCTTTCCAACTTCTCCCATCACACTGTGCACCATCTCGGTAATATTTTCATTACAGCCCGTGAGGTGTCAAAAGTTGTTGGTCATCTCAATCGGTATAACTCCTTGAACGACAACCAGTATGGATTTCGATCGGCTCTGTCCACTGCTGATATCTTAACACCCATTACTTACAGACTAAGCCAGGTAATAGACAACAAATACATATAAAGGTCGATCGCATTATATAATCCAAAGTTCTTTGACAAAGTGTGACATAAATAGTTACTGCACAAGCTCTCTAACTACAGAATCGCTGGAAGTCTTCTTAATTATCAAGTACATCCTAACGAATCTATGAAAATAGTTTACGCCAGTCTTAAGCGATCAACTCAAGCGTCCCTCAAGCTTTGCTTCTCAGACCTTACCTTCTTTTTATTTCATAAAATTTATCTGCCCAAGAGTATACTCCTATCATTTGTGAATACCTATGCTGATGACACACCAATACCCGCAAATCTCTAGATGCCCAGAGCTTGGCAGCTGATCTTTGCTCTGACTGAACTCCAACATCTCAATGGGGAAAAACTAGCCGGTCATATTCAATACCGCGAAAACGAAACTAATGAAGTTTCATTATCACTGAGCAGACCCAGAATTTTTACCTATAGCTATGAACGTATGACTTTGAGAGACTATTAGTACTGAAAATCAACCCAGACATCAAGTGGAACTTGTATACAGGATCTGTCATTAAGATACTTGGGAAATGGCCGGTTCCCTGTACCAATCCACTGAGTATCTAACTTCTTTTATTCTCTATGTTTACAAGAGCCTGATCAGGTTGAAAATAGAGTCTTGCTGCCAAGTATGATCAGGAGCTATCCAGTTTTGATTTTCCAGTCCAAAAAGTCCTGCGGGTGGCGGATTATTTTTCACTCTACAACCCCTTTCCTCACAGACACAACGTCACCAGCCTCTTGCTGCTCTATCATTATTTCAATGAAAAGTTCTCAGACGAACTACATTCCTTAATTTCACCAGTTCTAACTTTTATTGCTAAGACCCGCCATGTCACGCACATCATAAGAAAAACCTTTATTCCTTTCATTTTTTTACTGAAGGAGATTCTTTCTGTGAACCGCTGTTTTGTGGAACCGACTCATAAGGGGATGCTTTCTCGACCACTAGAACATTAATATGTTCAAATAATATGTTAACCGCTACATATTTTTATAAACTGAGCTTATTAATCTATAACCCTCTATCTCGAGTAGCTCTTGGACAGGGTGAACATCATTGTAAAAAATGTCTCATGCTTGGATAATCATGTCTTAAAAGAGACATGACTAACTCGGCAGAAGAATTGCTATTACTTTCTGCGGCAGACTTGTTATCAACCAAGGCTTTAGAACCCAGTCTGTCCTGTTTAAAACCCATAGCTGGAATACCCATACTCCAGAGAGTAATAGGCACGTAAGTCAATGCAATAAATTCAAATGGAATTTAAACTCGGCTCTCCGTTTCCGAGCCGATATCCACAACAGCACAACTCGCGTCATACTCGTTTCAATGAGTTCTGAATGAATACTGATTTAAAATAATACTATCAATTACTTTTCTGTATTCTTGTTTCTCTCGAGGCGTATCTTGTATATTTTCTAGGATAAAATTATCTTCGTTTATTCTGCGATAAAATGATGATCGGATTATCTGGACTTTCTACGGCATGCGTCCAAGAAATGTGTAGTTTCCATACGATATCTCTAATCGAAAAAGAGCTGAGAGGGTCATCTCTCTCCAAAGCCTGACCCCTCCTCGATTCCATTCCGGACCTGTAACTCTCGATGTTACCTCTATTTTATTTTCGTGCCGCTCAATAAAATAAACGTTCAATTGGCACTTTGTCAAAAACATCTATTTTCCCGATCGAATCTAAATACCTTCAATCGAAAAACATATTTCCCTAATTTTTCATAAAGAAAACTAACCGATCACCCCACAATTTTGCAACAGGTCTCAGAGCTCAAAATATTCTAACAGCTAATTGTTTCTGCTAAACATATCCATATAAACAGGTAATGTTAATGTTAATGTTACATCCAAGGAGTCGATTCATCCACATTTTTCATTAGTCAGGCAGTAGTTTCACTTAAACAACTATTTTTTTCTGAGAACTGCAAGCTTGTAGAACAAAGTCCTATGTGGCTGCTTTCTTGAACACTATAATCTTAACCCCTTCAAGTGCAATTTTTTTATCTGGCCTTGAGTATGACATTAAACTGCATCCAGCAGCAAGCCGCTGATTAGAAGGTTGTGAGGTGCATGGAACCACCTCTTAATTACAGTTTTTCCCAGGTCCACCCAGACCCGGAGTGGTAGCTCCTGTTAGGGTCCCAGCTATGGGCAAATAGTTAACCCCCAAAGCGGGGTCAAAACACTATCAAAGTATAAAAATAGACTTTTATAGAAATATATACATAAAAATAATATTTTCTAGAAAAATATACATTTTTGAAAGAAATAAAAATTATCGCCATAATACATTTTTCAATACAAAACTAGAAGACATCTTCAGTTTTTTTTAAATAATAATAATATTAATAATAAAGTTTTCATCAAAATCTGACTAAATCAACCTTAACCGAACATTAAAAAAAGTATCTTAAAACGCTACCTTTTTGGCACATATGTCGAAAAGGTAGGGTTAACGGCATATCAACCACAAAGGTTGATAAGCCGTTAAACAAAACTCAAATTCGAATTCAAATTCAAATTTTTATCCGCTATACCATCATAATTTTTTTTTTAATCATCTCACCCCAAGCAAGGCATTCCACTGCCACTATTGCGCATGGGGCTACATAGGGGAAGGTAAAGAGAAGGAGTGGTTAGACATAGGGAATGTCAGGAGGAAGGTGACAGATGAGTAAGGATAGCGAGGATGAGGGTTGGGCAGATGGGAAGAGTGTTTGATAGAATGGGAGCAGGTTAGTGTATTAGGAGGTGTCTATTGACCTTACATTTAAACTCCTGGAGATTGTAGCCGTCGGGGAACCAATCATTTGGAAGAGAATTGCACAGTCGGGAAGTGCGAGGAAAGAAACTGTTCATTTAGTCTTAAAATAACCAAAGTTAGCCACAAAAGTGAAGATCACGAAAAATCAAGAATAAGTTCAAAGAAGTCATTTCTCAAGGAAACTGAATATTTATTTCCGCGTTAACATACACAGTGGGCAATTGAAGAATTGTCGTCTAAATGAAACAAAAAGGAAAATAACACAGACATCTCAGTTAAACAGATATATTTACCAACTTTGCAGAAAAATATCTTGAAATACTACAGAGTAAATTTATTAAATAAAATCGCCATTGGATTCAACTACGACCTCCAGATGCGTTAGGAATCTCCTACATCTTTTCTGAATAGTCTACTAGTTTAAGTTGGTGAATGCTGCTACAACCCTTGTCTCTATTTCATCTTTGGTATTAGAAGGAGTTTTGTTTACCTCTCGCTCAGTTGTACTTCACACATAATAATCAAGGGGTTGCAGTCTGGGGAATTGGATGGTCAGATGTATGGGTGATGTGGTCAGAGAAATAGTCTGATAGTCACGACTGTGTTTTCCTGCTAGTGTGGCATAATCCAGTCCTATTACTAGACATAAGATCTTTCAACAGCCATGCTTTTGACCCATGAAAGCATTACTTTAACACTTTATATAGGGCTCTGTGTTGAATCTGAGGCCCTGTAGGAAGATGAATGGATGAATAACTTCGCCATTACTGGTTATCACTCCTAATATCTTCGTAATCATCATTAGACTCATTCAACTTCACTATCTTCAGATTGACATCCAAACACTCTGAAATATTCGCATTGTAGATCCGGTGCGAATGCCAAGTAGTACAAGTTTCTGACAGAGTGAATTGAATCATGGTCCTCTTTTTCTCACAAACGGTGTTTAACTGATTCTTCTATAATGTGCTTTCAATAAAATCAAAAGCAAAATTCGCGAACTTAAAAATATAAAATGGTGACAATTTACCCATCGCACTTTGCATATATTGGTAAATTTAATTTTGGTTCTAAATGAATCCGTGATCAGTTTTCTTAGTCTTTGTAACAATCTATACCAGCGTGTTTCAGTCTTTTTTTACTTTAGGGCCAGGTACTTATAGTATCACTGAAACTCTGGGGCGCACTTTCAATTTTAATCAAGAAAAATGAATTATGAAAGTAAAAAATATTAAATTTTGATTTCTCTTTCCCAAAGAATATTAGCAATATGGCTGACATTTAAAGAGATTTATAAAAAAATGAAATTTTTTATAAAGAGGTCGGTAATGAGTGATTTGAATCTCTTCAGGAAGACAAAACGTAAAGAATTATCCACTCCTTCTTAAAGATTAAAGAATTTAGCATCCAGTTTGAAATATCAAATAGCAAAGATAAACACAGAAGTAGGAAGCTCGAGCATGTTTATTAAACTGGCCTTGCACCAAATATAACCGATCTCGCCATAATTTACTCTATATCAGAAAGTTCAAAGAATATAAGTGTTTCGTTTGTATATTACAGTGGAAATATATTTGTAGAACAGAATAAAAACAATTTGTAGGAAGTGATATTATTAAAAGTGTAAATGAAAGTGTAGTAGGAAGTTGGTGCCGACTGCGAAAGCGACCACGTCCCAGTCATTTGCAAACTAAGGGTGAAACTCCGAAGACTAAAGAGACCCAGCACATCACCAAGGCTGCAATACGACACGCTCGTGAATGACCTCACCCTGCAGAAAGACTACAATGACAGCGTAAGAAAGAAATATGAAGAACAAATTGGAAAAGGGCACTTAAAATGGAATTCACTAAAGGAAGCGATGGTGACTTCAGCGAACAACATAGCCCCAAAGGAACTCAGACGCAGAAGAAAAACGAGTAGATGACCGAAGAAATTCTCCACATGATGCACAGGAGACAAAAAATAATGCCAAGACATGGAACAGAGTACAAGAAACTTCACAGGGAGATAAGGAACAAATGCAGACAAGCTAAAGAGGAATGGCTCAACAACAAATGCGCAAAAGTAGAGAGAATTGGCAGGACCAATAAAGCAGAGATGCATAAAGAGATAAGAGAACTGACAGGACAAAAACCTGTTCCTCAACAGGATACATAAAATCCAAGGATGGAACAATCATATTGGAGAAAGAGGAAATACTCCAGCGATGGGAAGAGTATATAAAGGATCTTTTTTGCGACAGGAGAGAACAACCTAGAATACACAAGGAGATGGATGGACCGAAAATACTAAAATCCGAAGTGGAAGCTGCAATGGCCAAAATGAACAGAAACAAAGCAGCTGGTCCAGACGGCATAGTGATAGAGCTGCTGATAGCCTTAGAAGAATATGGCATAGAAAAAATTACCGACATAATAAACGAAATTTATAGCAGTGGAATAATACCAGACGACCTATGCAAGTCGATATTTATAGCACTGCTGAAGAAACCAGGTGCAAACGAGTGTGAACTACACAGAACTATCAGTTTAATGAGCCACATCACAAAACTGATTGTCAGAATCCTGGTGAATAGAGCGAGAAGCAGAATCAGGCCAGAGATAGGGCAGGAACAGTGCGGGTTCGTTAAAAACACTGGAACAAGGAACGCCATATTCATATTTTAGGATGCTCTCCGAAAGGGCAATACAAATGAAGAAAGACTTATACCTATGTTTCATTGACTATGCGAAGGCATTCGACAAGATACGACACAAAGAATTGATGGAGATGCTCGGCAGCCTTGACATTTTCGGAAAAGACATAAGAGTAATCAAGAATCTCTACTGGCAGCAAACGGCCTGCAAACGGACAGGTAACGATCTCAGTAGATTTACAAAGATAGAAAGAGGTGTAAGACAAGGATGTGTCTTTTCACTGGATTTGTTTAACCTGTACAGCGAGAATATTTTGAGAACCCTAGACGACACACCAGGATTTGATATTAGAGGCCACAACTTGAACAACATAAGGTATGCAGATGATACAGTGCTGATTGTAGACACGGAAAGGAAACTGCAGGTCCTCCTACAGAAGGTAGCGGTGGAGAGTGACAAAAAAGGACTACAAATAAATTTTAAGAAAACTGAATGCATGGTCATCAGCAAAAGATGCAACCTAAAATGCCAAATACAGGTGGGGGATACCAGAATAAACCAGGTGCAAAAATTTAAATATCTAGGAAGTGTTCTAACAGGAGATGGAAAGTGCGACACAGAGATCAAAAGGCGAATTGGCATAGCAAAGGACACATTCCAGAAGCTGAGCAAAGTACTAACACACAGGAAAATCTCAATAGAAACAAAGAAAAGAGTGCTGGGTTGCTATGTGATGTCAGTTCTTCAATACGGCAGTGAGTGCTAGACAATATCATCGAAAATGAGGACAAAACTGAAAGCAGCGGAAATGTGGTTCTACAGAAGGATGCTGTGGATATCGTGGACTGAATATGCAAGCAACGATGAGGTGTTGGAAAGAATGGCAACCAAAAGGAAATTAATACCGAGCATCAGGAAGAGACAACTGAAGTTCCTGGGACACACAATGAGGAAGGAGAGCTTGGAGAACCTGATACTGACTGGCCAGGGAAAGAGAGAGAGAGGAAGGCAGCGGATAACATATTTGCAGGGCCTGGTCGGGTGGATGACGGAACGGGGGTTGCCAGGAGTAACAGGAACAAACATACTAAGGGCCACAAGAGATAGGGAGACGTGTACGGCTATGATCGCCTACGTCTTGAAGGGACAGGGCACATAGAAGAAGAAGAAGAAGAAGAAGAAGAAGAAGAAGAAGAAGAAGAAGAAGTACGGAGTTAAATGTACGGAGTTAAATGTACGGAGTACGGAGTTTGTAGTTGTAGCGAAATGTTTGTATGCAGACAAAGATTAACAGGGGAATAATAAAGTATGTTTCTTTTTTCTTTTTGCGGACGGCGAGAAAATGTAAAGGAAGGAAAAGCAATAAAGGAAAATTGTACGTTAATTTTTAGGAGTCACTTGAAGTGTCTTATTTTTATTTATTTTTTTTTTTGTTATTGTTGACTTCTTCTTTGTTCACTGCGAGAATGGTGAGGACGAAGAAGAGATGAAGGAAAATAGCACACAGGAAGGAAAGGAAAAACAAATGTATATCGACGAGACATGTCCGGTTCAGTGGCTTAAAATTTCTTCCTTACATTTTGGAGGTGACTTATCTGATCTCTGATCTCATTCGACTGATTCCACTTTCTTTTTCTATTTATATCAAAGGACTTTTTTACACAGGCTTGTTATCTTCTCTCAGTTTTCTAAATCCTTCCCTTTCATTGGTTAGGAAATAATTAACACCGGATCGCGAAATTTGGCTGAGTTTTTTTCCTTCAGTATGGGGTCATTCCTTTTTCTAAATGGTCAAAATTAGATTTCACACAGGATTGCAAAATTTGTAAACACAGAAGAGAAGAGAGTTATTTTTAATTCCGCATTCACCACAAAACCATGTCCTTGATGTCTCTAAATTTTTAAAAATAGCGACATCTTAAATATTAAAATCTAAACTTATTTATAAATGGAACTTTGTCTGTGTGTGTATGTGTGTGTGTATGTGTGTGTGTGTATGTCCGTCACCTATAGACTCCGAAACGGCAGAGCCGATTTTCTTGAAAATTTACACACTTGTACTATAAGCGTCTGCGAGTGTTCTTAGCTAGGTTTTGTGTTGAGGTACCCCCGATAAATATCGAAAATCGATAATCGAAAAAATCGGGTTATAGAAGGAGTGGTTTGATTTTAATCAAATTTGATACACTCATAGACAAAGACATAAGAAACGATATTCAGAAATTTCATGGTTGCAGTTCTTATAATAGTACAGAAAATCGATACTATATATATATATATATATATATATAAAAGGCAAGATGTTTGTGTGTGTGTCTGTTTATCTGTCTGTATGTCCTTTATACAAATCCACAATTTTTATCCGATTCTCACCAAACTTCACACAAATATTCTATAGGCTGAGTCTGAGCTCCAGGACCATGGATTAGTTTTAAAGCTTTCATTACACCCGAGCAACGCCGAGGTATACTGCTAGTAATTAATAAATTACACTTCTGTTAACTTGGAGCACACAATACAATTCAGGGCACATAAGAGCACTAACCTATACAAATAAATAAGTTTCTTTCTGTGTGTCTTTTACTACTGTGTGTTTTCTGTATGTCTTTTTATGTAGAAAAAAATCTCTGAAAACCTCAGGTAGTATGCATCTATTCAAAGTTTATTAAAGGGTACTTTGTTACATGAGGATACAATACCTTTGTTCTTAAAAATAACTTCTTATACGAAAGTTAAAATAAATAAAATGCATTAAACTAAGAAATTTCTATTTTACAAATTTTGTTGCCAATTAAAAATTTGTTAGAATTTTTATTGATGAGCCTCAAATTTCAGTGACTGCGGTCGTCGGTGCACAGAGTATTTTTGTTTATACTAGTAGCCGAAAACAGAAACAAAAAACAAAATATATTCCATTTGTTGCTGGCAAGTTTCCAAAAGGGAAAAAATATAACGAAAAATAGAAAATATATTTTGGGAAAAAAATTGTTCATTGAAATTGCTTTTTCGAAGCAGAGGAATACTTTTTGTTCGGACATTAATAAAAAGTGAAAGTTAAATCCATATAACAGGAAAGAGGTAGACACCACCTTTCTCCGTTAAGAAAAAAATGGCATTACATTCTTCCCGTGGGTCCAATATGTATCCATAGCATATTTAAGGACTACATAAGAAGTTGTTTCTGAATAATATGTATGCATATATGTATATATGTATGTATGTGACAATGCTTTTTTTATTTACTGCATATATTGTATATACATCTGTGTACATACTTTTATGAACATGTGTGTAGAAATGTCTAGTCATATATTAAAATTACATACCTTTATACACACCTATATTAAATTAACTTATGGATATATAAACGTGTTATAGTTAAATTACATACATTTTATATACATATATATTTGCTTATATACAGGCATATATATATATATATATATATAACGCCAAGCTCTCTATTTTGATCTAATTAATAATCATTATTAATTGGATAAAATCTTTGGATTATCCTCCCCATTTTTACGGGTCTGCCATTATCTCTTTTATATATATATGTTTATAAAGAGTATGTAAATTCAATTAAAATACGTTTATATATCATTAAGTTAATTTAATATAGGTGTATATGAAGGTAATAGCATCTCCAGCGTGTGTAAATCATTGGCGACGTCTTTCCAACCCTCGATGCTCGTGTCCGTTACCGTCATATCCTCGTGACGCATTGCCTGTGGTCAGTTCCCCGTACAGAAAGGCCTTTGAAATCTTCCCATCCGGCACACGGTGGATATATGTCTCAGCCAGCGTTGTTTGAGAAGGGCACATAGGCTGAATAAACTGGACATGGGTAAGTTGTTGGTCTTGCCAGAAATAACAATGAAATTACAAATCTAAACGCATCTGTACTAGAGTTCTCATACGATGTTTATAATAAAATCTCATTCCTCGACGTTTACACAGAACAAAACTCCAAATGCATTTAACGGTTACTTATATTAAACGTTTGTGGGTGTGCGTTGTGGTGCAGTAGATATCGACTCAGAACGAGAAATCGGGGAGCCGAGTTCGAATTCCAATTGAATTCCTTGCGTTCACTTTCGCGCAAATACCCTTGGAAAAGGTATTAGTCCGTCTCTTCCCCCAATTAATGGGTCAAATAACAGGACAGATTGGGTTCTATAACCTGAGAAGGCAACCAGTCTACCGCAGAAAGCAATGGCAACTTACTGCTGAATAATCTTCTGTCCAGTCAGTCATGTCTCTTTCGAGACATGATTGCCCAGAGCGTGTATCACGTATGGCACTTAACTGACTGACTGAATATAATAGTTGAAAACATGATTAACGTTTCAACTGGGAATAAAGTGGGGGATCATTTTTATATTCTTATGAAGTAATAAACTGATACCCCACTAAGTACTACTTAATAATATAATGCATCTCTTCCCCTTCTAGCTATGAGTCAAATAACAGAACAGATTGGGTTCTATCGCCTTGGCTGGCAACCAGTCTACCGCAGAAAGCAATGGCAATCTACTGCGGTATAATCTTCTGCCCAGTCAGTCATGTCTCTTTCGAGACATGATCGCCTATGCGTGTATTAAACGTTTACTTTCCTCCTAGACTATATTAGTGAATGTTAACAAAGGCATAGATTATCATCCATATCAGTAACTTGACTGTTTTAATAGTTGGGTGGGGACCTGAGTGCAGAAGAAACAACCTCCTCCGGAATGATCTGTTGGGGGTGGCTCTCAAGAATTCCGACATTTTCCTGCCCTTCCACTGACCTGCTTTTGCGTTGCCATCTCCACTCTCGCCTGCCCTCAATACTACCTTGCATGATGGTCTTGCAGAAGCTGTTATACTGTATGACGTGGCCAAACCATGACATCTGCCGACGCATAATAGTGCCGAATAGAGATTTCTGTCAGCCCACAAGATTTTTGACCTTCCCCATACATAGTGATTGATTTTGTTCATCCAGTAAGAGATGAAAAAAGATTTCTCAAGCATTTGTTCTTGGACACTTTGATCCCTTTTCCTACCTCAATGAGTCACCAAGTCTCACCACCCGTAAAGGATAATAGATACGGTCAAAGATTTGTAGGTCTTGAATTTGTTGTTGTTACTGCTTCATATCGTTTTTAGTCTGGTCATCTCTGGTGTGACTTCGAGGATTAGTTTGCTGGTTTCTGCGTTGCAGGTGCCATCTTTTGAAAGGATTGTCCCCAAGTATTTGAAGTTGAACACTTTCCCCATTGATTCGCCATCCACGGGAATAAAGCAATAAAAAAATATTTCTAAATAGCGCTCGCCAAACATTCTCTTTCCGGAAAAAAAAAGCTTTTTATTGAACTCGAACATATGAAACAAATATTGATTAACAATAATTTTCCCAAATACATTATTGATAACGAAATAAAATCATTGAGGCAGAAACAAAATGAGACCAATACTAAAAAATATAATACAAAAACTTAATATCTTTCACTGTAACAAGATGCACAATAATCCTGATCAAAATGAATTCGTCATGCGACACAAACAAGAATCTAGTAAATGTGTAAAATATACCATAAAACTATCAACCTCATAATTAGAAATAACAAGCCTGACAAATCTACACTGAAAACGACTAATGTTGTAGATTAATCCAGTTGCGCAGCGCAAGACAACATTTCTTGTCATAAACCAATTATCTAAATTGCATATACGTTGACAATAATCAGTAGAAAAGATAATCAATAGAAAGATAACAAACCTCATAGGAGTTCTACCGTGATCGATACTGACTTGACAGACCGGCTGCAACCACTCTCTTACCGGCGTGACGTGGCTTCCCTGTGCCTCTTCTATAAATACTTTCACGGCTTCTGCTCCGATGAACTTAGATCATTGGTGCCGCCTAGGTACGAATTTACACGAGATACTAGATTAGCAACTAGGCCCCACCCTTTTACAGTGAAACAGATAAGATGTAACCGTAATTTCTACTCCAACAGCTTCTTTTCTCGCGCTTCCTGCCTGCGAAATTCCCTTCCACATGTCTGCTTTCCCGACAGCTACAATCTCCAGGAGTTTAAATGTAAGGTCAATAGACACCTCCTATCACACTAACTTGCATCTATTCTACCAACACTCTCACCATCTACCTAACCCTCATTCTCGGTATCCTTACCCGTCTATCACCCTCCTTCTGACATTTCCTATATCTAACCATCCTTTCTCACCACTTTCCCCTCTATGTAATATTTCCTCTATCTAACCATCCTTTCTCGCTACTTTCCCCTCTATGTAACCCCCTGCGCAATAGTGGCAGCGAAATGCCTTACTCGGGGTGAAACGATTATAAAAAAAAGTGCCATAAAGAAAGAGCAAGACACTCACAAACAACTGCCCATACCCATTAGAAAAATTATCGTCGATAACTAAATAAATCTAATCTAATTATAGATGATTATAGAAGCCAAACCTCAACCACACCTTATTTAACAACGTCAGTAACATGTTGATGATCTTTTAAAATACACTCAAAGATGAAATCACAACCTGATCTAGCACAGCTTAGAATTAAAAACACTTCCACGCAATGCAACATACAATATAAATATTGAACACAACAAAAAACCCTTTCTTTTCTAATGAACTGTCACCTTCAATGAAAAATATAAACAGCAAGTATGAAGTTATTATGTAAATCGCATAGCCTTCAATAACTTAAAATGTCCAGAAAAAGTATTTGTCAAATTTAAAACGGTTCATTTCAACCCTTATTAATCCATAGGGTTTTTTTCTCCCAGACAGTACCTCTCCTTTGGAATGCGGCTGGGTTTATTGCTCTGCGCCTGCGTAGTCACTAAAAGGATAAGTATTGATTTTAACCCACTTTAAACTGACTTTTTGTCACATTCGATAGCGACGTGAACGCACTGCAAAATATTCAAAACCTTGGTAAAAATTCTAAATTTTAACCACTTTTACGAAAATGGACTAAACGAAGCTATGCAGATTAAACTAATATTAGTTTAAACCCTCTGAAATCTTTCCAGTTGCGATAGCTATGTCAATTTCAAAAATATCTATGGCGTGCGCATTATACAGCGACGCACAAAGGAACAAAATAAAAGGAACATTTTTCAATGGAATTGCAATTCTGATTTATGAACAACAAACTGTAGAAAAAGAATTTGATCTTTGCCAATCCTTGTCCAAACATTTGACAGCAGTGGTTGGAGGAAATCAAACACAGAATTGTGAATATATTATATGTTATATGTTAATATATTATATGTTAATATTATATTAATATTATATGTTAATCCATCTCAGAAAATAAACACGGAAGAACGTCTACACAAACTCCATCAAAACAATCTTCAGAAACGCCAACATACAGATTGATTATTTCAGTTTCGGTTGGAAATATCACCTGAAAAAAAAAAATATTGTAGATATGACAATAAAGATAGGGATAACAGTCCAAACAGTGTAAATAGTGTAAAAATAGCATTTAAATAGTTTTATAAACTGAAATGATATCGATACAACAAACTCATATTTACTTTGCAGGAAGCAAATCTAGAAAAAATATTTGAGTTTATGTCTTTCAATTATATAACATGTTTGATTTTAATTCAGAATTTTTGAAGCTTAAAATCATTGTTTTTAATTTTTTAGGTGTAATAAACTCTAAATAGTTTCATAAGCTGAATTGATATCAATATGACAAACCTATATTTTGATTGTTTTATTGTCATAATACTGGGAATAAAATGTGTTTATTTACTATAGTTGAAATATGTGCTAATCTGGTTTGCAATAAATAGAAAAATACTGGCATTTCTTAAAGAATATTTGTTATTGACAAACAAAAGATACTTAGTCTAGATAATTTAAAGAATTTGCAATAAAATTACTTCGAGTTGTGCAAATGTCACTAAAATATATCACGAGTTAAAAATGATCAAGGCGCGTTTCGCGAATTAGATGGTGGCTCCGACTGACCAAGAGTAGATAATTTCATTAGTCTAGGGACTCGGATATATATATATATATATATATATATATATGTGTGTGTGTGTGTGTGTGTGTGTGTGTGTGTGTGTGTGTGTGTGTGATTAAATAATATAGACATATTATGTCTATTTTACAATAATTCGTTACAGTTCTCTGATTATCTTCACAATGTTAAGTCGAAATTCATCAAGGAAGGCACCGTAGTTCTTCTTAACCTAAGTACTTTCGAACTCCTCTGAGATCATCCTCAATAGTGAATTGCGAAGACAAAATACCATAAATGTAATCGTTGCGACGGTAATTTTTGTAAATGTGCTCTGTGATAATCGTAATCGTTATTGTTAAGGTCTTTTATAATACAAGATGAGTAACCAAAGATGGTAAATTGCAACATAGTATTAAATGATAATCAAATCAAAGACATTTTAAAACATAGCTACTACACTTGTAATAAATTTTGTTGAGTGTTGGTCGGTTGCTTTTGATATAGAGAGTCTCGAGAATTTGAAGCTTTTGTTTATGATCTGTGTGGTGTAGTGTATTCTATGTATATTTCCCTACTAGAAGTTTCATAAATATTGTTTCCAAGCTTCTGCGGATCTAAGAATAAAGTTTAAAATTTTTAGAATATAAATTTTTACTGTCAACAGTAAAAGCGTAGAATAGCTGAAAAATATGGAGCATAGAACGTTTACTATTAAACGTAGCTATTTATGCTTTGTTTTTTGATATTGTGCTTTTTAATCTTAACCACAGCTTACCTTAAAAACGTTATCATCCAAAAATACACCAGTTCACCATTTTCATTGTTTTTACTTGTTTTTCGCGAGAATTAAGATGCTTACTTTAGTAATACTTAAGGCTTTTAATAAAATTTTGTAGTACCAAGTCATTGTTCAAAAATATATGTGTAATATATGTATATATATATATTGAGATAACGATAAAAAGAAATCAAATTTAAAATTCCTCATTTGTGCGCATGTGTACCAATATAACAAATTTAGTCCGATTAAATAGTTTTCCACTTTGTCATATATTTTCCCCATATATATATATATATATATATATATATATATATTTCTAAGATTACCTAAGATATGGCATAAGGACAAAAGTAGAGGTACCCATGAAATTCGAAATCACTTCTCAATGGTAATTGATTTAGGGAGACAAGCTTGCTAAACATTACACCATATGTATGTATATATATATATATATATATAGAGAGAGAGAGAGAGAGGGGGGAGAGGGGAGAGAGAGAGGAGGAGAGAGAGAGAATCGAGGCAGCAGATAATTATCTAAGCATATATTGTTAAATATAAAAGACAATGAATTTGTATTATGCTTCATCATTAGTCGTTCTAAACATCGTGTTTTAGCTTTAATTTCAGGTGAAAATAAAAACAAAAATTGTCCAAAATTGTATCTCTGATACCAATAATAAATCAACTACATATATTGGTTTTACTACAACCACGCTCTTCCATAGAATTACCTGCCACCTTTCTGACCATGGTTCAACATTTCTTAGAAAAACATAGTCGTGTATGTAATATTAGACATATTTTAGTCGATCACACAATAATATCCACACATACACAGAGTAAAAAGAACCTTCAGATATTGGAGGCCATCTACATAAAATCAAAACATCCGACACTCAATAAAATCACATCTCAATCTAGTCGCAACACATTGCAATGCATTTAGACATATGGTTCTGTTAACATTTTGTTCTTTCACGTAGTGTGACGTCATAGTACCGAATTACTAATTTACGACCTGCGTCTGCTATTCAGTAATTGCTGTCGTCGCATAGCAATGTTTTATGTCAACACAAGATAATAATAATCTTTCATGGCGAATGTCCTTATGTTAACATCTCTACAACCACTCTGAAGATGGCTCATGTGAGCCGAAAGCTTAGAACCAGCTTAATAAAAATATTCAAATGTTGGACAATTTTTGTCTTTATTTTCACCTGAAATTAAAGCCAAAATACGATGTTTAGAACTGCTCATGATTAAACATAATATACATTCATTGTCTGTTATATATATATATATATATATATATATATATATATATGTGTGTGTGTGTGTGTGTGTGTGTGTGTGTGTGTGTGTGTGTGCGTGTAGTATGCAGTTAAAAAAAAACAACCAACCAGTCAGCCAACCTTTGCAGATACACTGCATCCGAAAATAATATATATATATGTGTGTGTATGTGTGTGCGTATATATATATATATATATATATATATATATATATATATATATATATATATTCCATTTGTAAACGAGTTATTACGCGAACCAGATTTCTACTATTGTTATTAAAAATTGCCTGAAGACACCACTAAGAGTAGAAAACTGGGTCGCGTATTAACTCGTTTACAAATGGAAAATATTCAAAAGTTCTACAATATAATTGTATTGAACATTTTTTAATACAAATGTGCACTGGTTTAATTTTATTATGACCAAAAACTAATTAAACCATCAATCGATCAATCAATATATATATATATATATATATATATATATATATGAAGTAGCATTTATATTGTTCTGACTGTTGTCATCATCTTTCTTGCCATATTCACGTCGTCCTTAGTTATGTTCTCCTGTACCAGCGGTCTTACTTGGGGAGGTATCTTCGAAGTGTAAAACCACTTTTGGGGTTTAACACAAAGTTATTTAGACCATAGATTCTTTGTATTTTCTTCGATAATCCATAAACATGGATTAAGCAGACCGAGGTTGTTTTCTGATTATTGTCATACTCATGCACCCTCGCTTCCATATTTGTTAGAGCAGTTGTCATGTACAACACTGGCAAGTTGTTACCTTGTAGGATACTGATTATACCGACCATTTCCTGTTCATATGTCTCCGGATCGACGCTTAGGACTTTTGCTCGATGTTCCCAGCAGCAAACAATTTTTAACAACTTGAAGCAACTGAAATGTAGTTCTACAGAAGGATGCTGCGAATATCATGGAACGAGCATGTGAGCAATGATGATGTCTTAGAAATTATGGAAACAAAAAAAATAATATTGAGCATCAGGAAGAGACAGCTGAAGTTCCTGGGACATGCAATGTGGAAGGAGGGCTTGGAGAACCTGATACTAACAGGCCAGATAGAGGGGAAAAGAGACAGGGGAAAGCAACGGATAACATATTTGAAGCACCTAATCAGGTGGATGACGGAACGAGGTTTGCATGGTGTAACAGAAGACGTGCTCAGAGCCACCAGGAATAGGGAAACGTGGAAAGCCATGATCGCCTACGTCCTGAAGGGACAGCGCACATAGAAGAGAGATGGGTGGTGAGAGCTGAATGTTGGCTTGCGGCATACGGACGTCTTGAACCGATTCTGTTTGAGATATTAATACATCCAGGAATACTTGTTTGTTACAGTTCTCTTTTCCATTGTAAACTTTATCGATGATCTTATTGAGTTCACATGTCTGAACCTCTTCCTGGAGTGGCCAGATTATGAAGGTGCCATCAACGTATCTCAGTCATAGGGTTGGCTTTAGTGATGTGAATTCTAATGCTATCTCTTCGAAATATTCCAAGTATATGTTAGCCAATGACGGTGATAATGGCGAGCCCATTGCTAAGCCTTCATCCTGCCGATATATGTCTGATTCCATTCCGAAGTGTGTTGTTTGTGTGTAGAAAGTCAGCATCTCCATCAGTTTATCTATTGACATACTGGTATGTTCTCTTAGGAATGGAACCCGAGGCCAGTCTGTCCCTGACTACTAATAGTACATCTACCGTGGTTAACTTAGTGAATGGTTTCACCACATCAAGTCTCACGATCTGGCTGCATTGGATGGGAGCATCTTTGATTAGTTTAACGAAATGGGTGGAGATTCGGACATAAGATGGTGAGTTTTCTATCAAATAAAAAATTTGAAATTAGTTTTAAAAACTTATTCTCTATAACGGTACAGCTAAAATAAAACCAAGCGATTATACGCTTAACATAATTTATGAGTAGACAATAATGCAAATTTTAAAAATGAACGAGTCACTTGACAGTTTACCGTTTCGTTATTCATTTAATCACTACAATTCTCATAGGATGTTCAAAAGACCTATCGTTTTAATTTCAAGATTCGCAGATATACCACTTGTCAGGGACAAATAAATAATCTCTATATAATAATGCATATAGAAGGCTATACCTAGGTAGTCAATATAGGATATATTTATCTGACCATAACGAGCGGTAGAAGAATTAACTCACACACACACACACACACACACACACACACACACACACACACACACACACACATATATATATATATACATATTGTCATCCGCAGACAGATCTGTTTCGCCGTATCACAGCTCATCAGTACGGTTAGACTCCAATTGCTTTTTTACCCAGGATTGAAACCCGACCGAAATGGCGTCAGTTGTGATAAAATGGAAAAAATGTAACACTGTTCTGCACTGTGCTCGCTCAGCTCATCACTTGCATATTTTAGAAGCTGGTTGTCTCAAAATCCCTCAACCGAGCCTGTGTAGGCAGAAAAAGTGATTTATTCGCTCCTTCCAATTACTGGAGGGTTTGTGAGTGTTACATTCTTTCCATTTTATCTTATGGAGTTGTATGTTTACACCCCCCCTTACATTTTAATTATTTGATTAAAATTTACTTTTAGACGAGCTCCATCTTTCTCCCCGTTTTTGTAAGTTAAGCTTTGTTGTTCTCTTGTGTCCTGCATTTACAATTTATAATAAAGCCAGCGTAAGCATTTGAAAAGTGTTGGCCGAAAGGTTCCTCAGGTTAGGTTATTATAATGATGTTCATTTTGTTTAAAGCAATATATATATATATATATTGTGTAAGTGGACAATAATCTCTCTTTTATGCAGGTTTCATTAAAAATAAATATAAGGCCAACATGGACGCTATAAAAGCAGTGCTCAATGTAAGATATACAAAATATATAAAAATATGTCAATATTTAATATAATTAAAACTATACACATATTTAACTGCTTTCCACGACTTAAAAATTAATATAAACACTTAGATGCTGATCATATTGTCTCAAAATCCTCAGGTGATAAGAGTGACGAGATACTCCATTCCTTATTGTGAGAAAAAAACATTTAAGTGCCCGTATGAAACTTTCAGTCGTGAAAGGAGTAACATATAAGTATTGTTTGACTTACATTTGTGTGTGTGTGTGTGTGTGTGTGTGTGTGTGTGTGTGTGTGTGTGTGTGTGTGTGTGTGTGTGTCGGTTTATTAAGTATTTTCGATTGCTAATGTATGTTCGCCAACTTTTTATCCTTTTTTATATTTTTGTATTCCTGTATAAGAACTGTGTGTGTGTGTGTGTGTGTGTGTGTGTGTGTGTGAATGCGCACGCATGCGCTTTCAGTGCTTCGTGGGCGCTAGAGTGGCCGTGGGAGGAAAGTCTTGATTGACGCATGCGCACCAAAATTTTGGCCCTCTGCCGATAACACTCGCCTGGTTTCGCTCTAGAAAAATCTGGATGGCGTCCAGCTGTTTTTCAAGACTCCCTCCTCACCTCTGACCTCGGAAGGAGGACGCCCATCAGCCAAAAACTATTTCAAATGTACCTCGGTCTATTACGCTTCGAATCCGGCGCTTTTTGCTTAGTTTTGTTTTTGTCTTTTATTTTCTATGGCAGCCACCATTTTCCTTCATAACTTATTATTTACAATGAAATTCACTTGATAGTTCATGAACAAAAACACGAACGCAAATAATTATCATGGCTGTTAATATCGTCCGGTATTGTCAGTCAATTTATACGCATCTGTACAATGCAAATTAATCATATCATCAAAATTTATGCGATTTGTAATGTATAAGGCGGCTTCGCGGTTCGATTAGCTGGAAAAAGAGAACTAGTGAGATGGGTTCAAATTCCGGCCTAGTCTGTTGCGTTTACTAATGCACTTCAGGGAGAAATGAATGCATCACTTCTTCCCCCGACTTTGGGTTAAATAGCAGGGGAGAGTGAAATCTCTAGACTCTAGAGGTAGCAGCCATTCTAAAAGGGGTGAAAAATCAGTGGAAAGAGGGAAACTACTTCCTGTCTTCCCCAAGAAATCATGACAATTATGTTTAATAGAATATCTTGACATTAAAACTTGCTTACACACACGCACACACGCACACTCACACACACGCACTCACGCACACACACACACACTCACACACACACACACACACACACACACACACATTCTTCATATCCTCTCTCCCGGTCAAAAACTACTTACATCTATTTATCTAGAATAAACCAGGAGTGGGGGGGTAAGATAGCCTGCCCAGATTTTTTATTTTATTTTATTATTAATCATTTCACCCCAAGCAAGGCAGTTTTTCTGCCACTAGTGTGCAGGGGGTTACATAGAGGAAAAGTTATGAGAAAGAGAGGCAGGTTATAGGGGGCGTCATGAAGAGGGTAATAGAAGGATGAGAATATTGGTGTGAGGTGGGGTGGAGTGGATGGAGAAAAGAGCTTTAGAGAAAGGATGCGAGTCAGTGACATAGGAGATGACTATTGACCTTAGATTTAAATTCTTGGAGATTGTAGCTGTCGGGGAAGCAAGTATGCGGAAGGGAATTGCACAGGCGGAAAGTTCGTGAAAAGAAGCTACTAGAGTAGAAATTGCGGTTACATTTTATCGGTTTCACTGTAAAAGGGTGGGACCTAATTGCTAGTCTAGTAGCTCGAGTAAATTCATACATAGGGGTTTCTTAAACTTTTCTTTTTACACTTTTTAAGTTTTTTTTTAAAACTTATGATTCAAAGGGTTTTATATGGTCCCCGGTTAGTCTCGAACAAAGAAAATAACATTAAATGCTGCAAAAATAAAAAAAAAATTATCTTAAAATATTCACAAATTATTACAATACATTCGGAGGTGAATGCATTCGCGCATTTGTCTATATTTCTGAGACGAGGTAGTATTTAGATTATTTACATAGTTCCGACTGTTGTCCTCATCTTTCTTGCCAAATTTATATTCACGACGTTCCAGCTGTTGGACTCTCCGGCCTTCTTCTTAGAGAGTTAAGTTAAATGGAAATAACTAAGATATTCGGAAGTGGCATATCTTATAAAATGAGAATATATCCCAGTGATCGGAATAATGGTTTCGGTTTAAAATTCCAATCACCTGAAGAAGGCCGGAGCGTACACCGGCCGAAACGTCGTGGATAGAACATGTCAATAAAGATGAGGACATTAGTCCGAACAATGTAAATAATGAGAAGACTGGTATGTTTGTATTTCACGAGGTTGACCAAAAGTAAAAAAATGTGGGACATATAGAGATTAAGGCTGTAGAGATAGTTCTTCTATGTGCCTTGTTCTTTCAGGACGTAGGCGATCATGGCCTTCCACGTCTCCCTATCCCTGGTGGCTCTTAGCACGCTTTCTACTGTTGCACCACCCAAACCCAGCTCTGCTATCCACTACCTCAAGCCCATAAATCTAGAATATAAATGCATAGAAACTAGCATGGATACAAAATGAGGGATCAGTTTATATATTGATTACAATATAAAATTGATCTCCCATTTTATATCCACATTATAATTACTTATAAACAGTTGGCATATATATTCTTCTTCTATGTGCTTTCTCCTTCCAGGATGTAGGCGATCATGGCCTTCCACGTCTCCCAATCGCTAGTGGCTCTTAGCACGCTTTCTACTGTTACACCACCCAAACCCCGCTCTGCTATCCACTACCTCAAGCCCATAAATCTAGAATATAAACGTATAGAAACTAGCATCGACACAAAATGAGGTGTCAGTTTTTAAATTGATTATAATACAGAATTGATCCCCCATTTTATATCAACATAATTTCTTATAAACAGTTGGTATATATATTCTTCTTCTATGTGCCCTGTCCTTTCAGGAATTAGATGACCATGGCCTTCCACGTCTCCCTATCCCTGGTGGCTCTTAGCACGCTTTCTCCTGTAACGTCTCGCTACCCCCGTTTTGTCATCCACCTGCTCAGGCCCTTCAAATATGTTATCCGCTGCTTTCCTCTGTTTCATTTTCCCTCTATCTGGCCTGTTAGTACCAGGTTCTCCAAGCCCTCCTTCCTCATTGTATGTCCCAGGATATCAGTTGTCTCTTCCTGATGCTCGATATTAATTTCAGAGATGGGACTAAAAAAAATAAAAAGAGAAAAGACATCCCCTCTACCAGTCAAGGATAACCTATATCTGTTTATCCAGAGAAGGTAGGGGTAAGATAGCCCAGACTGCCGAGAGTTGCTTTTTTGACCTATTTTTTATGTTTTTTTTTTTTCTCAAAACGAAAAAACCAAACGAGTCAAATGACTTTACATGGCCCCTAATCAGTCTCGAACAAAAAAACTTAAATGTTGCGAAAACCAAAATATTAGAAGACATTTTAAAATATATAAATAAATTAACACTTTCCATTCAGAAGTGAATGGGTGAGTGAGTGAGTTTTGTTTAATGGCATATCAACCTTTGTGGGTTATTTAATGCCAAAAAAGTAAGGTTTTAAGGTATTGTTTTAATGTTCAGTTATAGTGAGTGGGTTGATTTAGTCCGATTTTGATGAAAAAAATTAATTATTATTATTTTTTATTTATTTTAAAAAGCTGAAGACGTCTTCGAGTTTTGTATTCAAAAATGTATTGCTGGTAATAATTTTTTCCTATAAAAATGTGTTATGGTAATATTTCTTTTTCCTTAAAAATGTATTGTTGGTAATATTTTTCCTTCAAAAATGTATATTTTTCTATAAAAGTCTATTTTTTTACTTTTGACCCCAGTTTAGGGATAAGCTATTTACCCATAGTTGGGACCCAAACAGGTGCTACCACCCCGAATCAGGGTGGACCTGGGAACAACAACAATTAAGTGGTGGTTCCATCCTCCTTACAACCTCCCAATCAGAGGCCTTGCTGCTGGGTGTAGTTTATTGTCATACCCAGGACCAGAAGTGGATGGATTTAAACCCTGGCATGTATGCATTATTCAAATTCTCATTGGAGCGTCAGTTTATTACAACAACAACAATAATCAATTCCCCCAAATGCCATTACTAGTTTTTCACTCGTTTTCCAGTTTTTATTACAAGAGCGCGTTTAAGGGGTCGAACTTTTCACTTCCCAGCTTCGTAGACAGTTCGCTATCATACTAAGTTCGATCCCCACTTTATTCCCTAGTTCCGTGATCCCGCACTAAATTGACCTAAGCTTAGTAACTAAGCCACTCGAGGAACGAGAGGTTAGACAGACAGCTCGCCAGACTGTGACAATATTTATTAAGGTCGACCTTCATTAGAAGCCTACATTTTCTAAGCCTAGCTTAGATGTGGGACAAGGCCACAAGAGACACCCAGTGAGGATGGAACTCACTACTCAATTGCAACGATTCTAGCGAGACAAGCTTGCTAACTATTACACCACCTCGAGGTACCCCTGGATGCCTACATTTGTCTCTTTGCGTTAGATATAGCTAGGCTGAGTAAATATTGATATGTCTATATTTTTAGATTAGATATTTACATTATTTACTTTGTTCGGACTATTATCTTCACCTTTATTGTCATATTCACAAGGTTTCGCCCTTTGTACGCTCCGACCTTTTTCAGGTGACTAAAATTTTGAACCGAACTCTTTATTCACTGGGCCATGTGTCCTTGAGGGTTGGTTAAATCCATTGATTTAACCCAAAGAGTTGTGAGTTCAATACCTGGCGACAGTAGTGGTGAACAAAAAACTTAGAGAGTTGAGGTCAATGGTGATAACTAAGACATCCGGAAGTGTCATGACTCATGGAACAAGAAAAAACTACCCCCGTAATCGAAATAATGATTTCGGTTCAGAATTCCAGGCAAGAAAACCGAGATCTAGAACGGCCAAAACCTTGTGAATATGACAATAAAGATGAGCACAAAAGAGCGTACAGTGTAAATAATTTATATAAGTATTTACATCTCATAAAACGATTTTCGGAATCAGTAATTCAAAGTAAAGAACAGAAGAATCTGGAATGAGGCTGAATAATTTGCCAAAAAATGGGCATTTTATAACAATCGTTGTTCCATAAAATCTTATTGACTCTTGCGTGCCTTCTGGGTGAGCAGTTTAGGCTCAATGGGATTTAATGAATTTCTGTGGCCTCTTGCCCGTAGGCCAATAAGAGAACACAAAAGGAAGGACAACTGATTTTGTCACTTCCGACTCCTCTGCTTCTTGGGAATCTTTATTCAGTAAACAGTCCCCTTAAGAGCACCTGACAAAAACAGCGTGCCCTGACCAAATTTGGTTAAAAAATATCGATTAAGCAAACGTTTTAGTGCAGGAGTTAAGTGTTCGCGACTCATTAAAATGTGGTTTTCAGAAGTTGAAAGACACAAAGGGCGATGAACAAGATCGTTTCATTGTCGACTTGTTGTCTCTCAGCAGTTTTGATGGAGTGTAATATTTTTTTTAAAAACTTTCCGTTCCACCCAGTGGTGTTCAGGGCACGTTTTTGCTGTTTCCGGAACAAACTGTTTTTTGTTTTTATGGGGCAGGGTTTTTAGTCCTGCGCCCACCCCCCGAAACTGGATGAAAGTGATTTTCTAAGCGTAGCTTAGACGTGACACACGGCCGAAAGTAGGGGGTACCCAGTGAGGATCGAACTCACTACACAGTTATAATGATTCTAGCGTGACGAGCTTGCTAACCATTACACCACGCCAAGTTTCCCTATTGCAATATTTGGATACATGTAACTGCTTCTTCATAGTGAGCAAATTCTCAAACTTAATGCATGCATTCAGCACTAAAGGATATTAATTACGCAACGTTTTCTTTTAATAAATATGCGCTTTGTATATGTTTTGTTCTCTAGGGAATGAGCATTGTTCTATTCTTAACCTACACACATTGACGTTGGTGCTTTGAAGTTACTTGGATATCTTTGAATGTTGAATTTCTTTAAAAGTTTGTATTTAGCGGGTACTAGCGTTAAGTGTTCGAATCCCGATTAAATCGACCGATAAAAATGATGCTAATACATATATCTCTTCTTTTTATTTCATCTAATCTTTTTTCTTCGCCATCTTCCTTACTCATCCTTATCTCACCTTTAATCAATATTTTCTAAAAACCATTCTTTCACACTATCTTACTCTTTCTGTCTATCTCTTTCACACACTATATCAATCTTTTTAAAACTCTCTCTCTCCCTCTCTCTCCCCTCTCTCTCTCTCTCTCTCTCTCTCTCTTTCGGTACTTTTTAATCGATTTCACTGTAAGCAAGACAGTATAGCCGTTGAGACACAAATGGTTTACTGGATGTACAAAACTTCAAAATAGAAACATTGCTCAGGAGCAAGAACAAAAAAGAGTAGATATCTATTGAGATTGCATTTAAATTTTAGCAAATATTAGCTGAATAGTATGGATCTGGAAGGGAGTTTCACGAGCGATAAATACTAGGAAAGAAAATGTTAGCACAGGATTTACGGTTACATCTGATCAACTAAACTGTAAATGAATGAGACCCACTCGCTAGTCTCGAACTGCGCCTAAATTCATAAAGTCTATGCATCATAGCGAACAGCTAATCTGAACGTTTAGTATGAAAGTATTTATAGAAAGTCAAAGGAATGCAACCTTACGACGGTGAGAAAGTGGTAGAAACCGTTAGGCCAGAGCAGGTCTAATAATATTGCAGATTTCATAATATATATATATATATATATATATATAATATATATATATATATATAATATATATATATATATATATATTGCTAAACCGTTAGGCCAGAGCAGGTCTAATAATATTGCAGATTTCATAATATATATATATATATATATATATATATAATATATATATATATATATATATATATATATATATATATATTGCTAAATTCATAAAGTCTATGCATCATAGCGAACAGCTAATCTGAACGTTTAGTATGAAAGTATTTATAGAAAGTCAAAGGAATGCAACCTTACGACGGTGAGAAAGTGGTAGAAACCGTTAGGCCAGAGCAGGTCTAATAATATTGCAGATTTTTCTTTGGATTTTGTCAAGGTAAATAGGTAAATAGCAGGAGCACTGGACGAAATATGGTAGTAGTATTCTAGGCATGGACGAATTATAGTTTTATGAATATGTAAGATCCTGAGAATAAAAATTGTCTAGCACGACACAGTGAACCGACTTTCTTAGCAGCTGACCTCGTAATGGATTCAGTATAGACTTTCCACTTCATGTCAGAAGAGAACGTTTGCTCGAGAAGGCGTAACGACTCCCTCTCCTGGAGGTCAGCATCAGTCATGCTGATGGAAGACAGAGATAGGTCTTTCATGATAAAGAGGAAGCAGTTTAGTTTTGAGGGCGTTAAAGTTAACAAGACATCCTTTGAGCCAATTAAAAACAAACTGAAGGTAATATTGGATGCCGATGCCATTTTGACCCTATCAAACTGATCAAACTTACTATCGAGGCAGGCACCATATATGACAGAATACAAGAACTTTTTTCTAAAAAAAAAAGTACTCAAAGAATGCTCCGTGTTTTATATGCGAGGATGATGATTATATGCCTCCAAAGCTAACTATAATTAAACCTCGCAGGGTCATTTCTAGCTATCCAGCCTTTATAATAATATTTTTAGAAACGATTTATTGTTGATATTATTATTATTGATTGATTGATTGATTGATTGATTGATTGATTGCACACCGGCAAAGTAAACTTTTAATTTTTCATAGAAATAATTGTATTTTCTATTGATATCGGTTTACTTTTCTCTCTGATCTAAAACTTCATTCATCAGATTCAATATATTCTTGTTGGTTCCAATATGGTCAAGAATTAATACTTATTATTGTAAAAATTACAATAATTGTGGCATAAGGCCGAAGGGGAAATGGGGTGAGGTTGGACAACACTTTCTATCCTAGTCCTAGCTAATCAGATTCACGACTCAATCACTCATTAAAATTTGTTAATTCACCACAAAAGCTCATCCATCACCTTTCAATCTTACATATACGACAATAACACATATTCATAGGGAACCTAAAATGCAAAAATTCATGATATAAAAATTTTCTTTTATAAACAATTGGTTCGCTGTTTTCTTCTTTTTATTTTACAAAATATATTTAAATTATAATCATATTAAGATGAGAGTGTATGGGATGCACCCAAAAATAAACTAAGGTATACAAAAATATTCAAACTAAAAACAACAAATGTTAATAAATCTCGTCCAATTACAAAACAGTGGACACTGTATTCTGCTGTTAGGGAGAATCAAGAAACACACCCACTAACGGGAGAGGGAGGATAAAATAAATAACGGAATGAAAGACTGACTCAGTTGAGATAAAAGAAAAAACTGGGAAGATTAGGAATCTGCAGATGGATCATGACAAAAGAGAACACCAAGAACAAGATAAGAACAACACCTACACATTTACTACCAGGTAAGGATTCACAGGAAACCACACCGTTGTGACAAAGTGGACTAAAAAACATCAAGGTAGGCCCCATTCACACGAACTAAGCATGCTGTATTTACCCACCTTTCGCTGAAATCTGTCAAAATCAAACGCTTTCAACCGCTTTCTATTAGATCTGATCTTTATTTTGATCTGATGCCCAAAGAATCATACAAGATCCTAATAGGAATAGCATCCATAACGCAAGATTCTCTCAATTTACCACGGCCAAATCACCATTCTTGCTACGGCAAACACAGTCAATATGGGATGACACATTATCACATGCGTTTGCGAGATCGACGGACACAAGATGTTCGGGAGCAATACTAGTCGACAACTCACCGACATAGTACCAGAAAGGATGCATCTGAGGACAATAGTCACACCGATAACAGTCGGGCAGATCTACCCAGCACCCACTGAAGACCACGTCCCGAATGAGGTAACCCGCCGCTGGCGCTTAAGATCAAAAAGAACACAGTTCGGTCGCCTACATGACGATTAAACCACAAAGATGATTTTTCGTGACCCCATCCACTAGTTCACGATACAATAGTCTCCAGGGGCTAAGAAAGGTCACTGAACCGAGGAATGATCCGCAAGGTAAGCTCGACACTCTAGGAGGAATCTCATTTGATTCCGGGTCTTATCTCGGCGCTCAACACAAGAAACTGGAGGAGTTACGGTAAGGCTAGAGAAGACGTCCCTAATACTCTTTTCTAAAACCGATTCCTGTCAACGCGCGGCATAGGAACGCCAACCTCAAGGCATGTTGGGTACAGACATTTCTGACGACCTGATGCTTGCCACCACCTCACAAGAAGGAGGGCAAGCGCTTAATCGACTTCTTACGGCCCTTACAGACAGGAATAAGGACAACCTATACAGGATGAGAAGAAAGACGTAAATGACACACGCCTCAGCCCTACACTTTACGACCAATCACCGTCAAAGCTCAGACCTGAACGCCGTTCTAACCTTTACCTCTACCAATTCTTCTCCAGATGAAGTCCGAGCCCGAACCTGAGACTCCAAAAATGCAGGCGGGTCCATCAGTCCAACTAAAGAGCCTTGGAAGAGCGACCCCTTCTAGGCATCTAGCCGATATGACCAATATGAAAATACGGGACAGCCAATGGAGATTGATCTTTCTAATCATTATATCACGTCGAAGTGCCCAAATGATTTTATAAGTGTATCTTAGATGTGGCCGAAAGTATGAGGCAACCAGTGAGGGTCGAAATCACTACCCACTAGTAATTGTTTTAGCGCGAACAAGCTTGATAACCACTACACCACGTCGAGTTATAAAAGAGACAGATTTTATGATTTACGACTGACGATAGTCAATGAAATTCGGTCAATGAATGTCAAAGTTTTCCTCATAAGAAAAAAACTAATTTTATAATTAAATATTAATGGTAATTTCCTAAGCGCAGCTTAGATGTGGCACAAAGCCAAAAGTATGGGGCATCCAGTGAGGATCGAAATCACTACTCAATTGCAATAGGTTCTATCGAATCAAACTTGCTAACCATTACACCATATTAATGTGGGAATAAGAATGACATAGACATAAGCGAAATTGTGTGGTTTATTTAAACAGTATCATATACGGTAAAACTGTATACATTCAATTATATAACAGTTTCATCACTACATAAAGAGATATGAACAGAGATAGATAGATAGATAGATAGATAGATAGATAGATAGATAGATAGATTTACATAATAAAAACGAACGTTAGTTAAATGTGACCTTAAAATAGAATTAAATACGCCAAGATTGGATACGATAAATTATGAAGTAAACAAATATTTAACTGAATGCCTTGCAAAATATATAAATATTACTGACCAAGGTAAATGGCTTAGTGAGAATGCAAGTGGAAAAGGACTCGACAATGAAACTCCTCAACCTGTAAGACGCTTTCAAAGCGAAACGAAATAAGAGGTAAGACAAGGCATGACAAGAACAAGAGAAAACAAGACCGGTGAGCTGTTAAGTATCTTTTATGGCCGGTGGTTATCTTAGTCTAGCAGTTTAAATGGAGTTGATCAAGTAGAAAAATTGAGTTAACCGACCGACGATGGCGGTGCTATAAAAGATTTAACGGAAACGATATGTTGTTATACAGTGATTACTTTCGATGCTTACTAAGTTTAGACCAGCGGCTTGGTTTTCTCTAACATTTGTCACCAACAAAGGCAATGTGCCCCTCTAATTGTTAGCTGCCACGGTTCTGTGTACCACACTCTGTCTCTTCTTTGTGGATATAATTGACCCATTAATAGGAAAGTCACCTTCATATGTCTAAAACTCCGACTACTTCGTGGAAATAATCAAAGATGCTCACATTTAATCCAACCAATCGGTGTGCCTTTTTCACCAAGGTACCCACGGAGGAGGCACTATTGGTAGTCAGGAACAGAATGGCATCAGACTCATTCCTACAAGAACGTACCAGTATACAATAGATAACTTGATAAAGTTGCTGACTTTCTGTGCACAAACAGCACACTTTGGAATAGGATCAGACATATATATCGGCAAGATGAAGGTTTAACAATGGGATCACAGCTATCACCAGTAATGGTGAACATATACATGGAGAACATATACTGGAGAACATATACATGGAATACTTCGAAGAGATGGAATATTAGAATCAATATCATAACGCCAACTCTATGGCTAAGATGCTTGGATGGCACCTTCATACTCTGGACACAACAGGTAGAAGTCCAGTTACTACTGGATCATGTGAACTCATTAAGATCATCGATACAGTTCACAACAAAGAGAGAAAACAACAAAAACTAGCATTCCTGGATGTACTAATATCTCGAACAGAGTATGGGTTGAAGAGATCCGTATACCGCAAGTCAGTATTCACAGCGCAACAACTCGATTTTGACTCCCACCACCGATACAGTGTGAAGAAAGGGATCGTCAGCTACCTTGAGCAAAAGTCATAAGTGATGACCCAGAGACATATGAACAAGAAATAGTCAGTATTAGCAGTAACCTACAGCATAACAACTACTCTGGGTACAAGACAATAGCTCCGACAAACTGGAATATGAGTGGGTGCAAGAGGATAACAACACTGAAAAACAGCCTAGGTCAGCCTACCGTATCTGAAGGAATTATTGGAAAAATACAGATCTGTGGTCCATATAGCATCAAGGTGACCTTCAAAAGTTGCTCAACACTTTGCAGGTACTTCTTTCGAGTAAGACCTCCCATAGATAAGAACAAGATTAACCCATTTTAACGCAGTGTCCTCATTTGAGGACAACATAAAAAAACTAAAAAAATAATGGCTATAAATCATAATATATAACCATTATTATATATAGGTAGTGAGGATATATTGATTCATCAATAAAATTACCTTCGAAATATTGCCCGGTTGAAAGAAAAACTCTTGTGATTTCTAAATGAATTTAATGTTCTAAAACCTGAGAACACTGGGTTAAAATGGGTTAAACACTGTATGCACGCCGTCCCAAGCAGCTCTGGTAAGATATATAAAGGTTAAACAGACCAACCCTTTAAGGTAAGACTGCAGGAAAAACCTTAAAGCTGTAACCATAAAGCCGCAACTCGGTACAAAGTGAGATCTTCGATCCCCACCACTACTGTCGGGTGAAGTTGAAATAATAAACAGAGAACAACACTGGAAAAAACTTGAGGAATCAGCGCATAGACAAGGCATCAAAAATCTTCTAAGCTGGCCAAGCATAGACATGAAAAGAATGTGGAACCAATAATACGGTTTGCTAGAGGAAAACAATAATAATAGCAAATTCTAATATAAGTTCTGGTTTAAAAAATAGTTTACTGAGACATTAGGTTTATAAGTCATAAAAAAACTACATACACTAATGTCCCCAAGGTCACATGATCTAGTGAACAAAATCGTTGGTTTAAGTAATCCAGTGACTTGATCCAATGAGTTGTGAGTTCAGTAAAAGTGAACAATAACTTGGAGAGTTGAGTTAAAAGGAAATAACTAATACTGAGATATCCGGAATAGGTATAGCCCTTGGAACTAGAACAATTTACCCCGGTGGACGAAATAAAGTTTTTGGTTCGAAATTCCACTCACCTGAAGAAGGCTAGTGCATACAACGGCCGAAACATCGTGAATATGAGAAGATGAGGACAAAAGTGTAAATAGTGTAAATAGTTGCAATACTTCATCTCAGCAATGTAGGCAGAATTTTAAGTAGCTATAAATTATCAAACGTTTTACTAAAGAAAATGTACCTGTCAAGAAGGATAAAACCTGCACTTATTTTCTCCTGAGAAATCATCTTTTAAGCGGATGTTCATTACCAATTCGATGTCTATCCGTCTAACCCAGGGTCAAATAGTGCAAAAAGTCATATACTGGGTGCAATGGATAAATTGTCGCCTAAATGACGCCAAAATGAAAATAATATTGATATTTCATTTTAACAGATATATTTACCAAAATTACACAAAAATATCTTGAAATACTAAATTTATTCAATAAAATCGCCATTGGCTTTAACCACGGCCTCCAGACAAATTCGGAATCTCCTGCAACTCTTCTCAATATTCTCCTTGTTTGACTTGGCAAATGCTGCCATAATCCTTGTCTTCAGTTTATCTTTAGTTTTACAAGGAGTTTTGATGGTTTCTCGCTAAACAGCGCCCCACACATAATAATCAAGAGGATTGCAATCTGGGTAGTTAGGTGGCCAGATGTTAGGGGTGATGTAGTCACAAGAATTGTCTGGCAGCCATGACTTGATTCTCTTGCTTGTGTGGCACGGTGCAGGGTCCTGTTGCTTGAGATAGGGTCTTCTACCGGCCACCCTCTTGACCCAGAGCAGCACTACCTCCTTAATATAGATCTCCGTGTTGAGTGTGAGGTCACGAACATATTCAGTAGTTCTTTTCTGATCAGAACGATCAGAGTGGGTTTTCTGAGCTGCCGTACCTTCGTAATCACCATTAGACTCATCCAACTCTTTCCGAATCGTTTGCACTGCCCTCAAATTGATACTCTGAAATGTTCGTACTGAAGCTTCCGACACGATTTTCAAGCAGTACAGCATGTCGTTTCCATATTTCTGTGGAGTGAATTCCATGATAAGACTCTTTTTCTCACAGACCGTGTCCAACTGATCCTACTACACTGTGCAGTCGACAAAATCAAAAACAATCAATTCGCATGCGTGTAATTAAAAATACAAAATGGATCAATTTACACGTCGCATCGTGTATTTCAGTTCAGATTCAAGTTGCAAACTTATTTATTAAAACTAATAAACTTATCGGAGAAAATCGGTAGCATAAACGGTTTGCTAATGGATAGAATGAAGGATTTGGTTGGAAAATCCTAAAGGGTTACAGACTACAATACTCCTGAAAAAAGCAGGAGGATACAACAATCGAAATGTTTTGACTATATCAACAAAGACGAGGTCCTGGGCATGACGGTAAACTGCATTCGGCATCAAGGCCTCTGATTGGGAGGTTGTGAAGAGCATGGAACCACCTCTTAATTGCTGTTATTTCCAGGTCCACCCTGACCTAGAGTGGTATCATTTGTTAGGGTCCCAGCTATGGACAAATATTTAACCCATATGAAACACTATGAAATTATAAAAATATTCTTTTATAGAAAAATATACATTTGTGAAGGAAAAATATTACCAACAATACATTTTTGAAGAAAAAATTATTACCATAACACATTTTTGAAGAAAAAAAATTATTCACAACAAAACATTTTAATGCAAAATTAGAAGACATCTTCGGTTTTCTAAATTAAAAAAATTTCATTAAAATTTGACTAAATCAATCTTCTCACTATAACTGAACATTAAAACCCTACCTTTTTGGCATTAAATAACCCACAAAGGTTGATATGCCGTTAAACAAAACACAAATTCAATTCGATTCATTCAACAAAGACGATCCTAATTGTCTGAGTAGATAAATAAAAATTAGAAGAATTAAATAAATATTGTTCCGGTGATCTTCTACAAGGGTTTCCCAATCTGGATGATATCGCCTACCCGTGTGCGATTTCAATTGTTGGGTGGTCAAAGAACAAGCAAACAAAAAATGGTAGACGATTGGAAATTTTGGAGGGGAATTTTGAATTTTTAGTACTGAAAGTTATTTCAACATATGCTGCTCGAAAAATTATTCAAAATAAGATATGTAAAGAAACTGTAAAAAAAAACAGGATGCAAAATGGGAATAACTGGGTCACATTTCAAAACTATAAATAAAAGGAATATTTCGACATTTCGAAATAACCTCTTTCAAGGTATAAATCAGATAAAGGAAGACCAAGAAAAACAATAAATATCTGAATTTTTATTTGTTGCTTGTAGTGTATGTTCTTTTGAATTTTATGATTATGAACAAAAATCGTTCACTTTCTTGTCACCAATTCCAACTCTAACCCTAATCCTAAAACTAACCTTCGCCCTAAAACTAAATTATATATAGGGGCTACTGGGGTAAAAAGAAGCATCCGGAGTAGAAGATAAATGTGCCAGTGTTCGTTTTTTGAAATGAATTGTAGGGTTGTGTGTCTGTATTATGGTACCCAGATTCCTTAATTGTATAAATTTGCTGACACATTTAGGTTGATAATGAGAAGGATTTCCTAAGATCAATATCTCATTTGAGTTTTTTGTTTATTCTATAATACTTTGTGCTGTCTCTTTTAGGTCTTAAATGATGAAAAGGCGTCTATAAAATAAATTTGAGTCACAATCTTTAATTTTCTATAATGTATTGACTTCAGTGATAGTTTTCAATGGTCAATTTTAATTTTGTTTTGTTTTTAATACGGTAGCCACCTCCGCATGTCTGTTATTTTTACCCGCCCCCCGTTTAGTATTTTTCAGTCACTTAAGTGCCATACGTGATACACGTTTTGGGTGATCATGTCTCGAAAGAAACTGATTGGGCAGAATATTATCCCGCAGTAGGTTGCCATTACTTTCTGCAGAAGACTGATTGCCAGCCAAGGCTATATAACCCAATCTGTCCTATTATTTTACTCATAACTGGATGGAAGAGACAGATTAATACCTTTCCCAAGGGTATTTGTGCGTAAGTGAATGCAAGGAATTCAACTGGAATTCGAACTCTGCTCCCGGATTTGTCGCTTCGAATTTATTTTTTTATGTGCGTTGTGGTGCAGTGGATATCGACTCGGAACGACAAATCAGGGTGCCGAGTTCGAATTCCAGTTGAATTCATTGCATTCACTTTCACGAAAATACCCTTGGGAAAGAAATTAATCCATCATTGTTTCTTGTCATAGAACGGGGCTTAGTTGCCCAAGTGATCCCAAGAGCGAGGCAATCCGGAGTTCAAATACCTGTAAGGTCACCCATGGCGGTAAGGTCAACAAAGAAGGATCAGAGTGAACGCGACCAAACCACGAAGAACCCAAAGGCGGAATAGACAAAAATATACACGATCTCAACGGCCAAACCGGTGGAAGAGGGCAGTGCTAGATTGGTTGCGGTAACCAAGACGAACCCTAAAACACCAAGTATCCATCATTCCTGATTCAACCAGGTTTGCCAGATCATGGTTGTCTCAATTCTCTTTTGAGATGCGAGGGAGACGCTTATGGGCAAGTGTGTGGCCTTCTACCAACCTTATGCGAATGGCCTCGTCAAACTCTGTTTGATCCACAGCCATCTTCGTCATCACCACCAGAGTGGGGGTGGGTATAGGAAAAGTGGGGGATATAGGAAAAAAGTGGTAGGGAGAGAAGATGAGGACCCCGATGCTCAGGTGCGAGCGGGTGCCGAAAATGACAAGTTAGACGGTGGATAATTTTTCCATGTGGAAGTAGGCGATGACACACAAAAGGTTGGGAACCTTTGACTTATTCGATGGATGCGTAAAAACTACCAAAGGGAGCACTTTTGAAAAATCATAATCAATACAACAAGTATGACGATAATCTTTGTGAGATTCTTTCATATAAAGAGTTATTATTATTGACACTATTTACATTTAGAGTAATTTACTTATCGTTGTTGTTGTTATCAAAACGTTTTGGTGGTTGTGCTATCCGGTCACACTTAAATGTTGATCCAGATAACCTTCAGGCAATTTTGAATTGGACCCTTCATTTAATTTATTTTTATATCTACGTGTTAAGTTCAGAATTTTCCACGAGACATGAATCGCGGAGGCCCCAATTAAAACAACGTAAGGTACGCAGATGATACAGTGCTGATAGCATACACAGAAAGGAAACGACAAGACCTCCTACAGAAGGTAACAGAAGAAAGTAACAAGAAAGGACTAGAAATGAAGTGCACGAAACCCGAATGCATGGTTATCAGTAAAAAGAGCAGCCCAAAATGTCAAATACAGGTCGAGGATACCAGAATCAAGCAGGTACAAAAATTTAAATACCTGGGAAGCGTTATAACAGAAGACGGAAAGAGCGACACAGAGATCCGAAGGCGAATTGGCATGGCGAAGAAAAGCATTCCAGAAGTTGAGTAAAGTATTAAGAAACAGGACAATTTTGCTAGAAACTAGGAAGAAAGTACTGGATTGCTACGTACTATCCGTCTTTCAATATGGCAGTGAATGCTGGACAATACCATCAAAGATGAAGGAAAAACTTGAAGCAACTGAAATGTGGTTCTACAGAAGGATGCTGCGAATCTCAAGGATCAAGCATGTGAGCAATGATGAGGTCTTGGAAATGATGGAAACAAAAAGTAAATTAATACTGAGCATCAGGAAGAGACAGTTGAAGTTCCTGGAACACGCAATGAGGAAGGAGGGCTTGGAAAATCTGATACTAACAGGCCAGATAGAGGGAAAAAGAGACAGGGGAAAGCAACGGATAACATATTTGAAGGACCTAATCAGGTGGATGACGGAACGAGGATTGCATGGTGTAACAGGAGAAGGCGTGCTCAGAGCCACCGGGGATAGGGAAAAGTGGAAGGCAATGATCGCCTACGTTCTGAAGGGACAAGGCACATAGAAGAAGAAAGCGCAGGTAAGCGACATTGGCGGCATAGAAATTGTGAATGCATATCCCTGGAATGGGGGATGAAAACTTAGACTCAGTGGAAACTGCTCGAGCAATATTGTTTGACTGACCGATGTGTTTTTCACAAATTATCAACCCTTTGTGGGTTATTTAAAGACCAAATATATTCCGGATTGTAAGAATAATTCATTTTTTACGAATAAATATTGCATTATCAATTGCTTGAGAATAGGATTTTTTTCTAGATACAAACTCTGGTATTTAACCATTATCTGGGGAAAGGAGATAGATTCATACCTTTCCAAAGAGCTCGTAAGTGAATGCAACTAACTCGACTGGAATTCGAACTCGGCTCTCTGAGTACTCATTTACTCATTCCGTGCCGTTATCCATTACACCAGCCGCACATCCGAGTGTGCAATAATTGAGTGGAACTAAAAAACTCGAAACAAGATATCTCAAGATATGAAAGAGAACGATCTATTGCGGTATATCAAAGGATTCAGTTCGAAATTCCCTGAAATTTCCACTGATCGACAGACACTTGAAGAAGGTCGGAGAACACAACAGCCAAAATGTTATCATGATAATTACAAAGATGAGGACATTAGTCAAAACGTAAAGAGTGTCGGATAGACAAGTTTCAATCCAGTTTGGTTTGTTATATTCATTTATGCACAAATATCTTTGAGAAAAGTGTGAATCCACCTCTTTTTTCCTAGCTATGGGTTAATTAGTAAGACTTGTATCAATAAAAAATATTATTCTCTCAAATAAAATAAAATTGTGTACAAAATATTTAGATTTCGTCATTAAATAACCCATAGAGGTTTATATGCTGCTAAATATAAACAACCAACTTTGATTATAACGAAAGAGAATAGCACCAGACTCTAGATCCTAAGAACCAACTCTAACTACATTGAACTTGTTCCAGACTAGAGTAATCCAACATATATTGTGCGCTTTACCATGAAAAAGAGTTAACATAAGAGTTTCAAAGACTGTAACTAATGCAATGTGTTTGATCCTCATTGGGTAACAAACAAATTTGGTCTCGTGCCAAGCTAACAAACTTTATAAATGTTTATATTTGATTAATTAGATTCTCACTGAGTTCCATAAATTTACAGACTTATTCCGTATTAATTAGGTGCATCCAGAAAATTTCCTAAAAAAAAGTTGAGTTGAGTTTTGTTTAATGGCATATCAACCTCTGTGGGTTATTTAATGTCAAAGAATTGGTGTTTAAGGTATTTTTTTAATGTTCGGTTATAGTGAGAAGGTCGATTTACTCGGATTTAATGAATTTCTTTTTTGTTTTTATTCTTTTTTATTTTAGAAAACTGAAAATGTCTTTTACTTTTGTATTCAAAAATCTTTTGCTGAGAATATTTTTTCCTTCAAAAATGTGTTATGGTAATAAGTTTTTCTTCAAAAATGTATTGTTGGTAATATTTTTCGTTCAAAAATATTTTTTCTATAAAAGTCTATTTTATGTATATATTTCTATAAAAGTATATTTTTATACTTTCATAGTGTTTTGACACCAGTTTGGGAGTTAACTATTTGCCCATGACTGGGACCATAACAGGTGCTTCCACTCTGGTTCCAGGTGGGCCTGGGAACAACAATAATTAAGAGTTGGTACCATGCTAACCTCTCAATCAGATGCCTTGCTGCTGGATGCAGTTTACCGTCATGCCCAGGAACTCCTAAAAAAGCCCAAAACATGATAAAAACAAAGTTTTATCGTCATAGTGTTTGTTATTATTGAAAAGAAATACCAAAGTATTTTTAATTTTCTTTTTTTTTTTTTTTTTACTTCTTTCTAGCTTGTTCGAAATTTTGGTTAAAAATCTTGCATCAGTTGGTGGGCCAAAGATTAGGATTGAAATAAAAAAAAATTGTTTCGTTTATTCTAGCAAATATCTTGTAGTTGCCGGATTTTAATGAAATTTTCAGGACTTATTCATAAATGAACTAAATTATTTAAAAAAGTTTTGTTTTCATAAAACCTTGCTAAAAATAATTTTTTTTACATCTGTCACCTCCAACTTACTTAATTTTATGAAATTTCGGAAAATAAAAATTCCACATTCTTTATATTTATATTAGTTAAAATCAGAAATCATTGGAGAATTTAAATCCTCAATTTGTTTTTTTCAAACAGAACAACCAATTACCGAAAACCTGCTCTGAATCATAAAATGAAAAATTCAATAAATCTATAATATTATTAAAAATACTTTTAATTCCTTTTCTAAATAAAATATAGTAAGAACACTATTGTCTTCTGAAGAAAAATTTATCGATGAATAATGAATTTTGCAAGAGTTTTTTCATTTTTTAAAAATTCTAATTAGAAAAAGTTTTAAATCTTTTAAAACTCTGTGTTAATTTTAGCCTTTTAGATATTATTATTGAGTAAAAATATATTTACTAATCATAAATGGAAAAGCTCAGTATAAATCATCGAGCACAAATATATTTTTAAAATTTTATTTGTTTTTGTATGTGTATAAGCGTGCTGATTTTTGTAAGTACGAGTGATCATACACGATATTAACAGAAAATAAAAGTGATAACTGTAGTCATTTCAAAGCCAATATTTCTAAAATTCAATAAAACATTAAATTACGATTAATATTTTCCTCAATTTTTAAGTTTACTGAGTACTTAAGGATTATACAAAAAGGCGCTCACGTATAGAGCAAAGTATTTCGCTTATTCAAAATATTAAATTTTATCTATTAGTTTGAAATTAAAACTAAAATAAAAGCTTCTAGAAAGAGTTTTCCTTTGTTAAACTAATTTTAATCATTAGGTTGTGGTGAATACGAAATAAAAATAACTCCCTTTTCTTCACTGTTTTCAAATTCGCAAGCCTGTGTGAAATGTATTCAGGCCAATAGTAAAAGGGATTGGCTCTGAGCTGAAGAAAAACAACCATGGTAAAGGTTGTTTTCAAATTCGCAGGCCAGTGCGTAAATTTATTTTTGACCAATCGAAAAGGGACTGGCTCCGGGTTGAAGAAAAAACCACGGCAAAGTTTCACGAGCCTGTGTAAAATTTTCTACTTGACCAATAAAAAAGGGAGCGACTTACAAACTGAAAAAAAGTAAGGAGCCGATGTCAAATCGCTTTCTGATATATATATAGCTAGAGAAATTTGAATCAAACCAAACATAAAGAACAAAAGAGAAAAGACGAAAGAGAGAGAGAGAGAGAGAGAGAGAGAGAAAGAAAGAAAGACAGAGTCCCACGCTAGGGTCAAATTACACGCTTATACATTATCAGTCTCTAACGAGATCTTGGGAATTTCCAGGAACTCTGTTCCACTCATAAGTACCTTAAATATGTCTTTTTATTTAAGTTAAATACAACCATATAGCATTTATGTGAGAAATGAACTCTGTCAATTTCTTTTAAGCATTTTGAAATATTAATTAGTGTATGATGATTTAATATGGAGCAGAACAATCTTCAGTGTTGAAATAAAACTATTTTCTGACAAGATAAAAGCCTGTTTCGCAAGCATTCTATCAACAACTCATAAAAGCTATTATGTCTTACAAATATATCTACAAAGCTCTTGAGTTTCCGTTGCTGTGTTCTATTTCTTTCCTTTTCGACCGAGACGTTATCTGGATTCAAGTGTGTTACGCCTGTACATGGCGATATAAGAACATCGAAACACAAAGAGAGATATGTATTGCATTTTCTGATTCTTTCTGACTGAATGAATGAATGACCGCTTTCATCAGATCAAAATGAAGTGGTCAGGTTGGCGAAAAGTAAACAAGTGTTGTTCCATCTTTGATAAAAATAAAAAGATAACGGGAAGAGAGTCTACTTGTTTTTCTAGACTTGTCGAAAGGCGAGAAATGGGAGTGACTCTTTGATTAGTTCAATAAGAGGCGGCAAAGACGCTTTGGCTGGTGCGTTATCATTTTGGTAAGTCTGGACTTGATGAATGTCAGACAATAGGAATCAACAAGGAAAGAAAAGAAGGGAGAGATGGAGAAAAAGAAGAAAGCATAGATTCGTATCGGAACAAAATGTAATAAGGCGCGAATACAGATATTAGATAGATAGATAGATAGATAGATAGATAGATAGATAGAGGAAAGAACAATTCACGACGACGGAAAGGTCTAGAGTACCTTGATCGCATGGTCATCTAAAGGAAATTGACGCCCCCGTTCTTACATTTCGCCTTTCGGGGCAGAACTTCTATTATCACGCTGTGGGATATCTAATAACAAGAGTGATATAAAGTAAAATCTAAATGAAATCGACTAAATAATAATTAAAACAAATATTAAAATTTCCAGCGTCACTCGTTCGTGCGCATGCGTAGTCGCACCAGTAAAACTTTTTCCATTGTTATACATTCCCACTGGTTTTCTTGAGATAGATATATATATATTTTAAGATAAATAGATCTCGCGGAGTGACGTCATAGAACCGCATTACAAATTTACGAACTGCATCTGCTATTCGGTGACTATTATCGATGCTTAGCAATGTTTTATGTCAACACAAGATAAAATCATCTTTGATGGTGGATGTATTTATGTTAACGTCTCTGTAAACTCTCTGAAGATGGCTCATGTGCACCGAAAGGTTAGAACCACCATAAATATAAAATATCCAAATGTTGAATTATTTGTCTTTATTTTCACCTGAAATTAAAGCCAAAATACGATGTTTGAACGGCTCATGATTAAACATAATAGACATTCATTGTCTGTTATATTTAACAGTAGATGTTTAGGAAATTATCAGCTGCCTCGATATACTTTATATATATATCTATAATATATATATAAAAATTTATAAAATATTTTAAATTATTACAATGGGTAATACATATTTCCCTGCATCCTGATGTTATTATCGCGGCTCATCAGACCCAAATGGTACAACAGTTGGTCTTCAAAATATCCCCCGCCACAAAAAAAATTATTTTATTTTATTTTATGTAGACACTCACATGTCCTTATTAGAATAAACATATATAACGGTTATTTACGAAAATTTCTCGCTCATTCGAAAAGAACCCCAAAGAATAAGGAAAGCAAGAATAAAGAAAAGATAGACGATTGATTAATGTAAATCGTCTATTTTTTCTTTATCTTTGCATCCCTCTTTCTTTGGGGTTATCTACGTTTATCCAATTGCACTCGCCGTGATATGGTTTTCGGCTACTTTCAAGATGTGCCGAACGCTGAGATTGCCTTTCACAAATTAATACTACTGCGAATATTAGAAATATTTTAATAGTTAAATGTTAAAAATACTTCGTAATAAGCATTTAGAATAAATTAAAACTCTTATGAAGTGAAATGATATAGATCATCACTATATAAGAGAGAGAGAGAGAGAGAGAGAGAGAGAGAGAGAGAGATCGATCATTTGTAAATGAGTTATGTTATTACTCGACCTAGGTTTCTACCATGAGTGGTATCTTCAGGCGATTTTCAATAACTGATTTTACCGATTATTTTTTGTTTTTGTTTTTTAAGAGCGCTCACGTAACGGTGTTTGTTTGTTTTAAACGTGCAATTTTTTAAATTACAAGAAATTATAACGTTTTCATTAATTTTAAAAATTTTATTAATTTGAAAATAAAAAAACGGTAAAATCAGTTATTTAAAAATCGCCTGAAAAATCATGGTAGAAACCCAGGTCGCGTAATAACTCATTTACAAATAAAAAAAATATTTAAAAATTCTACAATATAATTGTATTGAACACTTTAATACAAATTTGCACTGGTTTAATTTTATTATGATCAAAAACGAATTAAACAATGAATTTATATAGTGACGTAAATTAATAAATATACATATGAGGAGGGTGTACATATGTATAGTATTATTATTATTATTCAGGTGTTAAAACAGTGCTCAGTGTATGAACAGAGGTGTGTATATATATATATATATATATATATATATAAACGCAGGATGTGTGTGTGTGTGTGTATATATATATATATATATACACACACACACACACACATCCTGCGTTTATGGCACGACTCGGAGTTTCATGCGTTATGCAGTCATCAGGTGCATATTTCAAATTGACAGTTTAATAGATTTTAATTTAAATTCACTCAATGTTCATTGGAATTAATTCTTATAAATTTAAGTTAGTGTGTTATGTAGATAATTTAAAAAAGCAAAAACGCAAGAAGAAATCAAAGGGGCGTAAATCATGAGTCTTAAAAGTTTAAATATTCAAATATTACATGGACATAATTTTCGGAAAAATTAAAATTTTAAAAAATTAGATAAAAATGGAAAGAACACTTAAAATGTAAGTGAATTTAAAATGGCCAATGTATCTCTGAAAGTATTGTTTATAGAATTCGAATTCATTGTGATGATAATAATGTTAAGTTTTACTTTAGAAGCACTTCTAACAGGTGGAAGATAAGATTTAACAATCACATGTCTTTAAACAACAGTAAATACAGCAAAATTACTGCTTTAGCCATACATTAATGGAAATTTCAAAAAAAACAGCAAAGTCCAGTTACCTGGATTATCGTAACTAAATCCCAAAATTACAATGAAATAAGCCGATTTAATGACTACATGCTATCATAAAAAAAAAATAATCTTAAACCCAGTTTGATATAAATCCCTCTTTACGTTTGCCTGTTTCTTTTCCCGCAATATTACTTTCAACAATTATGAACTAAACCTTTTATTTTTGCTCCTTACATTGTTAATTTTTCTTTTAATTTAATTTTTTTTTTGTATATTTTTATGTACACGTAATATTTAAGTTTTTAAAACTCATGATTTTCGCCTATTTTGCTTTCTTTTTTCTGCAGTTTTTAAATTTTAATCTAGATTTAACCGGAGAATATTTAAAGTTTTAATCTTGTTATTAAAAAAAAAAAACTCAGATTTAATTCGCATAAACATCTTATTAAACTGTCAGTTTGAAATATGCACCTGATGATTGCGTAACTCATGAAACTCCGATTCGTACCATAGTTGTAGGAATATAAAGATATTATTTTGATATATAGAGACCATTAATATTGAATATTCTGATCACTATCAGAGTGGCACAAATGTTAATGGGAAATCAAAACAATTGATATACATTTGACTAAAGCATGGAAACAAAGAATGGCAAACGGCTATGTCGTACCTTTTCTGTGAATATTGAACAATTGCCTAGCAAGTGAAGAAAAGGCATACATGTAGTTTTACAAACAGAGGCCATGAATTCCATGGATGGAAATTTAAAGAAAATGGCAGCTAAAATAGTCTTCAAACCAAAGGACAGGGAGTTGTAGAGAGCCTCTAATGAATATGGTACAAAATTAGATGTTACTTTCCTGTGAACAAGACACCATACATTCGTCAGTCAATTAAATTCCATGCGTGATACACACTTTGGGTGATCATGTCTCGAAAGAGACATGACTGACTGGGTAGAAGATTATCCCGTAGTAGGTTGTCATTTCTTTCTGCTGTAGACTGGTTGCCAGCCAAGGCTATAGAACCCAATCTGTCCTGTTATTTGACTCCTAGCTAGAGGGGAAAATGACGGATTTATACCTTTCCCAAGGTTATTTGCTTAAGTGAATGCAAGGAATTCAGCTTCAGCTCTCCGATTTCTCGTTCCGGGCCGATATCCACTGCACCACAACGGACATTGTACTAGTCAGTTAAAAAAAAGCCGGAGCTTCCTGTAAGGTGAGAGAACAAAAATTGTGTCGAGACAATTTGGCTTCGTCTAATTATATTACAACGTCATAATTTGTAATTATATTTACAATACAATGCGAAAATAAACTACCTATATTTGGTCAGAGTTATTCTAAAACTTTACTACTATGACAAATACAGGATTTAAATAGACGAAACAAAGCCTGACAAAACGTATTTTAAAAGGCGGGAACAGACACGAAAAATAGCGATTCCCTAAGATTACTGAATGTTTTCCCATTTAAGTGGGGTATACCTGTAGAATTGTGGTTAAAATATAATTGCAAGAAGAAAATAAAACATCTTATGCAACTAACAAAAGTTCATGGCAGTTCCATGAAAGAAAAAAATCATTGTGTATATAGATTACCTTAAAGTTTGTTAAATACAAAAGTCTTTATTGGGAGTTTTAAACTGAAGATTGAAAACATTTTATATTATATAATTTCAACTACTTGGAAATTTCATTTAATGAAAAAAAAGGTTTCAGTAGAGATTAAACTTTTATAATATGTCGTTTCTTTATATTTTAAGTGTAATTAAGATTTTAAAAAAAAAAAGACCTTCAAAATTGGAACAAAGTAATATTTCAATAAAGTATGCAACCCATGTTTTGATAAATCTAAACAGAATTTACTAGCGAAAGTCTTGCCATAATTCCAAGGTGTTAACATTTTTCAGTATATAAATATCTAGAAACTTAACCATTTTATTTAAGTTATTGTCTTCGAGGGACTCAAATGATTACGAATGAATTGATAAACGAAGTTATTGCAATATTTCTTTTTGCAACATGAAAAAAAGAATCGAAATCGAATTAAAAGGAATTCAACACTACAGACTTCAGATTTTTTTTTTAATCTGGAACATCTTAAAAATATAAGATAACGAAAAGTTCAAGAAAAAAAAAAACGATGCTTAACAATACTTTGGGAAACACCTTTGAACGATTCCGAGAAGATGAGTGTTATTAATAAGGCTTGTGATAGAAAGCCTCCGAGCTGGGCTGACTTGTAAAGTCCAGAAGATTATGTAGCGCAATTCTCTTCGAATATTTCTACCAAGTGTCGGATAACGACCTCCAAGGAGGTCACAAGCGTTCCCAAATGGCTTCTCTAACATTATCATTTCATACAACATGGCCCCTAAGGACCAAATATCAGTAGCACAATTGTAAGGACGACAAGAAAGCATTTCTGGCGACATATAGAACATAGTTCCGGCCAGGGTTGTAGCGAAAGCGTTCGCATAGTTTAGTTTTCGAGCAAGACCAAAGTCACCGATTTTCACCATACCGTCGACACGCAAGAAGATGTTCTGTGGCTTCAAGTCCCGGTGAATGACGTCTCGGCTGTGGATGTAGCGTAAACCGAGACAAATCTGCGCAAGATAAAAGGAAACTTTCGGTTCGCACATCTTGGTGCGTTGAAAATAGCGAATCACTCCACTGAGGTCGCCTAAATCGCAGTACTCCATCACGATGCACAGCTTCTGAAACGAGTAAAAGGTATCGGTGTGGGCAACGACGAAAGGCGAACGAAGTTCACGCAGAAATCGAGCTTCTTTCATGCAATCTTTGAATTGACTAATAGTCTTGATATTATGGATTTCTTTCAAAACATATCTTTGCTTCGTCCGGTTTCCAAGGACTAAATAAGCCGAACCGTACGTACCCATACCAAGTTTGGCAATCTTTTTATAGTATTCCATCTGATGTTTTTTAACTCCTTTCTCCCGAGTCAGGTGCCTTTATCGATATAATTCAGTAGCTGCTGTTTAACAAACGCTTTTTTCTTCCCTTTTGTTTTCTCGTTTGTAGTATTAAAAAATTAGCCAAAAGAAAAGTCAATATACTTTTTTTTTCTTGCTTACAACCTTTTTATCACTCTTTGGTTTGATCGAATTAATTCTCTTTGCGCTACGGGATTTTTTCTTGTTGTTTCACCCCGGAATCAAAATAACTCCTTTTAAGCAATCTTATTGCCTTTTTTTTTTTTTTTTCCTTTTAAACTTTCTCGAAGCTAAAATTATGCAGAAGATCATTTAATGTTTAGGTATGAATGGTAGTTTCACATTCTGAAATCCGAGTTCTAACTAAAACTTCCCTTTGGCCTGGTCTATTTGTTTCTCTTAAAATAGTCATCACCACCAAAACGATTCAACATCATCTCGCACAAGGCTGTAAATTAAGGACAAATTGATTGAATAATAAAAGAGTGGATTGCACTGTTTTTCTCTTCAACGCTAATGAATTTTTGAGTTGGCTCTTCTCTTCCGAAACACAAATTATCCCAGTTTATAAAACATATCTGAATCAAATGTTGCAAATGGCGTCATTCACTTTTTTAGCGTTCATCTTTCCAAAGTCGCTGAGTCTAGAAAAACTAAAAAGCTTCAAGTCATCAGTAGGCAAAATACTGGCATCTACTTACTAAAACGAACCTAACACAAGGCAACTAGAACTGAGTGCTCATAGAAGATCAAATATTAAAACAAACGTTATCCAGAACTGACATGTTACTAATCACTCTGACTTTTCTGTGCTTATTTGTTTCAACATTCAAAAAAATGTCTATACGGGGAAGTGACAAAAAATATTAAACCGAAGCCCCAGGCAGTACCCCTGCTTCGGGTGGGGTCTGAATTTATTACCCAGCTCCTGAGGATTCCCAAATAGCCGGGTTTAGAAAGGAAAATTTATTTATAACCACTCACAATCTTCTGAAGAAAGTTATATTAAAAAGGTTTTGTAACCGATACTGTTGAAAGACCCTCGCTGTGGGATCAATAGCAAGGTAGACTTGGGCTTTCTAGCCATTGATAGCAGCTTATTTAGGAGAAAGACAGCTCTGAATTGAAAAATTCTTCCAATACGTTATACTAATTTATTAAAGCAATAAAAGGAACCTGATCACTCAAACCTTGAAGGGACGACGTATTAAACTAATAAGGGTAGTTTTCAGCGCTCCCATGTCGCTACCGGATGTGATACAAGGTCAAGGTTTAAAGTGACTTTAACGGAAATAACGTGGGCAAAAATAGTCCAGCCCCTTCGGTACTTTTCTATTTGGGAATTCTCAGGAGTTGGGTAATAAATCCAGACCCCACCCAAAGCAGGGGTACTGCGGAATAATCTTCTGTCTAGTCAGTCATGTCTCTTTTGAAACATGATCGCCCAAACGTGTATCACGTATAGTAATTAACGGACTAAATCGGCAAAAAGTTAGGGAAGGGGGTGTCCTGTTTTTTTTTCTTTTCTTTTATGGAGCTCATATTTTGGAATTAATTGTGCTGATTTATTTTTGTCAATTCACTTCATTTCGTATAGTCCTGGACCTCACAATTTTTACTATCAGGTAAGCAAGTATATGGAAGTGATTCCTACAGACGTGAAGTACGAGAAAAGAAACTGTTAGAGTAAAAGTGGCGGTTACATGTGACGATTTTGACGGTAAAGGAGTGGTACCTTGATGCCAAGCTAGTAGGGAAAGAAGCAAAAATTGTCGTTATCGCTAAACGATCCACTTTATTATTTTTGTGAAGTGTGTATGAAACCAAAACACCCAACTTGCTGATATTCCCTATATTCGTTTTGTAATCGGTATATGGTCAGTTAAGTGCCCTACGTGATACACGCTTTGGGCGATCATGTATCAAAAGAGACAATTCTGACCGGGCAGAAGATTATCCCGCAGTAGGTTGGCATTGCTTTCTGCAGTAGACTGGTTGCCAGCCAAGGCTATAGAACCCAATCTGCCCTATTATTTAACCCATAACTGAAGAGATTAAACGGATTAATACCTTTCCCAAGGGTATTTGTGCATAAGCGAATGCAAGGAATTCAACTGAAATTTGAACTCGGCTCCCCGATTTGTCGTTCTGAGTCGATATCCAATGCACCGTAACACACATCGGCATATCGTAGATTGCGTTAAAAATCTCTGCTTATTCCCGGGTATTTTACTGTAGATTGCTTTCCATTAACGACTACAAAGCTTCATCATAAAATCCTGATGGACATCCCATTTTGGGTTTATCCTCGTACTTGCTAATCAGTTAGGTCTCTTTCACCATGAGCTCTACACATTTTTCTAGATGCCTCCTTTTTAACGTTTGAACTCCTTTGTTTGAACTCCAACGACATTACACGACATAAATTTATTTTCAATCAGTGCGTTAGAAGGGTTTATTAAAATGTATGCTTTAATCTGCCGTCTACGCTGCCACTTACATGAAAAAAGTAAAAGTATATCGGTGTGCTTTTTTTAAATCATTTCAACCCATGCATCATTTAACAATGTAAAGCCGCTACGACACAAGGAGGTTGCTGAGTTTGAAGTAAAAAAGCCAAAACATTATGAAAGAACAAGGGCAATAGGAGAGTAATTGGGAAGATAATGATTGGCATGTCATTTAAATTTTTGAAGATCAAATTTGACTAAAAGCACTCGGTTAGAAGAGTTCAACGTTTACATCTAATTCAACAATAAATGAGACCTTGCAGCCAGTTTTGTACTACGCTTAAAATCGCAAAGTCTAAATACCATAGCGAAGACTTCGCCCGAACAATATGTCATACCCCTCCCCACATAACATTTCATGATATATTTTAAATATATTTTTGTATTTATTGTATATAATAAAATTTTTATGCTCATTTGGGTTTTTTTAGGTTCCTGGTACGTTTGAGGTATTTTGGTATATGAAGGATTGAATGCTGATGGGCAAGTTCTTGTGGTGGATGAGAAAATTGTAAAGTATGTTTGGGTCGTGAGTCAGATTAGCGCTAGGGATAGGATAGGTACTGAAAACCAACCTGAGATTTTGCCTCCCCCCAAATCGGCCTTGTGTCACAATTGTATTTTTTATACAATAAATATTGAGCTCGCCCGAACAATTACCATGAAAACATAGGAGAGGCATGAGGAGGAAACTTCAATGCGGTAGAAAATTTATTTCTAACTGCCGCTTATAATTAGCAGTTTAGATAATACATTCGTCTTTACAATTGATTCATCAAAAAGCCAAAAATTACTTATGAATGAGCCTAATACAAGCAAAAGATTTGTCTAGCTCGACACAGTTAATCAGCTTGCTTAGCTGCAGACTAAACAATTAGTCTAAAATACTCTTTCTCCTTTATACCAGCGGAAAACTTTGTCAGACTCCAAATTTATTTTTAACTGTCACATACGAATAGTAGTTAGATTGATACATTTGTCTTTTTAAACTGGCTCCCGAAAAATCTGGGAATTACTTATGAATTAGTTTAATAGTTTAACAGATTTTTCATTTAAGTACAAATAAATCAATGCAAATGGTTCGTATCTCATCCAAATTATAACTAATAATCATTTAAAAAGAAATTGTTTCCAAAATTTGGATAAATTTAAATTTTATTTTTTATTTTACATTATACGAAGACCACCTGTTGTCTGCTTCACATATTTAAGATTTATTTGACAGAACTTGAAATATCTTCACGAAATGCCCACGGTTAAAGATTCTGTTATTCATTGTTTAAAAACTGAAGCTGAAAACTTGAAATGTTTCTAACAATCGATGTTAAATTGATCAAGTTTTTATTTTACAATAAATTGTATAAGCCTTGCTAATAAATGAAAATTCTTGACGCCAACCTCCTTGTTTTAGTAGCTGGTGAAACGTACGAAAAGGAAAAGAGATATGTATTCACCAAAATGTCGAATCGGGTTTCTGTCGGAAGCTTTTTTTTTTTTTTTTTTTTTTTGCGAATCGAAATATGAGAACCAAAAATCGGCTTAACGTAAAATCTGTCTGTTCAATTTTCAAATGGGGGAGATATGAAAACAAGCAGAATACTTTATAAACAGGCTTAAGGCAGGAAGGATGGAAGGAAAGGGATAAGGGAAAAAAAAGAGTGAAGAAAATGGGGAAAGAGCTAGAAAAAGACAAAGGGTTGGTGAAAGGAAGGAAAAAAACATGAATAAGAGAAATGAAGAAAGGATAAAAAAAATATATAAAGAAAAAACAAAAATTGAAGGAAAACCCTGTCGGATGAACGAATAATAATTGAAAGAGAGAAATGAGAGAAAGAGTAAGAAAGAAAGAAATAGATAGCGAAAAGAAAAAGTAAGGGTGTAAGAGAACAATGTTTTCAGAATGGAAGAAGGAGATGAAAGGAAAAAAGATGAAGAAAGGTAAGGAAAAAATTTAAAAAAAAAACAGACATAAATATAAAAAAAAGGAAAAATAAGAATTAAAGAAAATGGAAAGAATAGAGAGAAGAGGAATAAAAAAAAGATAAATGAAAATATTTTTTTAATCATTTCACCCCAAGCAAGGCATTCCACTGCCACTATTGCGCAGGGGGTTACATACGGGAAGGTGATAAGAAAGAGAGGTTAGTTATAGAAAATATCGGCAGGAGGGTGATAGACGGATGAGAATACCGAGGATGGGGGTTGGGTAGATGGGAAGAGTGTTTGAGAGAATGGATGCGAGTTAGTATGATAGGAGGTGTCTATTGACCTTACATTTGCATTCTTGGAGATTGTAGCTGTCGGCGAAGCAAATATATGGAATGTAATTCCACAGGCGGGAAGTGCGAGAAAAGAAGCTGTTAGAGTAGAAATTGCGGTTACATTTTATCTGTTTCACTGTAAAAGAGTGGGACCTAGTTGCTAATCTAGTATCTCGTACAAAGTCATACCTAGGGGGCACCAGTGATCTAAGTTCATCGAAGCAGAAGCCGTGAAAGTATTTATAGAAGAGGCACGAGGAAGCCACATCACACCGGTGAGAGAGTGACTGCAGCCGAGCTGCTAAGTCGGTATCGAGCACATTACAGATTTTCCGTTGTATTTTGTCAAGAACCCCGAGGAGAATACCAGGGGCACCCGACCAGATGTGGCAGCAGTATTCAATACAGGGGCGGATGGTAGATTTATATATGTGCAGGAAAAGGGATTAAGGATTAAAATCTGTTTGAAAGAAGAAAGGAAAGAAAAATTAAAGGATAAAAAAGTAAGACGAAGGAAATGATTAAATAATGAAGAAGAAATAAGGAGAGGTTCAGAATGATAAAGATGTTGTCGGGGTTAAACAAAAAGGAAAAAATATGAAAAGAATAGATGGGCATGGACATGTCTAATATATAAAACACATTTGTGTGTTGGCTAAAAATCCTGAAGATATTTCAAGTTTATTACGTATAAGACTTAAAGAAGAAACCACAATGAATTAATAGTCAGACAGAAATGGGCCAGTTTTGTTCTAGAATCAAAACAGTATAGATAAAAATCGGAAAGCCTAGTTCGAATTCCAGTTGAATCCATTGTATTCACTTACGAGCAAATACCCTTGGGAAAGGTATTAATCCGTCTCTTCCTTTCAGTTATGGGTTAAATAACAGGATAGATTGGGTTCTATAGCCTTGGTTGGTAACCAGTCTACCGCAGAAAGCAATGGCAACCTACTGCAGGATAATCTTCTGCCCAGTCAATCATGTCTCTTTCGAGACATGATCGCCCAAGCGTGTATCACGTACTGGCACTTAACTGGCTGGCTGACTGGCCTGTTTGAATTTGAAGTTGAAAGTATCCACTCAGATATACGATCCATTGCTAAAGAATCCCCCCAAAAAAATGGTTAATTCATTGAGTCACTCTCGGAAGTATCTGTCTTCTGTCATGTTTTGTTTACAAAAATCAGGTTAAATGAAAAGAAAATGGAGTATTACTGCCACGTCTAAGCTGGTCCTGCTCAATCCACATTTCCCAGTCTTGGTAAAGTTCAAAATTCTTTACGCCATCTTTAGGGGAATTGCATGTTCTCCAATGTGAGGCTTATTTTATGTCGCCGACACTTCTCCAGTCTATCGCTACTTCTGTCCCTCTTTCTTTTACTTTTTATATTCATGAAAGCGGCCGCGCGGCATCGCTGGGTGGAGGGTTTTCTAGACTGAAGTCAACTGCCAAAGTAAATATTCAGATGAGCTCTTCGTTCTTTAGTTTTAGTTTCGCCAGTTCAGACGTTTACAGCACGGACACGCTGTGCCACTTCCGTAGAGTAGAATCACCCTTATTTTCCCCGTGTTCGCAGATATTTCCCCACTACCAAGAACGGCTACTTAGTGAACCATGCTTTTACGTGATAGATTCCCTAAGTACAAACATTTTAAAATGTTCATGTCAAAGGTCAATTGTTATCTACCCTCATTATCTTTCTTTCCTACCCCTTACTGTTAGTATCACACCACCTCATTCATTATAATTATTTTCACAAGGACCTTCTACCTTGAGTAGCTCTCGAGACTGATATTGAATGGAAATGTTTTTTTTTATAATCGTGTGGCAAGCAAGCAAGGCATTTTACTGCCACTGTTGTGCAGGAGGTTACATAGGAGGAATGTTATGAGAAAGAGTGACAGGTTACAGGGGATCTCAGGAAGAGAGTATGAGAAGGAAGAGAACACTGATGAGTGGGGTGGATGGAGAAAAAAGAATGAGAGAGAGGATGTAAGTTAGTGAGACAGGAGATGGTTATTGACTTTACATTTGAATTCTTGAAGATTGTAGCTCTCGGGAAAGCAAGTAAGCGGAAGTGAATTCCACAGGCGGGAAGTGCGAGAAAAGAAGCTGATGGAGTAGAATTTACGTTTACAATTTATTGGTTTCACAGTAAAAGGGTGGGACCTAGTTGCTAATCTTGTGGCTCGAGGAAATTCATATATAGGGTGTACCAGTGAGCTAAGTTCATCGGAGCAGAAGCCGTGAAAGTATTTGTAGAAGAGACACGGGGAAGCCACACTACGTCGGTGAGAAAGCGACTGTATCCTAGCTGCCAAGTCGGGATCGATCACATTACAGATTCTCCGTTGGATTTCGTCGAGAACACCTACGTGGATATCAGGAGCACCCGACCAGATATGGCAGCAATATTCAATGCACGGGCTTCGCTAAAAGCGTTTATAATAACAGAAAATAATGTCCGTCTAAAAACACAAGAATTATGTGTGTGTGTGTGTGTGTGTGTGTGTGTGAGAGAGAGAGAGAGAGAGAGAGAGAGACAGGGAGACAGAGACAGACAGAGAGAGTGAGAGAATTTTTACGTCACTAGAATTGTTTCTAACATATTCATCAAACTGACAATATCTGTAGATTGTTGACTGGATTCTTATAAAACAATCGCTTCAGATAAATTATTGACATCCCACTTGACTATGTAAACATTCAATCGAGCAGCGGCCCATTACGTCGCATGATGTCTACAACAGAATAACCACAGAGAAATTAGTAAGAGCTGATTTCGTTCTAAAATGATTTTTTATGAGGTTATTTTTATAAAGACCATAAATGATAGATTTTGAAGGCCGGGCCTACCAAAACATTAACCTATGAACTTGAGTCGTGTTCTTGAGACTTCCGTATAGATGTCATGCATGGCTCTAAATCCGTTCAGAAATGTCGAAAATGACAGTGTTGCATATAAACTTCTTTCTCAGATCGATTATTAAAAATGGTTTTGAGCGCATGAAGCCTGTAGCTTTGAGCGAGAAACAGGCTTCTTCAAAATTTATGGTCTGGCGCTACATAATCACAAAGAACTGTACCCGATTACAGTGACCACATAAGTTGAAAACTTTCGACAACAGCGGCAGCAAAAATGGATAGAACATGTAATCTGAAGGTGAAATATTAACATAATCATGATATTGACATTCCACATTACTTCAAACAAATGGTTAGGAAGGAAATCACGATAAGTACTGAAAGGAAAAATAATAGTTAGACTTGAGACAAAATAATTTTTAATAAAATTTCGTGAATTTCAACCGAAAGTAGTACTGCTCAGTCAATGAATGCTGAATGATTCCTTATAAGGCAACGCCTAGTATTGCCATTCAGTCAGTCAGTTAAGTGCCATACGGGATACACGCTTTGGGCGATCATGTTTCGAAAGAGACATGACTGACTGGGCAGAAGATTATCCCGCAGTAGGTTGCCATTGCCTTCTGCGGTAGACTGGTTGCCAGCCAAGGCTATAGAACCCAATCTGTCCTGTTATTTGAATCATAGCTAGAGGGAGAAGATATGTATTATAGTATTGAGTATTAATTAGTAGATGATCAGTTTATTGCTTCATAACAATATAAAACCGATCCCCCACTTTATGCCCAGTAGAAGCCTTAATCATGTTTTCAACTATTATATTCAGTCAGTTAAGTGCCATACGTAATACATACTTTGGGTGATCATGTCTCAAAAAAGACATGACTAACAAGGCAGAAGATTTATCCACAGGAGGGTGCCATTACTTTCTGCGGTAGAGTGGTTGCCAGCCAAGGCTATAGAACTCAATCTGTCCTATTATTTAACCCATGACTGGAGGGAAAAGACGGATTAATACCTTTCCCAAGCGTATTTGTGCGTAAGTTAATGCAAGAAATTTAACTGAAATTTGAACTAGCCCCCCCCCGTATTGCCATTACCGTTACAGAATGCCGAATCCACATTTGAAGAGTAACGCACTTGACCCTTACTTTCATATATAAATTTGATCATCATCACCATCATTATTATAAGTCCCAGGTATGACCGGAGGGTTGCTATGCAAGGAAGCGCCTGATCAGCTCTCTCCATATATTTCGATAGATATTCATTTATGCTTATCGTGTTTTAGGTAAAGTCAAGCTAGTCAGGTCCATCCCTCTCTTATTCACACCAGAGCCGATCTCCTCCAACTTGAAGTCTCACCTAGGTTACGAAGACGTCGCCGTTGATTCTACTGAGGACAACCCTCTACCAAGCGATGCCGTTCGGCCGCTTTCATGAATATAATGCCATTTTATTTACAATCCCAGGTGTTGATTTAGTCTTCAACTGGTCAAAACTCGCTGTAGTTACTATCTTTCGGTTGAACTTTTCACTAGTGAGAACCTCGAAACTTCTCCACGGGGAGTTACCAGCACAGTTCAGTGCTAGAGGCTTCTTTTCATATTAAATAGAACGTTGCGTAAATGACTCAGGAGGGGAAATCAGTGATCAGATTCGAGCTCCAAATTGGTTACGTTCATTTTCCCATAAATATCTTTGGGCAACATATGGGTTAAATAATGGGCCACACTATGCCTTAAGTTACCAACAGGATATAGTAGATGAGCAACACTAAATTCAAAACCAACCTGTAGATTTGGTTAGCTGTTTTTGTTTAGTGGCATATCAACCTCTATAGATTATTTAATGCCAAAGTCTAAATATTTTGATTAGTTCGGTTTGAGTTTTGCTTTTGTTTTTTTAGTCTCATATCAAATCTGTGGGTTATTTAATGCCGAAACCTAATTATTTTTATGCAATTTTGTTTTTAGGATAATAACGTTTTTTAGTGATACAAGTCTTACTAATTAACCTATGGGTGGGGGTGATATGGATTCATAATTTTTCTTAAGGAAATTTTAGCGTAAGTGAATTAGCGTAAGGAACCCAACTTGAATTGAATCTTGGCTCTCTGATTAACAATTCCGAGCCATTATTCACCCGCACATCCAAGGTTACAGCAGCTGATATTCTCAAGCGGTTACCCATCTAAGTATTGACCAGGCTCGACGTTGCTCAACTTCGATGATCATACGGGAACCGGAGTTTCAACGTAGAGTGGTCATAAGCCTCCAGCCTATAGAAGGATGGGCTCCGTCAGGTTGTTTTGTCATAGACATACAATAATTGCTATGGCTGTAATAAATGCGATGTCCTTGCAATCCGAATGTCCTTAGAGGAATCGTGATGAATCAGGAAAAAGTCTCTTTTTTTCTTTTTTCCCAAATTTGCGGTGATCTGTTTTCTTTCTTTTTAATTAAGAAAGATAAAAAGAGTTGAAGAAAGAAAAAGAAAAGGCGGTAGAAAAGCAACGAAAAAGAAAATTTGAAAGTCCTAAATAATATAAAACCTAAATTAGTATAAAAATCAATGAAAAAATAAATGAACGAAAAAACAAATAAAAATCGGACGAAAGAAGATTGGCAAAATAATAATCCAAATTATGTGTCATTGTCGATTTGTTCTATGAGAAAATGATTTGTCTTTAATTGTTGCCGTCAGCATAAGTTTGCGCATGCGTATTTTCCTGGCGTCGTCTTCGTCGGTTCTTCCGAGTGTTTCTCGTAAGATTGCCAATCCGATCAAGTTTGTTGTAACACGCCATAACATACTCGTCTTCTTTCTTCTTTCGTCTTTGCGAACCAAAGATGAGTTTGTCCCTCACCTGACTGACCTCGACTAATGTTCAGGACGAAGACATACAGACGGCTGAAATAAGTTTTATTTGTCTTCTTCTTCTTCTTCTTCTTCTTCTTCTTGTTTCAACCATCTTGTACCAACGTTATCTACTTTTAACTGAGTCAATTCGATGCCGTCGGCGATATGTAAACTTTACACACCACATTGTTCCATTGTTTTTTGTTTTCTTTGGGTTTTGGGTTTTTTGTGAGCTTTTTGTTTTTTGTTATGTTTTTGGTTTCTTTTCTTTCACGACGCCTTCATACGCCTACTCCATTACACCTTCGAATTTCATTTTCCACGTTTACTCAGATTTTCATCTTGACGGTGTTTGCATCATAATTTTGACAAATTTGTTTTGTTTTTCTTATATTTTTATTATCTATTCTCGATTCTTTTCCTCTTCAACTATAACTTTATCTTCCCCCTCTTTCTTGCCTCTCTCTTTCTAATCTAGCTATCTATCTATCTGAATTTGTTCGTATCTATTTATTTCAGTATTTTCGTATCTATCTATTTCAGTCTGTTCATGTCTATCTATTTCAGTGTTGTCTTATCTCTCTATATAGCTATTTATCTGCCTCAATATGTTTGTATGTTCTTATGTGTTATTTCATACATATCTATCGCAGTCTGTTCATATCTATTTGATATTTATCTATTTCAATCTTTGCATCTATATACCTCAATATGTTCTTATTTATCTAGTTCAGTATTTTCGTATCTATATATCTAGCTGTCTATCTATTTATTTCGATTTATGCATTTATATTTATCTATCTGTCACAGTCTGTTATCTATCTATCTATCTATCTATCTATCACAGTATGTTCGTTATCTATCTATCTATCTATCTATCTATCTATCTATCTATCACAGTTAGGTTCATTATCTATCTATCTATCTATCTATCTATCTCATTCTGTTCATATCTATCTATCTATCTATCTATCTATCTATCACAGTATGTTCATTATCTATCACAGTATGTTCATTATCTATCTATCTATCTATCACAGTATGTTCATTATCTATCTATCTATCTATCTATCTATCTATCTATCTATCTATCACAGTATGTTCATTATCTATCTATCTATCTATCTATCTATCTATCTATCTATCACAGTATGTTCATTATCTATCTATCTATCTATCTATCTATCTATCTATCTATCACTATATGTTCATTATCTATCTATCTATCTATCTATCTATCTATCACAGTATGTTCATTATCTATCTATCTATCTATCTATCTATCTATCTATCACAGTTATGCTCATTATCTATTCCAATTAGTTTATTTTCTTTCTTTCTTGTTTTCTTCCTACCTATCAATTGCCTGTTCATTATCTTCCCACCAACCAAGATTGTTAGTTCGTTGTCTACTTAATATGGGCTTATTTAGTAGGCGAATTGCTAACTTATTTGGTAGGTGGGCTGGTAAATATATAGTTTCAAATTTAAGTAACCTTTTTTCGATTTGATCTTACCGTTCGGCAAGTTGTTCAACTCCTCTCTTCGTAGTAAAAAAAAGAACTCCAATGTCTTGCGCAGTGTACTGCAAGGAGATATCGGCTTCTTTAAATTTAAGAAAACCCTGTTGCGCGCAAACTAACCCTACGTTCTCATTCCCCCAAACAAGTATCAGTTTAGATCTTAAAAGATCTGGGTTTTGTCCAATGCAGAATCAAATGAACGTTGGTGTGTGCTGCTTAGTCTTTCCGGTTTTTAAGAAACGGCTCGCATTGAAAGTCAATATATATATATATATATATATATATATATATATATATATATATATTGGCTCACGGAAATTAGGATCGTGAGATTCTGAAGAGGAGTAAATGTTACTTCAATGAAACTTATCAAAATAGCATACAAAACGACGCTACATACTTATTTTTCTTTCCTTTTAATTCTTCCTTTTTTCTATCCCTTAATTCCTTCACTTTTTTATTACTATATATATATATATATATATATATATATATATATATATATATATCACTCTCTCTCTCTCTTTTTATCTATCTATTTATTTATGTATCTATAGTTAGAATATATATATATATCACTCTCTCTCTCTCTCTCTCTCTCTCTCTCTCTCTATCTATCTATCTATCTATCTATCTATTTATCTATCTATCTATATTTATAATTTCAGACTGATATCAAAGTGGTCAGGTTTCCATCCTGGCTGGAAGCAATCAGATGTCTAACCATACTGATGAGCTGAGACAGCAAAACAGAACTGTCTGCGGATGACTATATATATATATATATATATATATACTCCAAAATTACCTAATACCGCTTAGCTTTTCTTTCACCTGATTAACGATGCCTACGGCACATTTTAATTAATTTACTAAAGGGTGGAAACGTTGCCTAGATAGACCTACCCAGTCAAGATCTCAGGTTGTCCATCATTCTGTTGCGTTTGTTGAATATGACTGCTGAGAATGGACTGTGGGTAGCAGGCGGTGCTATGCATGTTCAAATGAATTTAAATCTGGTAAATGCGGGTTCCAATAGAGTACCTAGAAATCGAAAATAACAAAATCAAACAACTAGAGAAATTTAAATATCTGGCAAGTGTTTTAACAGAGGACAGATAGTGCGACACTGAAATCTTAAGACGCATCGAGCTAGCGAAAGATGCCTTTCAAAAGCTAAACAACTTATTAAGAAACAAAAATTTCATTGAAAACAAAGAAAAGAAAGCTGAACTGTGACGTAATATCGATCCTCCTGCATAGCAGTGAACACAGGACAATCTCTTCACAGATTAAGAGGAGGTTTGAGACAACAGAAATGTGGTTCTACAGGAGGATGCTGAAGATATCATAGAGCGAATATTTGAGCAACCAAAAAGTTTCAGAGAAAAAAGAAACAAAAAAACTCATGCTTAACATCAGGAAGAGTCAGCTGAATATTTTAGGGCCCATAATCAGGAAACAGAGCTTGGAATATCTGATACTCACAAGGCAGATTGAAGGCAAGACAGACAGAGGAAAACAACGCATCACTTACTTAGTAAGATTGAGTAAACAGATCAAGGAACAAGTTTTAGGGGGGTAACAACAAGGCAAAATTTATTAAGGGCTATAAAGGGCAAGAAAATGGTAGAGAGCCATGGTCGCTTATGTCCTGAAGGGACACGGTATATAAAGAATGATACCTTAAGCCAGATTCATGTCAGCAGTTAACGTCAGAAGGTTCTATTATCTCGCTAAATCAAACCAGCACCACCAGAAAAAAGAGTAGAAATTCTCCACAACATGTTCTAGATGTCAAGCAAGTGTTTACATTCACTAGTGGTACTTTCAAACTCAAACAGAATTTACCAATTACCGAGCTTACACGCTGCTAACGAGCGGTCTCCTCCACACGGGAAATCGATCGTCCTCCTGAATGTGCTGGTAATGTGACCAGTGAACCGGCCTTCTACTATAAAATGTAACAGCTATGCTGAGTTTAAAAAGAGTTTGAACGGAAGAAAGACTCAGTACATCCACATCATTTTGGATCATGAAATTGACCAAGGTGTGGTTGGAAGCGCCCAGTCATTCATATTATATATCAATATCTACGCCAATTGGACCTAAGCATACATTCTTATATCCGTAATCAAGTAATGTTTGGTCGTATTAAAAAAAAAAGAATTCTTCTGTTCTCTTTGGTTCAGACTCTTCTTTCTCTTTCTCTTTCTCTCTCTTTTCCTCTCTCTCTCTCTCTCTCTCTCGCTCTCTCTCCTACTCCTTTTACTTTTTCGTTCTTTTTTCTTTCTCTCTTTCTCCTTTTTTCACTCTTATTCCTTCTCCTCCTTGTTCTCTCTCTCTCTCTCTCTCTCTTTCTCTTTGGTTTCTGTTTCATTGTTGACATTTTCTCTCTCTCTCTCTCTCAGTCGTTTTCCATTCCATTCTCTCTCTCTCTCTCTCTCTCTCTCTCTTTCTCTCTCTCTCTCTCTAGCTTCCGTTTCTCTGTGGACGTTTTTGCCAGCATCCTTCTGCACTTACTTAAATAAATACCACAATGAAGGCTGTCCGGAACGTCAATCCTGCTTAAATTTTCTTAAGCCCATCACCTCGATTCGATGCTATTTGTTTTTACTCTTTCTTTTGTTTCTTTTTTTACAGATTAAATCCTTCCGCGTTTACTTTCCTTAGGTGGCATTTAATATTTCAATTAATTTTTTCTCTCTTATTTCGTTGCTGTTCCACGAATTAATATTCCATTATCCCAACTCAAGAACAAGAGAAAGCTCCGTGTTTACTACATTCGGATAAAAACTTTTCGCTCTACGGTTCAAATAAGTTAAACTGCCTATTTACTCACATAATTTTTTACACTTTTTTTATTGGTGTTTGCAGTTAAGCAACTTTAAACCAGGTGGCAAATTGGATGGGTGTTATTTAGCCAATATAGTGTTTTGATCACCGTTAGACTGATCTTGCAAAATTCATGAAGAAGCATAAAATTAAATTAGCGAATAAATCTGGAAAACTGCTCTTGATAAAGTTCTCTAATGGGGCAAGAAATGGCTTGTAAATTGAAAACTACTTCAGCTTTTCCATTGACATGAAGTAGAGCGACTGTATCGAATCAATTGCTATGTCTACTACAAGGAAAATTGTGTCGGGCTTGAAATTTTTATCGTCAGAATAGATCGTGTACATTTATAAATCTACCATTCATCAGTAGAATGAATAATGTCGCCATATCTGATCTGATGCTCCTGCCGTTCATCTCGAAATTCTTAACATAATCCAAAGAAAGATCTGGCATGTAATGGAGGCTAACTTGGCATCTTTACTTCACTCACTCTCTCACCGGCGTGGGATGGCTTCCCTCTGCCTTTTCTATAAATATTCTCATGACAACTGTTCTGGTGTAGTTTTTACCTGGTGGCCCAATCATATGAATTTACGTGTGGTACTAGATTGGCAACTAAGTTTCACTGTTTTATGTTGACCTAGCTAAATGTAATCACTACTTCTTCGCTAACTGTTTCTTTTATAGCACTTTCCGCCACTATTTCTTGCTTCCGTTTCACACGGCAAATACTGAATTACCTCCCCTAGATTGGTTTAGCTCACTAAATTTTCTGACGAACTATTTTTTCGATGAAAATATTATTTTAAATATAAATTAAATATTTATTATCAAAAAGAAAAAATAAATACACAAAAAATGAGTCAAAATGCAACTTTAAGATATTAAAATGTAAACGCGAACTTTTCCACAAATTTTGGAGCCTAATTTTTAATTTCACTTTACATTTTCTTTTTTTTTTTTTTGTATTTTCACTCTTGAGAGTGGTCAAGTTATTTTGCAGTTGTTTATTTATTTTTGTCAATTACCTTGAACTTATGAGAAATCTTATTAAAGAAAAATATTAGCTCTCCGGCAGTCTTCCCGTTGAAGCCTGTGTATCCGAGGTCTCCTCATAGGTTAAAGCTGGCATCAATGCTTTTATCCCAGCCAGGAATTTACGACTTAAACCCCATTCTTCCCCCTGGTTATTCCCTGCTTGCTCGGCCGTTATTGCCCGTAGGAATCACTTTTTCTGGCTTTATCGGTGCCACACGTCTGACCATAATAGGCTGCTTTTTGCCTCTTCTCGTAATGAGTGCAAAAAGATCCTAAATGATGCTAAACTGTTGTTTGCTAGAAGACTGAAGCAGCGTATAGCATCCCGTAAGTTCGGCTCCAAAGACTACTGACGGTTCTGTAAAAATGTGTTAAATAACAGCAAGCCCTCAATCCCCACCAATAAATGTGAGGTTCTCACATCTTCAGCGGACAATGCCGAGTACTTTTGCTCGCAGATTCCCCACATTCTCAACATGTTATTCTACTGGAGTATCCGCACCTGATTTCCTACCTAGAACTGAGGCTCAACTAAGTGAAGTTCACATTACTCCCTTGCTGGTCTCTAACATTATTTCAAAGCTTGACCCCCATAAGGTGAGCGGAGGTGACGAAGTACCAATCATTGTCATGAAGAAATGTCCCCCTGAACCCTTCTCTGTCCTCTCCAAACTCTACAACTACTGCCTCTCTGATTCTTGCTTTCTTGCCTACTGGAAGTCCTCTTCTATAGTTCCTGTATTAAAGAACTATAGGGAACATTCAGACCCCTCTAATCATCGCCCTATCAGCCTCCTATCGACTTTTGGAAAAGTATTAAATCTATTACCAATGCTGAAGTTAAAACATCTCACGGCCTCTTCTCCGATAAACAGTATAGTTTTCACTTTCCCAGGTCTACTGCTGATATGCTAACGACCATCACAGAGTATATTTACCAGGCTCTCGATAAGAACGGCAAAGATCGAGCTATTGCCCTAGATAACGTCCAAAGCATTTGACAATGTCTGGCATGCTGTCCTTCTACGCAAGCTATAGGGCTATGGTATAATTGGACGCTTGTTTGATCTAATCCAGTCGTTCTTTTCAAATCGCGTAATGATGGCGGTATCGAATGAGCATTCTTCCAGGTACTATCATAAGAACGCGGGTGCCCCTCAAGGTTCTATTCTAGGTCCTATGCTTTTTTCTGATCTTCATTAACGGTCTCCCTGATGTAATCTGATCTCAAGCAGGCATGTACGCTAACGACACCACCATTTACTCACAGTACGATTAGAAATTTGCCGAGGCTGACAAAACACACATCGCTGATTATCTTGAAAAAGACCTCCAATCTGTGTTGGCATGGAGTAAAAATGACTCGTAAATTTTAATGCTTCAGAAACGAACATGGTATCCTTTAACCACTCTAGAGAATCTCTCACCCCCCATCAGCATGGATCAGGCTAGTCTTCCTGAAAGCAAAACACTGCGCCTCCTCGGCCTAACTCTATCAGCTGGAATGACTACATTGAATCCATAGCTAAATCTGTTGCTAGGAAGGTTGTTTCACTGTGAATATCCAGGAAGTTTTTCTCTTCTGAATCCATCTTGCATCCACCCGTGCATTGAATACTGCTGTCACATCTGGTCAGGTGCCTCTGCTATTCTTCTCGGAGTTCTTGACAAAATCAAACAGAAAATCTTCAATGTAATCGATCCCGACCTAGTAGCTCAACTTCAGTCACGTTCTCACCGACGTAAGACGGTTTCTGCTCCGATGAGCTTAGCTCCCCGGTGCCCCCTCCGCATGAATTTACTCGAGCTACTAGACTATCGACTAGGTACCACCCTTTTACAGTAAAAACCGATCCATTGTAACAGCAACGTTTACTCTATTAGCTTCTTTTCTCGCACTTCCCTCCTGTAGAATTCCCTTCCGTATACTTGCTTCCCTAACAGCTACAATCTCCAAGAATTTAAATGCAATGTCAGTTGCCATCTCTTATCTCTTTGACTCGCATCTTTTCCATGACAACCCTTGTATCATGTTCTCCTTTTGCCCTCTACTCTCATGCAGCTCTCTTCTCATCCTTCTCTGACACCTCCTGTAACTTACTTATTTTGTAATCCCCTGCTTGAGGCGAAATGATTATATATATATATATATATATATATATATATATATATATATATATATATATACCTCAACTTATGTCTGTAATTCGTTCCAGGAAAGGCGACTTACCTTGAAAAAACAACATAAGTCAAAAAACGCCTTAAGTCGAAAAACGACTTGTCTTGCAAACCAAATTGAGATTACTTGTCTCCCAATTGACTTGTCACTAGGCTAAACCACAAATAACCATTCCCAGTTCTGTATTTTATTTATATATGCATTTTAATAATATATGATCAATAAGAATCTATTTTAAGCTTACAAACAAATAGATTTTAATTTTAAATACAGTACAGAAAAAAAAAGTAATCTAAATTTACGAATACATGTACGTACATACTTGTTTAGGTACCTCCACTCCTTTTTGATAACTAACTTTTCAGTTGAATTTTTGAAAATAAAAGTTTTCTTGAAACTTTTATTTTAGTTTTAATTGAAAGCTAAATGATTAAATTTACTATTTCCAGTAAGGAAAATACGCTGGTGTATTTCAAACAGAAAATATATTGATTGAAATTTAAAATTTTTCAATTGTTCTTCTTTAATTTTTTTTTTTAATTTATTAATTTTTTGGCTATTAGTAAGCGATCAACACATTAATAAACAAAAGTAAATTCTCGGTCTTAAAAATCTTGTAAAAATAAATTATACATCTGTAACACATTATTTTTTAAAATTGGCAAATTTAATGTTAAATTAATCCGAAGAGGAAGAAACCGTGAAACACATGACCTTTTAATGTACACCTCGAAACTACCATCCCAAAATAAACTTCAAATACACAAAATAATTAAATATTTTTTTGAAAATTTTATTGCATTTTTATTTTACTATTCGGAACAGATTTTCGGAAATAAAGGCAAAATGTTTAAAAAAAAAATAAGAATAAAGTATTTACATTTCCCAATGAGTCTTGAGTTTAACTAATAAAACCAATTTTTCCAACAAAATTTAATTTTCTTAATTTTTTTGAATTTACGTAGAGTGGGGGTAACAGATGTAAAAAAAATTACTAAGGGTTTTTAAAAAATAATAATTTGAAAAATAATTTAATTTATTTGTGAATAAGTCCTGAAAGTTTCATTAAGATCCGACACATTTGATTTTTACAAGAATTTCCAAATTAATGTGTTTGCCACCGGAAAAAGAACTGTTTTATATAATATTACGTTTACCATTGTAAACTCTCGTAACGATTTGGTTACCCGCAAACTAAAATCAAAACAAGACTTTTACCAAAATTTTGAACGTGTTAGAAGGGACTTAAAAGATTTTTAAAATAATTAAAGAATACCACTCAATGATAACATAAACACTTTGATGGAAAAGTTCATTTTTATTAAATGTGGGTCCATTTTCTTCATACTATGCTGTTTTTTCAGCGATTTAGTGGAAGTATCTATAGTAAATGTAAATGTTTCAAATTTGGCGATCTGTATAATACAACACGGACTCGTTATTTGTGAATATGGTTTGCTCGAAGACATTATGACATTATAACATAAAATGATCTTGTGAAGTTAAATAATGCAGTCACTTTGCAATAGTCGAAAACAAACTATGTTAAATTTACTAATATTCACATTCAATTTGTTTATTGGCTGTGGATCGAAATGATTTTGGGTCGATACGTTGTTTTAATAAGAAACTGTGTTCTTTCCTTAAAGGATTACAGATGTTTTCATATTTCGTTTTCTACGATTTATGAAAATTATATTAACATTTACTGTAAACACATGTATCTTAATGTAATTTTATATACGTTTATTATTACACTATTTACATTATTCAGATTATTGCCATTTGTACGAAGTTTCGGCCTTCTTCAGGAATTTTGAACCGAACCCTTTATTACAATCACTGGGGTATATGAATTCGATTCCTTGCGTAGAGCCTCTTTTGGTAGTTATGAGTTATCTCCCTCTAACCCACTAAGTTACTTGTTCACCACTGGTGTAGCCTGGCATTGAACTCACAACTCTTTGGGTCAAGTCACCAACGTCTATATCCACTGGGCCATGTGTCCTTAAGGACAACTGAATTTCTGGGACATATAAACCTAATGTTCAGTAAACATTTTTATCAGAGTTCAGATTGCAATTTTTTATGTTAATGGTTTTCACTTGTATTTTTTGATGTTAATGGTTTTCTCTAATATTTTTTACCAAATCTCATATTGCAATTTTTTGATGTTAATGGTTTTCTCTAATATTTTTTACCAGAATTCATATTGCAATTTTTTATGTTAATGGTTTTCACTTGTATTTTTTATGTTAGTGGTTTTCTCTAGTATTTTTACCAGAGCTCATATTGCAATTTTGACACAAATAATTTTCTCTGCCACTCCGTATTACTGGTTTCCATATTGTGTTCATCTCTATGCTTAGTCGGCTTAGGTGATTTTTGTAGCCTAGCATATGTGCTGATTCTTTAAGTTTACATAGTTTCCAGTGGCGTTCTCTAACTATTATTTCATATTTGATCCCCTTTCTCCCTCTATATGTTGTCAGTTATACCTGATTTTTCTATCTTCCCTTGTGTTACGGCCTTGCAATGTTCTTGTAGCCTTACCTTGAGGGGGTGGCCTGTTTCTCCTTTATATTTCTTTCCAGAGCTACAGTCATGTCCTTAGTCATGTCCTCCTCTGTTTGGGTTTTAATAGGGAAACGTACCTGCGAAGTGTAGAACTACTTCTGAAGATTGTCCTTATGTTATATGGACCACAGATCCTTTGTATTTTCTCCGATAACCCCTACACATAGGTTAGACAGGCCGATGCTGTTTTCTGAGAGTTGTTATCCTCATGCACCCTCCCTTCCATGTATGTTGAAGTTGTTGTCATGTACCCTGGATAATTGTTTTGTTGTAGGGTACTGCTTATACTGACCATTTCCTGTTCATATGCCTCTGGGTCGCCGCTTATGACTTTTGCTCGATGTTGCAGACAGCGAATGAATCCTTTCTTTACATTGTATGGGTGGTGGGAGTTGAAGTTGAGGTATTGTCTGGTGAATGTTGGCTTGCAATATACGGATGTCTTGAACCCCACCTCTGTTTGAGTTATTAGCACATCCAGGAATGCAAGATTTTTACCACTCTCTTTCTCCATAGTGAATTGTATGAAGGATCTTATTCACATGGTCCAGTAGCGTCTGGACCCCCTTCTGGTGTGGCCCGAGTATGAAGGTATCATCAACGTATCTCAGCCATAGAGCTGTGGATTCTAATGCCATCTCTTAAAAGTATTCCATGTATATGTTAGCCAGTGATGGTGATAATGGTGAGCCCATTGCTAAGCCTTCATCCTGTCAATATATCTCTGATTCCAATTCTAAGTGTGTTGTTTGTGTGCAGAAACTTAGCACCTCCATCAGGTTATCTAGTGGAATACTGGTACGTTCTCCTAGGGATGAGTCCGAAGCCAGTCTATCCCTGACTACTGATAGTGCCTCCACCGTAGGTACCTTGGTGAACTGACTCACCACATCCAGGCTCACCATCTGGTTGCATTGGATGGGATCTTTGATAAGTTCCACGAAGTGGGTAGCGCTTTGAACATATGATGATGACTTTCCTATCAGTAGGACAATTATATCTACAAGGAAGCAAATAAAAATAAAAATGGCAACAAAGATGAGGACAATAATCCGAATAATGTAAATACTGTAAATACTACCTCATCTCAGAAATATAGACAAATAGAATGATCTATTATTAAACGTCGTACAAATGGCAACAAAGATTAGGACAATAGTCCGAATAATGTAAATACTGTAAATACTACCTCATCTCAGAAATATAGACAAATAAAATGATCTATTATGAAACCTCGTACAAATGTCAACAAAGATGAGGACAATAGTCCGAATAATGTAAATACTGTAAATACTACCTCATCTCAGGAATATAGACAAATAGAATGATCTATTATTAAACGTCGTACAAATGGCAACAAAGATTAGGACAATAGTCCGAATAATGTAAATACTGTAAATACTACCTCATCTCAGAAATATAGACAAATAAAATGATCTATTATGAAACCTCGTACAAATGTCAACAAAGATGAGGACAATAGTCCGAATAATGTAAATACTGTAAATACTACCTCATCTCAGGAATATAGACAAATAGAATGATCTATTATTAAACGTCGTACAAATGGCAACAAAGATTAGGACAATAGTCCGAATAATGTAAATACTGTAAATACTACCTCATCTCAGGAATATAGACAAATAGAATGATCTCTTATTAAACGTCATACAAATGGCAACAAAGATGAGGACGATAGTACGAATAATGTAAATACTGTAAATACTACCTCAGCTGAGAAATAGACAAATACGTTTATTCTTATTTATCGTACAGTAACATTGTTTTATGTGCTTTTAACACTTATCTTGTGATATTACGATTTCAGTATTTGTGGCGAACAGACGTAAAATCGAATAAAATAACTTAAAATTGATTTTTATTTTTCCATATATTTTTGATAAATGACGTATAATCGAGAACGACTTGACTCGAAACGCCGTAACCCGAGATAGAACCAGATATATATATATTAATCGTTTCACCCAAGCAAGGCGGTAACGTCTCTGATACGCACGTAAAAAGATTAGATAGGAGGAGAATAAAGAGAAAGACGAACCAGTTGCAGGGGGTGTCAGGGAAAGGAGCAAGAGAAGGATGGGAATACAGGTGTGATGACAGTTGCAAAGGTAGAAAGAAAGAAAAAGATATACAGGGTGTTGTAGAAAGAACTGGAGTCAATTGGTTAAGAAATGGGTATTGACATTGCATTTAAATTCCTGGAGGTTGTAGCCGTCAGGAAAACAAGAATATGGAAAAGAGTTGCACGGGCAGGAAGTGCGAGAAAAGAAGCTACTGGAGTAGCTACTGGGGAATTGTCGTCTGCATTTGGTTGATCTAACTGTAAGTGGGTGGGACTCAATTGCCAGCCTGGTTGCACGAGTAAACTCATGTAACAGGGGTACCAGTGATTTAAGTTCGTCGGAGCAGAAACCATGAAAATATTTATAGAACAGACAGAGTCGGTGAAAAAGTGGCTGGAGTCAAGCCGCCATGTCGGAACCTATCACATTATTGATTCTCCATTGGAGCCTGTCGAGAACACTGAGATGAACAGCAGGGGCGCCTGACCGTATATGACAGCAGTATTCCATGCAAGGACAGATGGTTGATTCTTATATGAGCATATGGATTCAGGCGAAAAAAAAACATCCTGGCCCGACACAGTGATCAAACCTTCCTAGCAGTGGAGTTAGATATTGACTCAAAGTAATGATTCCACTTGAGATCGGAAACAAGTTCATGCACATATATAAATATATTTCTGGTGCTAATAAACAGTGCTCAATGTAGTTACAACAGAGCAATAAAGTATATATACTGGAGGTATTTTTATTTTACAGGTTAGGCATGTATATATTTAAGATCATATTGTCATGTTGTAATATATATTTGTCGTCGTCCAACCTACAAAATAACAATAACTCTACAGGGTGAGGCAGAGCAACTTGCATATTTGAATTTGGTGCCCTGAAGCGATGGTTGCTCGAAGGATAGTGGGGAGGGGATTACTCAAGAGTGCAGGATTTAAAGTTTGTTTCTGCTTACTTTACAGAAACCTCAGTGCGCATCATGGAGTGAACGAAGTTGGAACGCGCTTCTGCTGTTGAGGCATATTTTTCAAGCCGTGGCTCAATCGTCGCCACGCAACATTTCAATAATCCCTCCACCGCCGTTGTCGTGTTCCTGACTGGCAGTCGATTGTTTCCTGAGTAACTAACTTCAGGGAAACTGGTGATGTAAAGAAGAAAAAACCTGGCCTATCACGGACAGCAAGGTCACCCAGAAACATTGAAGCGGTGAGACAATCTGTTTTGAGATCCCCCGACGGTCTGCCTACAAACATGCATCTGCTTTAGGGTTGTCTGCTCGTTCTGTGAGACGAATTCTTCATGAAGAATTAAAATTTCATCCCTATAAATTGGCTGTGGTGCAGGAACTTAAGACACGCGATTTTGTTGCTCGTGAAAATGCATGTGAGGTGCTTCTTGGTTTGCCTGATGACACGCTGGTTTTCTTCAGTGATGGGGCTCACTTCCATCTTTCGGTATCTGTAAATAAACAAAACATGCGCTATTAGAGCCTTGAAAACCCCAGAGAACTTCATCAACGTCCTCCACACGCAGAAAGTGTCACTGTTTAGTGTGCACTATCGCGAATTAGCATAATTGGCTCATGATTTTTTGAAGAAAACGAACAGGCATATCAGTGACATCTGAACGTTACGTCAGAATGATCAACGAGTTTTCCCTACCAACACTGAACCAGATGGGTGTTGGAGATATATGGTTCCAGTAGGATGGTGCTACGGCACACACACACAACGCGCGTGTCAATAACAGTTTTGCAGCAGAACTTTCCAGGACACCCCATCTCATGTGACACTATCTCCCGCGGAGAGAGAGGAATTAATATTTGTAGTATTATTGGTTGTGCTTTATTGTAATTCGCATGTGAGCTTATGTAAAAAAAAATTAACTATCTTAATACAATCATGTACTTGTAAAATCCGGAGAATAGAAAATTATTTATTTTAATACTATCATGTACTTCTAAAATCCGGGCAATATAACAACCATTTTTGGGAAAGAAACGGTAAGAATATAATTTCTCTTCTTTCGTGTTCGAAGCGGATATTTTTTTGGTAAAGCTAAAATTTTAGTAGCCAAAACAAAGTGTCAGAATTGGTTTGATGGGATCAGGCGGAGATAAAGTTCCTCAACAGATATTTTCAGAGAACAGAAATTTGTGGGAAATTGGAAAATCTGAATATGATTTGAGCTGGCGGTATCTCATTCGTCGAGCTAACCCCTTCCGCAGATCGGGTGGGTGGAAAATGATCTCATTGGTCAAAAGCTTTGAGTCGGCCAAATCCCCCGAGAGGATTGGGGATGATTATAAAAATCCGGACTCGGCGAGAAAAATCAGTTTTTCAGTTTGTTGTCAGCAGCTGTGAGAAGCTGTGAGTTTTTTCAGTTGAGTAGACATCAGTCGAAATGTAACGACTCTGGAAAAAGGTTCCCAACTTGTGAGCCATGACCCACGGCTGGTCACTTACCATAGAACTTATGACTAAAGAGTTAATATTGAATGAAGCCTGCCACCGATTAGCTTAAAGAGTTAATGCTGAATAATGCGCCTCCAATAGGAATCCCGAAAGAACGTTATTGTTTTAAAACTTATTTGGGAGAATTAAAATTTCTGATTATTCTCGACAAAAAGCCCGCACAGCTATAAAAATAATTTATCAGTTAGCCGGGAGCGTGCTTCCAGATGACAAGAAAACCAACCCCACACCGCCACCGCCGCCATCACCGCTATTGACCGCCTCTGATTCGGTAAATTCCGTCAAATTCCGACAAGAACCCGAAAGAACTTTGTTATTTTTTTAACATCACCTAGAAAACGGACAGCTCCAATTTTAGAGAATACGTGAAAAGGCCTTAACGAGAATTGAAGAGTTCTGTTACTTTAACGAAACTTAGAAAAGACATTTTTATTTAAGGATTGAAAGCTCTAATATTCTTAAACTCTCTCTCTCTCTCTCTCTCTCTCTCTCTCTCTCTCTCTCTCTCTCTCTCTCTCTCTCTCCGTTGTAAACCAGTGTTCCGACAAATGCATTGTCTGCTCCTGTGAAAAAAGAAAACATTGTTTTTATTTATAAAACAAACTCTCCAGGCGTGTTCGACTTTATTCATTTTTTTGTGCCCTATTTATTTTTTTAACCACAAGTGTGCACCAGTGTCCGGACTGGCTCTGATAGCAAGGCGACAACTAAGATTGCACGACGCGACCTCTGAAATCAATTCACAACGTGGGACAGTGGCGGGTTGTTGCAAGAGACGTCTCTGTAAACCAGCTTTTGTGACGACATCATCGAACGAGAATATCACGACCAGCAACAGCGACCGAACCAACCGGCCAGCCGGGTTGCAGTGTCACAACTGGGATCGTCACGACCGTCAACGAGAACAAGTGTCACAACAAACGCCAGCCCCGGGCATAAGGCGTCACAGAGGGGCGATCTGCATTGGCCAGCACGGTCCTCTGATTTATCACTCTGTGACTGTTTTCTATGGGGCTACCTGAAGTCAATTGTTTACAACGATCGTTCTAACACCCTGGCTCACCTCTGTCACCAACATACCCACAGATATGCTGGAAAGAGTTGACCGAAACTTCAGAAAATGATTAACCCAGTGTATGTACGCCATCTGACTGATGTCATCTTTAAAGCTTGCAAAACATAAAATTTAAATGTTGTAATTGATGCTGTTTAAAGAATTACATGTATATCTACATTACTTTTGTTTTATTTGTTATTGCAAACAAGCAAGTTGCTCTTTCCCACCCTGTACTATAGCCAATAGTAACTCTACTAAAAATTATTGTAACTACCGAAAAAATAAGGCCTACATGATTAAAAGTATGGTTTAAAGATTTAACACCTATTCCGAAGGTGATGTTAAATTTTAATTTGGACCAACTGAAAACCAATGGAAATACCGATATTACAATCATAAATTAACTTTTATCATAAAAACATTAAAAGCACTACTCTCTCAAAATATTTCTGGCAATTAAAAAACAACAACAACTGAATTATTATCTGAGATATCATCACAAAAACAAATCTAATAATCTAATAGAAAATAGATTTAACTTATGTCTTCTAGAAAAAAATGTTATCTTAAAACACTTAAATAAACCTAATTTGCTAAGCAAAAGAAGTGAACGACATGTTATTTTTTTTAATCGTTTCACCCCAAGCAAGACAGTTTTACTGCCACTGTTGCGCAGGGGGATAAATAGAAGAAAGTGAAGAGAAAGAGGGGTTAGTTGTAGGGGATGTCAGGAGGAGGGTAATAGACAGATGAGAATACCGGTGTGATGGGGTTGGAGTGAATGGAGAAAAGAGCTTGAGAGAATGGATGCGAGTTAGTGAGATAGGAGATGACTATTGACCTTAGATTTAAATTCCTGCAGATTATAGCTCTCGGAGAAGCAAGTATATGAAAGGGAATTCTACAGGCGGGAAGTGCGAGAAAAGAAGCTGTTAGAGTAGAAATTGCGGTTACATTTTATCGGTTTCACTGTAAAAGGGTGGGAACTAGCTGCTAGTCTAGTAGCTCGTGTAAATTCATAGATAGGGAGCACCTCTGAGCTAAGTTCATTGGAGCTGAAGCCGTGAAAGTATTTGTAGAAATGGCACAGGGAAGCCACGTCACGCCAGTGAGAGCGACTGCAACCGAGCTGCCAAGTCTGTATGGATCACATTAGAGATTCTCCGTTGGAGAATCTCTAATGTGATCCATACCGACTTGGCAGTCTCTAATCTGTCTTGCTTGGGGTGAAATGATTAAAAAAAAATAACATGTCGTTCACTTCTTTTGCTTAGTAAATTAGGTTTATTTAAGTGTTTTAAGATAACATTTTTTTCTAGAAGACATAAGTTAAATCTATTTTCTATTAGATTATTAGATTTGTTTTTGTGATGATATCTCAGATAATAATTCGGTTGTTGTTTTTAATTGCCAGAAATATTTTGAGAGAGTAGTGCTTTTAATGTATTTACGATAAAAGTTAATTTATTTAATTTAGCATAGATGTAAATATTTGTTCGGGTACTTCGACCGGATAAAGATTGTCCGATGTGTTTTTTTGTTTTTGTTTTTTGTTTTTTGTTTTTTTTTGTTTTGTTTTTTTGCTATTATTATTATTATTATTATTATTATTATTATTGTTGTTGTTGTTGTTGTTGTTGTTGTTGTTGTTTTGTTTTTTCCATTAATGTATTTTGCTTACCCCAAAAACAGAAATTATAAGTAATCTCCCTTGAGCCAGAGGTACAAAACGTATAACCTCTGCCATAAAAAGATCCTAAATATTAATATTAATTTAATTTTTTACGATATTCAAATTCACTTTTTACTCTAAATTAAATCATACAATTGCAAAATCAAACAACATTCCAGAATTTTAACATATAACTGCCATGAACAATACTAGAACCAAAATTAAAATCCCGGAATGGTCAGCTAATAATAAGCACCTGATGATGTCATAGTGCGTGAAACTCAGAGTCGTGTGAAAGATGTAATAATATGTATATTTATTAATATATATATATATATATAAAATAAAAAGTGTGAGAAGCCGTGAACGTTTTCTTTAAAATGTATGCTTATTGTTTTGGTATTTATACAAGTTATGAAGTATTAATTGTTCGTGATGTGCGCTACACGTGTTTCGAGCCTAAAATTGACTCTCTTTAGGCGAACAAATTCGTGGTTTTATGTTTAGGTTTCTTCGAATATCTGATCATTCTGTTTAAAGTTAATAGGAAGAATTTTTCCTATTTAAACAGAATGATCAGATATTCGAAGAAACCCAAACATAAAACCACGAATTTGTTCGCCTAAAGAGAGTCAATTTTAGGCTCGAAACACGTGTAGCGCACATCATGAACAATTAATACTTCATTTTCTTCTTCTTCTATGTGCCATGGTTCTCCACGTCTCCCTATCCCTTGTGGCTCCAAGTATGCTTACTCCTGTTACTCCTGTCAACCCCCGTTCAGTCATCCACCTGATCAGGCCCTGCAGATATGTTATCCGCTGCCTTCCTCTGTCTCTCTTTCCCTCTATCTGGTCAGTCAGTATCAGGTTCTCCAGACTTTCCTTCCTCACTGCGTGTCCCAGGAACTTCAGTTGTCTCTTCCTGATGCTCAGTATTAATTTCCTTTTCGATGCCATTCTTTCCAACACCTCAACGTTGCTTGCATGCTCAGTCCACGATATCCGCAGCATCCTTGTGTAGAACCACATTTCCGCTGCTTCCAGTTTTGTCCTCATTTTCGATGATATTGTCCAGCATTCACTGCCGTATTGGAGAACTGAAATCACATAGCAATCCAGCACTCTTTTTTTGTTTCCAGTGAAATTATCCTGTGTGTTAGTACTTTACTCAGCTTCTGGAACGCGTCCTTTGCCATGCCAATTCGCCTTCGTATCTCTGTGTCGCACTTTCCATAACTTGTATAAAAAACCAAAACAATAAACATACATTTTAAAGAAAACGTTCACGGCTTCTCACACTTTTTATTTTATACTAATTACTCTCGTTGAAACAACCCTATTCCTTTATTCGATATATATATATATATATATATATATATATATATATATATATATATATATATATATATATATAACAGAATGATCAGATATTCGAAGAAACCCAAACATAAAACCACGAATTTGTTCGCCTAAAGAGAGTCAATTTTAGGCAATATATATATATATATATAAGCGTGTGTATGTGTGTGTGCATGACCTTTGTATATTCTACTGCTGTATATAAAATCCTTTCAGACACAATATTTGTACTTAATTTATTTTAACTATTTGGGCCCTGCTTTTCGTTGTGGTGAGGTGTTAGTATATGACTGATGTACTAATGCCTAATATAGAAGTTGGAGAGTCGAGAAAATAAATATATTTCTTCTGACTTTCTAAGCAACGCCATTGCCAGTAAGTTAAATGTTTCGCTATTATCACTAGATTCATCAATCTGGACAATGTGTCATTCTTGACATTTTTACATTAACCTCAGTATCTTGAGACAAATCTGTAACGCGCCTGGCTATGATATTATCAAATATAGTTTTTTTTTTATTCCATTTTCATTTTCTGGGCCAAACATTATTCCTACAATTGCTTTAAAAGCAGTTAGATTTAAAGATTCTGCAATTGTGTGTGGTTTCATTTCTTTTGCAATGTTCAGCGATTATATTATTACTTTCTTGAGCGTTATCGGAAACTTTGAACATTTTAATGAAATTAGGATTTTCATTTTGGTTTTCTTCTCTTAGATCTAAACAAGCCTCTAAAATACACGCGAGATTCGTCATTTAGATTACTGTGTCCTGTAGAAAGTTACGTTGAAGCCAAAAAAGGATTATGTTTTTATTTGAAATTTTCTTTTTTTATATAATGCACTTTGGACTGTGTTTATTTTCATCACCTACATCGAGAATCACCAATTTTACTAAATCAATTTCCCTATATAATAAACATTTTTTTATCATCTAAATCAAATATTTTTATAGTTCACGAGAAAGACCGCAGAAATTTCACGGTTTTTCTATTTAAATTTTCTGATGAATTTAATTATTAATTTTTCAGTTAATGATAGAGTAAGTTGATGGCGAGTTCTATGACAATAGACTATCCCTAGTAAATCCCACGTTGTTAAATATTTGAGCTTAACAACTTTAACACAATATTGCAAAACTAATCATAAATATGAATGCTGATCGTTATTTTAAGAAGTAAGGGGGTACAAATGAAAAGATTTCAAATTGACAACTTTTTTCTATTTCGCTGAAACAGACGTTAAATACATATTTCTTTGCTTCTTTCTTTCTGTGTTTCCTTCCTTTTCTCATTGAAAGCAACAAGTGTATTTTCCCCTCTTTCAACCATTCTTTCTTTCATTCATTTTTTCATTGAAACCAAGTAGACTTCTCGGCTTTCAACGCGATCAAAATACGGAATAACAGATGTTAAACACTTTTATCTTCCCTTTTTTCTTTAATTTTTCTTTAGCTAAATCCCCGTCTTACGAATGTTTTCTTAATAATAATTTTAAAATAATTGAGTCGACTCTGTTATTTTGTTTGTAACAACTGTTTTATTGACTTACTCGGTTTCCGACGGTGTGCTTCTAAAAAATTTAGCTTTTATCCGTCGCCATCCCTTCTCAGCCTTTCGGCTAGAAAGCATGACCAGCTAAGACTAACAATGCCCATCTAAAACAAGCTTAGTACGCAGTCATCGCGTATGCAGACATTGGGTAAATTTTGACCAGCTGCCTGAGTGTATGCGCTCAGTTCTCCACGTTAGAAACCGACCTTGTGTCCCAACTCGACTCCGTAAGGGTAGGTTAAATACCCGGTCTTTTGACTGGGATCAAAGTGTAGTATCTGTTATTAACAGTTTGATCTGAATCTTTCTCAATTTCTGTCATTCTTTCATCCATTTTCTCACTGAAACCAAGTAGTGCCTTTGCCTGTCTTTCCACGCAATTGAAACTCGGAATAGTGCATTATATATGAGGTAGGACAAGGCGCAACGGTCGTGCGAACAAATGAAGGGAGGAGCAAGCCCAGTTATAACAGGTTGCTTAGATACGAACAGATTTGGATGGTCACGTTGTTTGATTAAAATTTCTTACATCTTTATTTATTTTTTCCAAGAGACATCAATTTGAGGGTGCCATGATGAACTGAGGGTGCCATGATGAATTTTTTTTTGCGGTATATTTCTTAGATTCTCGACAGTAAAAAGACATATTTGAGAAACGATATGGTCAATTTAATATCTGCATATAGAGTGAACACTGGCTTCACAGTTTCTTGACTGCCACATTAAGATGGTCATCGGCCATCATATACGCAAACTTTATGCCGCACAAATATGTTTTCATCGTTCACAATACACATTTGAATGTCCCGGTGATTCTTCATTGATCCCGATATATATACGACTTCCATGCATAAATATGACTTCACTGTATACCATATGTATTCGAGTACCTTAGTGATTGCACACATATGTGTTCATTGTTTAGAAAGTATAATTGACTGCTCTATTCAACTTCCCTACTGATGATATAAATTTGAGTTCATTGGTCACCAGATATATTAGACCCGTCACATGATCGCATATATATGAGTGTGTGTGTGTGTGTGTGTGTGTGTGTGAAAAAGTGTGAGAAGTCGTAAAAGTTTTGTTTAAAATGTAGGTTTATTGTAATTATTATTGTTAATGTTAATTAACAATAATAATTACAATACATTAAGTCTCCATAACTATATTTGCGTGGCTACTCGTGTTTCGAGTCAAAAGTTGGCTCTCTTCAGGCGAAATAAATTCTGACTTTACTTATCGAGATCGACAAATAAAACATACATGAAATTTATCTTAGTGTTGCAAGCATAAAGAAGAATATTTCTTAATTAACTGATATGTAAAGTTCTATTTGTCTATATTCTGAGATGAGGTAGTATTTACAGTATTTACATTATTCGGACTATTGTCCTCATATTTGATGCCATTTGTACGACGTCTAATAATAGATCATTCTATTTGTCTATATTTCTGAGATGAGGTAGTATTTACAGTATTTATATTATTCGGACTATTGTCCTCATCTTTGTTGCCATTTGTACGACGTTTAATAATAGATCATTTTATTTGTCTATATTTCTGAGATGAGGTAGTATTTACACTATTTACATTATTCGGAATATTGTCCTCATCTTTGTGTCCATTTGTCCTTAAGGACATATGGCCCAGTGGATATAGACGTTGGTTAGTTCATGACTTTACTCTTAGAGTTGTGAGTTTAATACCATGCTACAGCAGTGAACAAGTAACTTGCAGGGTTAGAGAGAGATAACTCATAATATGACATCCAATCGAGGCTTTACACAAGGAATGAGGATGATATACCCCAGTGATTGTAAAAAAAAGGTTCGGTTCGAAATTCCTAGCACCTGAAGAAGACCAGAGCGTACAACGGCCAAAACGTCGTACAAATGGCAACAAAGATGAGGACAATAGTCCGAATAATGTAAATACTGTAATGTTCTGTTCATGTAGTTTGCATAAGGATTTAGAGAATGCATCTTGTTTTGTGTGGTTTGTTCATCGATAGAACCATCCGTTATTCTCAGTATGGTCAGGAAACTGCCTGATACATATATCAACATCCGTACCAGAGATTATTTTAACAGTTTTTCTTACACATCGCAAGCGAAAATCAAGAAGACAGTTTCATTTTAGGACTCTACAGGAGCTGGTATAATACAGACCGCTCGAGAGTAAAGAACGCAATAACAATAAAATGTTACGAAATCAAGATTCAAGTCTCCTTTCATCATTTCACTGACGATCCCGCTTCATTATATCGTGACCTTGTACCCAACAAAGGCAAACTTAGTAAAAATCATCTGCTATTATTTAGATTAAAGTTTTCTAATGAGCACATATTGCATCCTATCTATCAATAGTGTATGTGAATCTATTTGCAAATATATCTTCCTTCATCTCTGTGTGCTTCTGCAAAAGAAGAAACTAACAATTCAGTTCAAGTGGATTATGACCTCTGACTCGTTAACTCAATAAGAATTTGACCAAATTCCAGTTTTGGTTCGATCCTATATCCCCGGAGGTCAAGATGATGTGGTGAAGAAAAACAGAAGAAAGAAACTCGTTTTCCTAACTTGTCAGGTGTCTGTTGGAAAAGAGGGGGGAAAAGGTGACTAAAGACTGCCATTGCTAATCAAATAAATTTGTTGATTCATTAAAATTTATTTCCCAGCAGGCCACATTTCAGGAAATATCAATCGACTTGTTTCCGGTAATTACCTAATCATCAAAACAGAAAACTGCCCATACAACACTCATGCCGGCCGCTCCCCTCAAAAGAAACAAAAGAAAAACGAAAATAAGGAAAAGTTATACTATTTCCTTTGTTTAGTTGTTTATTTTTTCCATCACAGATGAAGAATGTAATATGACTTTCACAGATAGTAGAAGGGGTAAAAGAAGTTTCTCTTGTAAACCAGTTCGTTCACATAAAGAGTTCGAGTCTCAATAGACACCACATTATTCTGTAGCTATGAGCCAGTTTAAGCTAAGCTTAAAAACATAACTCCGGTAGAATTGGATAGCTTTCTGATTTAGACTAGTGTTAGACTAAACTATATTTTCACAGGTAATCTAATGATGCACCAATATTCCTTTAGTACTCTTCGATAACAATTTCTTATTCGCAGTTTAATTAAAATATTCTCAATTTTATTTTGGGGGGATTGTTTTATCTTATTTTAGTCATTAAGTAATAAGAATTTGTGGCCATCACAATAAAAACTGTGCAATGATGTAAATTGTATTTGGCTAATCGTTTAACCCATTTGTTCCCATGATCCTTTTTTTAGGACCAGAAGGATAATGTACCATATTTCAGTAATTCCTGCAGTTTTCAAATATATCTGGTTAGTGATAAAGAATGAAGTATCTTTAAAATATATCACCTACTGTCTGATATATATTGGCAACACTGAAGTCTCAGGTTTCAGTATAGAGTGAAAATATTGGGAGCAGGATACACTCAGTTTCATTTATATTTCAAACAAAAACTTTTTGGGTAAGTAGTCCTTATATCTAACTCATATTTGTATATAGTATATATGAATGCTTTAACTGTCCTATAAACTTACAGTCAAGAAAATGTATGAAAGTAATTTTGCTCAAATATACCATGCTCTATAGGTTTGGTTTTAAAATAAGGATCAAACTATTTTTCCTTAGAATAATGCAATTAATTTTTTATATGTTTAGTATTACATAAATTTGTACAAATTAAAGATGTAAAATTAAAAATCTAGAAAAAAGTTTGGGTTCTAATAGGTTAACCGCGAATAGCATACTCCCTTAAAAATCAGTATTTGAAGTCTTGGCATTTTAACCTGGACTTATTAACAGCAATGCATAAATATAGATTGATTGATTTATTGATTCTTTTTTTGCGGATTATCAACCTTTGCAGGTTATTTAAAGCCAGAAAATATTTTTAAATTTTAAGAATTGTTATTTTTTGAGATAATGATTTAATGATACAAGTCTTACAAATTAATCCATAACTAGGGGGGGAGATGATTTCATTTCTTTCCCAAGGGTATTTGTGCATAAGTGAATATAATGAACCCAACGGGAATTGGAACTCGGCTATATAATTAATAATTCTGAGCTATTATCCATTACACCACCCGCAGAACCAACTTTACAGCATTCTCAAACGGTCACCCACCTAGTTTTGTCCAGGCTAGACGTTGCTTAACTTCGGCTATCGTAAGGGAGCCGATGTTTCAATGTGATGGTGCCGGATACCGTTAAAAAATAACGGTTATTTAGAATTTTGCTATGACACGTGTCTAAAAATTTTTTTAAATTTTGTGAAAAATGCTATGATTGTGTAGTCAAGAGTGATAAGCCTTGTGTCGAACTAAGCTAAGCTTAAGTTAATTGAATCTCTTAAAGAATCATATTTTTGTTTTCTTAACAGAATTTTCAGAACGTTTTTGCATTCTGCAACCATTAAATTAACATTACGAATTGTAATAACTTTGCAATGTCGGATTCTACTTCAAAATGTCTTCCTTTTTCGTTCATACTGCTAACTTTTCTGTTGTAGAATTAAAAACGACCTCAACTTTTCCATAAAGTTATTTAATTCTAGCAATGTTCGTCTAAGAAATAGAGACGGACTCAGGACTATTTTATCTACGACAACAACTGAATCCCGAAGAGGTACTAGAATAATGAAAGGTGCCTTCCAAATGCTAAAAAAAGTATTAAGAAACGTGAAAATGTCGCTAAAAAAAAATATCAGAGTGATGATATCAATCCGTTTATATTGCAGTGAATGCTCATTTTTGCAGATAAAGTGACAACTTGAGGTAACGGAAAAGTGGTTCTACAGAAGGATACTGAGAATACCATGGACGGAACATATATCGATTCATTTTTAAGAAAAATGGAAGCAAAAGGGAAAATCATAATTAGAATTAGAAACAGTTGAAATTTCTATGATAAACAATGAGAAAAGGGAGCTTGGGGAATTTGACACTCACAGGACTTAGTAAGGATTTGCGGATCAGAAGGAAACGGTCTCTCTCTCTCTCTCTCTCTCTCTCTCTCTCTCTCTCTCTCTCTCTCTCTCTCTCATTCATTCATTCACACTCGGTAATCCGTTGTGTCTCAGTGGTTTTACTGCCTTGCGTCTGGTGACATATTTCAAAATAAATAAGTAAGGAAATATAAGCATATTCAAGCAGACATGTCCATGTAAAAAGGTTTTATACCAGGTTATAATTAATTTAGATAATAACAAAAGATAATACCTCTGACCTCTTTGGTATCGTCCATAGAAGAGAAACTGGCGCGATATGGGATACTAGTTCAAATCTAATGGGAATCCATTTCTTTCACGTGATTCATTGTTTATTTTAGTATTTCACTAGAAAACCGGTTGAAAATATTCTGATGAAAAGTTATAAAAAAACATTAATAAAAAATATTTTATCTGAAAACGCCTAAATCACTTAATATCTTTATATCACAAATATTATAAGTATTATATTGTGATATATCACAATTATCATTAAAAACAAGATATGTACAAATAACAATATTTTATGGCTCAATATATGTAATTGTCGATTAGCCTTATCTATTTCTCTCTTTCCTTAACCTTGTAAGCTGTAAACAATCAGGCAGGAAAAAAATTGTTTATACAAACCGTCCATTTTTTTTTTTAACGGTGCTTTGAACAAAATGGCGTCCAAGTTGGAGTATTTGAGCGTGTTTTTTGTTTTGTTTTGTTTTATTTTTTAATCATTTCTTTTTTTTTATTTTGTTAAGGGGTCAGAAAGCAGTGAGCAAAATATATCAAAACGAATGAAACAAGTACGAGGAGAAATTGGGGTGACGTAGCTTGATAGATGAAAAATACCATATTGCCAACCACCTGAACATTCTGAAAAACTAAATAATTTGTTGCCAAAAGTTTACAAATTTGGCACAGCGGATATTTTGAACAACTGCCCGAAAATCGGTAAAGTTGTCTGGGGAGGAAAGGCTTATTTATTTAAATATTACTTATCAATTTAGTTCGCACTGTAAAGTTTTCTGTGGATTTTTTTTCTTTTTTTTTTTATCATTTTCTTAACTCTTTACATCAATGTAAATCTATATTACATCTACTCATTATTTATAAACCTTTTATATGCTAATAATAATTATTAACCAAATCATTGTCTTACGAACATTTCGCTTATTACTCATTTTAAAATAATTCAGCAGACGATGTTATTTATGGTAATTAAATTTCTGGCGATTGTCTTACTCGGTTTCTGTTATTCGATGCTGTGCGTTTGAAAAATGTCGATTTTATCGAGATCATCTTTGAATCTCGGGCTTTTGGTTCGGAGAGGTTAAAATAATTTCAAGTTCAATTCCCGTAGAGAGCCCTTCGGGAGAGGTCTGGATTTATTGACCAGTGCCTAAGGTGTCTCCCAAAAAGAAGTATCGAGAGGCCTTGGGTAATTTTTGCACAGTATTGCATCGAACTTGTTACAGCCGGTAGCGACGTGGGCGCGCTGAACATTACCCTTGGCTTTTTCGCTGGGATCAAAGTGTATTTTCTGCCCTCGGTGGATAAACTACATTTCATCTCTCAGTTATGTTTCAGGAAAAAGCGCAATTCATTTGTCTACGGACTGAGTTCAAATAAAAGTACTATTAAGAGGTTTACTCCGTCTCGGTAAACAGATCCTTTCCCAGCAATACCTCCCTCATTGCACGAAAGAGGGAAGGGGTTCAGCAGTAATACTGATACCAGCGCTACCAAATTGAAGCCCACCTTAAACAAATTCACGCCATCGGCACTTGTTTTTTCTTTGATTTTCTTTCCCTTATAACGATTTCCTGCAAAACCAGACAGCGATATAGAATGAATGACAGGATGAGGTTTTGGTGAAACTAGAAGCTTTTAGTCCATATCCTGCACGTTAGCGGTGAATTCATCAATTCTATCATCAAGTAATCAAGAAAGAAGAAATTAAATAAAAGCCAAGAAAGTAAAGTTATTGCTCGTTCTCGTTCCAGAGACCCAGACTCAATACCCAAATGTAGTAAATTTTCAGAAAGTAGAAGGATATATTTCTCATATTTAATGAACGGAAGTTTTTCTCCTTGGAAAATGCACATTCAAAACTTAACACATTAAAATCCAGATCCGTATCATAAGTTAGAAACTCGTAAGGTAAACATGATTAAAGATGAATTGAGAGATGAAGTGGCAGAAAAAAATCTGTATATTGGCTTAATGTGTGGGTAGTGCAGTGGTTATCGCAGAAAGCGGAATCGTCGAGCAGAGTTCAAATTCGAGCCTCTTCTGTTGTATTCAATTTTGCACAAAACTCTTTGGAAAAAGTGACTCCGTCTCTTCTCCTTCTTCAGAAATTTGTATATTAAATAACAGCGTAAAATTGACTCTAGCCCTTGGTAGTAACCAATCTAAGAGAAAAACAATTCTGAATCTAAAACAGTGCAGAATGTAACAACTCCACTATCTTGTTGCAATTCACAGATAATAAAGAAAATCTGTAGGAAGACATGATCGCCTATGTCCTGAAGAGGTGTAGCATTTTAAAAATGTTCTTACAGCCACATCACGTTGAAAAATTAAAGCTTGGCAACGTCGAATCTGGTCAGTACCTACATCAGTGATCAGTTAGAGATGCTGAAAGCTTGGATGTGTGGATGGTGTAATGGTTAATGACTCGGAATCGGAAATTGGAGAGACGAGTTCTAATTTCAGATTTATTATATTGACTTACAAATACTCCTGGGAAAGGTATTTATTCACCTTTTTCCCCAAACAATAAGCAAGACTTGTATCACCAAAAACATTAATAAAAAAAATACGCGTACAAATATTCAAAGTTCAGCATTAAGTAATCCATAGAGATTGATATAACGATTGATATATATATATATATATATATATATATATATATATAGGTGTGAGTTTGTGACCCTTAGGTTCACGCTCTTGCGATCGTCAGACAACGTGAAACCCAGGGTCACAAACACACACCTCTCTATATGAATATGTCATCTCTATCACTGATATTGAGCGCTTTCAAATAAATACCGCGCATATATAATACATAAATAATATAATATATATAACAAATTTCATATATATATATATATATATATATATATATATATATATATATATGAGAAAAACTACTAAAATGTTGTAAGTTTAAAAAATGTAGTTTTTTACAGTATATATATATATATATATATATGATATTTCAGGCCGGCCTCGGCCTTTCATCAGAAACAAATGATTTTAAAATTTAAACTAGAAGCGTCTGTCGCGAAGTGTTTACATCACGTGATGTAGAAAGCGATAGCGTTTTTTGAATATTTTTAAACGTAAACCTAACCGTAATAATACTTTTAAATGTTGTTTTAAAGGAAACTTTTTAAGTTTATCTAAAAAATGTTTAACTATTGAAATATTTATAAAGATTCAAAATACCTAAGTCCATATTTAACCCTAGCCTATATGCATTTAATCTTAAAATCCAGTATTTTTCCTTCTTTCTGCGTAAGTATGTGGAACTAAAATTGGAATCTATCAGTAAACATTTGCAGTTTTCTAATGTGTGTCCTGGTTGATTGAAGTGTTCAGCTATGGGGGAATAAGGGTTGTTTTGGTGTATGCTTAGTTTATGATTATTAAAACGGAATCTAAAACTGTTTCCAGATTCACCAATATATCCACTATTTGGACATATTGAACAGAAACTTAAACTTAACTTTCTAAATCTTACAACATTTTAGTAGTTTTTCCTATACATATTATGACAATATACGTGGATCATCATTATGCTATATATATATATATATATATATATATATATATATATATATATATATATGCAATTTGTTATACAAAGACATAAAACTTTGCTAAGCAACAATAACAGTTACCAAAAATAGCAAATATCTCTGATATTACCTACATGACTATGTTTTTCTAATAAATGTTGTTTAATTGTACTCTGATCAGAAAGATAAAAGGTAAGTCTCGGGCTTTCACGCGGTGTGACGTCATAGAACCGCATTACAAATTTACGAACAGCGTTTGCTATTTTTGGTAACTTTTATTGTTGCTTAGCAAATTTTGTTGTCAACACAAGATAAAATCGTCACTGATGGTAGATGTTTTTATGATAACGTCCATGTAACATCTCTGAAGATGGCTCATGTGAACCGAAAGCTTAGAACTATCTTAATAAAAAATTATTCAAATTTTGAAGAATTTTTGTCTTTATTTTAACCTGAAATTAAAGCCAAAATACGATGTTTAGACCGGCCCATGATTAAACATAATAGCCATTTATTTTCTCTCATATTTAACAATATGTTTAGAATATATATATATATATATATATATATATATATATATATATATATATATATATATATAAAACAACCAATCAAAAATGAAAAATTTATTATGTTAAGTTACTTAAAAGTTAGTTCGACCACTAACATTTCAAATTCTTGTTTATATTCGTCCAATAGTCTCTGCATACATATTAAGACCGCCAGAACAGATGTGGTAGCTATATTCAAAACATGGACAAATGGTGGACTGATATGTTAGATATATTCTAGTGAAGTGAGGAAAAGAATAATAAAAGAACAGAGACTAAAAAATAAAAGACTGATGTCAGTTGACGCTGTATTTAAATTTTTGAAGATTATAGATGGAACGGAAGCAAGACATCTGAAGGGCGTTCTAAAGGCGAGAATTGCGAGAAAAGAAAGTATTAGAATATAAATTACGAGGAATAACTCGTTCAAAAGTAAATTTGTGAGACGTAATTGCCACGCTTAAATTCATGCAAACGGGACGTTAAGGAAAAGAGCTCATCGGAACGGTTACCATGAAAATATTTGTAGAAAAGACCGAGGGAAGACACGTTTCATTAATGGAAAAGTGATTGAAGTCGAGATGCCAGGTCAACCTCGATTACATTGGAGACTCTTCTTGGAAATCTTTAGGTAATTAGTTGTAGCACCAAACCAGATATAGCAGCAATATTTAATGAATGAACGAATTGCAAATTTATAAATGTTGAAGGTGTATTCTGAAGAGAAAGATTGTCACAATAAACCAAATTTCCTAGCAACTAATTCAATATAATTTATCTATATCATTTCAGCGTAAAACGTTGGTACAAGTGGGGTACCACGATTCACTCACCTGGGGGTTAGCATGAGCCATTGCTAGTGGAAGTAAAAAGAGTTATCTTAGACAATTAACAGAGAGCAGTTTCGTTTTGGATGCGTTAAAATTCAAAAGCCATTGCTTGCCCCGATTAACAATTGATTGAAAGACATTTTTGAGATAAGCTGCCGAGAATTTTACCTTATCGAAATGATTAAAACTTACCATTAAGACAGGAATAAATATTTGTGTCATCAGCATAGATAACGAGTTTAGAACTCATAACATCAAGAAGGCCGTTGATGAAACTTAGGTCCTAGGATAAAGCTCTTGAAAACACCTGCATTTATGGAATAAGATTTAGAAGATTGGCCATTTAAGACCAATTTTCTTTAAAGATTTGATAAGAATGACTGAAACAGTCCATAAATTTATCTCAAAATACCTTTGTGAAGAAGACCAGTATTTCCACACCTTGTCAAATTCCTTCGAAATATCCAAAGCAACATCCTTTACTTCCAGGTTCTTATTTAAAACTTAATATAGTTTTTCAGCAATAATCATTAATAAACCAGCAGTTGACCTAAGAAGAAATTCAAATAAAAGAAGTATGCTAAATACTTGATTTTTCAAGACCAAATTTTTTCAGAAGTATTATATTCATGGTTCATCAAAACAAAAATATTCGTTTAGCTTATTACAGAAAAAAGAAAAACATTTTGAAAATAATATTCGACATTAATTTTGTTGAACAAAATATTTACTGTTTTTTTTGTTTTTTGTTTTTTTTGTTTAATGTGTTCTGATATATTTCAACAAACTTCATAATTCCATATTCCTGAACTTTCTATCTGAGGAAAATACTGCAGTTGGTAACTTTTGCTGCCTTCCAGGGGAATTGAATTCTGATAATTCTGATAATTGAATTCTGATAATTCTGGCAGTAAATTATAAAATCTGCTGAAAACGGAGAATAAATGAAAATATTCCAAACAAACTGTAAATAATTTCTTTCTCGTCACGAAATATACACACGTCAGTCAAGGTGTTATCTTGATGGAATATTGCGCCATTTCTCTGAACTAACTCCGCACTCTTTTCAATTCATTTCCCATTTTGCACCATTAAAGAGTTTTAATCGTAATGAGAAGAGTCTTTCCCGTTCTGGAAACATTCCGCTTTTATTCTTCAATCAGATAGTGTCACTGTTGTTTAGAATTTATTAAAAAAATTCATAAAGTACTTTACTCACCAGTGAACTAAGTTCTACTCCGATAAACTTAGCTCACTGGTGCCCCCTGTATATAAATTTACTCGAGACACAAGATTAACAACTAGGTCCCACCTTTTTACTGTGAAACCAATAAAATTTAAACTCAAATTCTACTTGATCAGCTTCTTTTCTTACACTTCCCGCCTGTAGAAATCCCTTCCGTTTACTTGCTTCCTCAACAGCTACAATCTCCAAGAATTTAAATGTAAAGTCAATAGTCATCTCCTATCTCACTAACCTGCATTCTCTCTCTCATACTCCTTTCTCCGTCTACTCCACTCTCATCAGTATCCTCATCCTTCTCTTACCCACTTTCTGACACCCCCTATAATTTGTCACTCTTTCTCATAACTTTCCTCCTATGTAACCCCATGCAAAACAGTGGCAGTAAAATGCCTTGTTTGGGCGATGTTAAAAATTATCTAAATGTTGGAGAATTTTTGTCTTTATTTTCAACAAGGACGTTAACATAAAAACATCCACCATCAAAGACGATTTTATTTTGTATTGACATAAAAAATTACTAAGCGACAATAACAGATAAGAAAGCTTAGGACAAACTTAATAAAAAGTTATCCAAATGGAGAATTTTTGTCTTTATTTTCAACTGAAATTAAAGCCAAAATACGATGTTTAGAATGGCTCATGATTAAACATAATAGACATTCATTGTCTCTTATATTTAACAGTATATGTTTAGAAAATTATCTTCTGCCTCGATACACTATATATATATATATATATATATATATAATTTTCTAAACATATATTGTTAAATATAAGAGACAATGAATGTCTATTATGTTTAATCATGAGCCGTTTTAAACATCGTATTTTGGCTTTAATTTCATTTGAAAATAAAGACAAAAATTCTCCATTTGGATAACTTTTTATTAAGTTTGTCCTAAGCTTTCTTATCTGTTATTGTCGCTTAGTAATTTTTTATGTCAATACAAAATAAAATCGTCTTTGATGGTGGATGTTTTTATGTTAACGTCCTTATAACCTCTCTGAAGATGGCTTATGTGAGCCAAAAGCTTAGAACCAACTTAATAAAAAATTTTAAAAATGTTGAAGAATTTTTGTTTTCATTTTTACCTGAAATTAAAGCTAAAATGCGATGTTTAGAATGGTTCATGATTAAACATAATAGACATTGTCTCTTATATTTAACAGTATATGTTTACATATATATATATATATATATATATATATATATATATAACAACACAGAGGGTAGTAGAAAACAACCACACCCAAGGTATGATACAATAAGAAAGTGCTTGATAAAAAATTCAGCAAGAATAAAATAGAGCAAAATATATTTAGTAAATTAGCTGCCGCACCAAGCTACCCGGATTTCAATTGTGAGGTATCTTTAGACTTAAGATACCTCACGATTGAATTATCAGGTCTTCAGCCTGTGAAACATAGTCGTTGAATTGGAAATTGTCAAAAACTCTAAAAAGATCTTTTTAAATAGTTTATCTTGACAAAATCCAGCGGAGAATTTGTAATGTGATCGATCCTGACTTGGCAGCTCGGATACAGTCATTTTCTCACCGGCGTAATGTGGCTTCCTTGCGTCTCTTCTACAAATATTAGGTTGTCCCAAAAGTTCGTAAACACTTGCAAAAAGTGAAATTTTACTCGCCAAGTAATCTAAGCTTACCAGAAAACACTTGCAAAAAATTGAAATTTTACTCGCAAAAACAACAAAAATTATTGCTCAAAATAAAGACCATCATTTTCCAAGACTTTCTGCCATCGATCTGCAAGCTTTCGGATCTAGTCAAAGTACCATTCAGCCGGCTTCGAATCAAAGAATTATTGACACGCTTCCTCGACTTTATCAAACGAGTCGAATCGGTGGCCCTTCAGAAAGTGTTGAATTGAGCGGAAGAGGCCGTAATCTGATGCAGCACACTCAGGACTGTAGGCTGGATGTGGCAAAACCTCAACACCGTCCAGCTCCTCAAACTTGTCTTTGGTCTTCCTGGCGGTGTGTGGCTTGGCATTGTCCTACTGCATCAAAGCACGCTTTCGGTTGATCAGAGCCGAGTACTTTTGCTTCAACTTTTCGTAGACCCGCTCAAGTTGCTGACAATAAATTTCGGAACTGATGGCACGGCAATTCGGAACCAACTCAAAATGCACGATTCCTCCAAAGTTTCACCAAACGCACAACATGACTTTCTTGCCGAATCGATCTTGTTTTGGAACCGACGGTGTCTCTTGCCCTTTGTGAACCCATCGCTTGTCGCGATTGTGCTGGACCAGATAGACCCATTTCTCATCGGATGACACAGTGCGCTTCCAAAAACGCTCGTCCAATGGATTGCTGAGCAATTGACGGCAAACTTCAACTTGTCTGTTGGCTTGTGCTTCGGTGAGTTCGTGCGGATCTTGGCGCGGCTTTTTGTGAACAAAATCAAGTTGCTTCAAATGTCGGTGAATTGTCGATTTGCCAATTCCAAGCTCATCAGCCAATTCTCGAGTGCTCGATGAAGGCGCAATGTCCAACCCGGTTTGCAAGTCTCCGTCATCCAACTTTAACGGCCGTCCCGAACGAGGCTTTTCTTCAAGACTCATGTCGCCAGAATTGAAATGCTTGTACCACTTTGAGATCGCGGCATATGCAATTGTTCCTTTACCTTAGACAGCACAAATTTTTTCTGCAGCTTTTCTGGTTGAAAGACCTCGCTTCCAGCAGTAACGAATTAAAACTCGCAGCTCAATTTTATCAATTGCCATCTGGAATACAAAGATGAAGATCACTATCACAATATAAACGCAAAATTGCATAAAAATTCAATTTTTCGCAAGTGTTTACGAACTTTTGGGACAACCTAATACTTTCATGGCTTCTACTCATACGAACTTAGCTCACAGGTGCCCCTTTTGCATTAATTTACTCGAGCCACTAGATTAGCAACTAGGTCTCACCCTTTTACTATGAAACCGATTAAATGTAACCGTAGCTTCTACTCTATTAGCTTCTTTTCTCGCACTTCTCGGCTGTGGAATTCCCTTCCGTCTACTTGCTTCCCCGACAACTACAATCTCCAAGAATCTAAGTGTAAAGTCAATAGTCTTTATGCTTCTTTCTTTTTCCGTTCACTTCACGCTCTACCCACTTCCTGACACCCCCTATAACCTGTCCCTCTTTCTCATAACTTTCCTTCTATGTAACCTCCACGTGCCAGTGGCAGTAAACTGCCTTGCTTGGGGCGCTATGATTATAAAAACAAATATCTGACCCATGTTTTTATTATACATTGAGGTTTTACATCGAAAACGTTAGATATAGAACGGTCAGCTCTAAATTTAAAATGTTGATGTCCCGTTTGTAACTTAACCGACCATGTTCCGCATTTTACCTTTTTTTTTATCGCTATTGTTTTAATTATCCTACCGAAAAGAGTTACGGTTTGTTAGAGTTTTTGGATAGCCTTGTATACTAGTGAGCCAGCCATGAGCTGACTCATTTGATAGTTCACCAATAGAAGGGTTAATCAATCAGAAGACTCAAAATATTCAATGCGATGAGTATAAAGGTGACCATATTTTCCCGAGTATTGGCGATATAGTCCGATTCGGTAGAGTGTTTGACTCGTGAGTGTTAATCTTTGACGTTGTTTCATTGAACAGATTACGTACTGCGCTGTATTCTGTATTCATAAACTATGATGAACGTGGTCAACAGGGTTAGGGTTCATACAGTTTTTATATTTTTTTTACTTTCGTGAGACAAGTCAACCAACCAATCAACAAAACTGCGATGTTGAGTTTTAAATAAAATATAATTATATTTCGTCAGGATGAGACAATAAATTCATACACATTAATAAAGATGAATCTCTGGACACTTATGATGATGGAAATTTAAATTGAAATGCTAAAGGAGGAGGATTTTTGATCTGGACACAGTATGTGCATTTTAATAAATTGTAGATTTCTTAATAAAAATTCAATAATCTTCGTATTGAGTACAACATTTTATTAGGGCTTTAAAAACGTACATTTTAAAAATATATACAAAATATATACAAAATATATACAAAATATATACAAAATATATACAAAATATATATAACAAAGTTGAAGAAAGAGCAAGTGTATAAACAAATTATTCATCGATAAGTGGTTAATAGAAAAATATAACAACCAAAATAGATTATCAAATTATCTCTCCTCGCTCTAGAAAAAGAAGAACTTTGAGTTCAAATCTCAACCACTTAAAACTGTATAAATATGATTAGACACATGGGTGCAGATATGTATGTGAAACAAAAATCAATATAAATTTCAACAACCGTTGATAATCCGCTAGAGAATGATTAAACACAATGTTGGGTCTTAGGTTTGAGTTTCAGTTTTGTTTAACGGCATATCAACCTCTGTGGATTATTTAATGCCAAAAAGATGTGATTTTAAGGGTTTTTTTTTAAATGTTCAGTGATAGTGAGAAGATTGATTAGCCAGATTTTGATGAAACTTTTTTATTTTTATTCTTTTTTATTTTAGAAAACTGAAAATGTTTTCTAGTTTTGTATTCAAAAATGTTTTACTGAAAATAATTATGTTTTCTTCAAAAATGTGTTATGGTAATGATTTTTTCTTCAAAAGTATTGTTGGCATTATTTTTCCTTCAAAAACGTATATTTTTCTATAAAAGTCTATTTTAAGAATATATTTCTATAAAAGTGTATTTTTATAGTTTCATAGTGTTTTGACCTCAGTTTGGGGGCTAACTATTTGACCATAGCTGGGACCCTAATAGGTGCTACCACACTGGGTCAGGGGTCAGGGTGGACCTGGGAACAACAGCAATTAAGAGGTGGTTCCATGCTCCTCACAACCTCCCAATTAAAGGCTTTGTTGCTGCATACAGTTTATCGTCATGCCCATGCCCTGGGCCTTAGGAAGATTTCATTGTGAGTATGATGCTACAATTTTCATTTCAAGCGTAATAATTTGTACATTAATATCCTATTGCAATTGTGTTTGTGCCTCCGTTTATTAGTTCACACAACGGTTACGGTTTGCCCACACCCCACAAACAATGGATTATTCCGTTTTATTTGCATTGAAAAATGGAAAAGTACTACTTGGTTTTAGTGAGAAAATAAATGAAAGAGAAGATAGAATTCGATTGCGAGAATCAGGCTGAGCTGATTAGAACAGATACTACACTGACCTTAGACAAAAAGCTGAGAAGGAATTGTATTTTTTATTTATTTATTTTTTTTTTTTGCCGCACAACGTAGGAAGGATGTAACGCAAGGTCAGTTTAATGTGGATATCTCTAGCGCCTGCACAGATCCAGGTGCAAAAATTAAAACATACCCAACATAAGATGGCATGAATTTGTTTACGGTGGGCCTCAACTTGCCAGAAAATTACCTACACACTTGATTTAATGGCCTTCGATTGCGGCGCATAAGGAATGAGACATGCACGAATCCAGTTATGAAACTGCATATAATTTCGAGTGGCGCCTTCTGTCCGTCATGTGTACCTCTCTTCAGCCACTGGTTCAACCGTTGAGATCCATTGCAATCATCATCCGTTTGTTCCACCTTGAGGTCTTGATGTTGGTTGAGCTTGGTCTCGGTCTTCAACATTGCCACAAAAGATACCAGGACTTTTGACGATTGAGTGGTCCCGAGTTAGATTGAAATAACAGAATTTCCTGTGTTCAGCCACCTGAACTTTGGGTATGGATAAGCAAGTAATAGAGAGAGGTCTCTCTTCTTCAGCGATGAAGGGTCGAAGGCTCAGTCGAAATGGATAATTGATATTATTTTAATTTCTAGCTGGTAAAGTTTACACAGAGAGGGAAAACTGAATTCCCCGTAGCTAGCTTTAACACACCGGTTTTGTGCGTTTTCATCCATTCCCTTTCGCCGTTTAGTTTTGCAAGAGTTGTTTGAAGATGTGAGAAAATTAGAGTAGAAGAAAGTCTCAATGGCGTGAATATGTTGAAGGTGGGCCTCAACTTGCTAGAAAGTGACTCACACACTTGATTTAATGGCCTTCCAATGCGGCGCATATGGAATGAGATATGCACAAATCAAGATATGAAACTGCATATAATTTTGAGTGGCACCTTCTGTAGCATATCCAGTATATGTATCTCTCTTCATCAGCTGGTTCAACCGTTGAGATCTGCTGTAATCGTTATCTTCTTGCTCCACATTTGAGGGCTTTTGATTTGATCCCACTAAGTCTGGGTCCTCGTCTTCTACCCTGACGCCAAGAGTGGCATAATCAAAGGTTTAGAACTCCCAATGACGCTCTTAATCATTGGGTCATCAAGCCTCTCCACCTAAACAAGGAGCGACTTTCAGATAACTGTACTAAAAAGTACTAACCAACTAAAAAGTACTAAAAAAGAGGAAATATTCCTAGACAGCAAGATCGGAATGTGATCAAGCTACTCAGTTCTTCTTGGTTCTACGATGTCTAACCTTTAGGGTTAGAACCCGCTATGTCGCTTACATAGTAGCAAACCACCTGCATTTCCTTCGTATTTCATCGGTAAGAATTAAGTTCCACTCAAACAGATTCTTACCACGAATCACTGCCCTGTAGAACAGACTCCCACGAGGATGTTTCCGCAATTACTACAATCTTAACCTGTTCAAATCTAAATTCAACTTCTCCTAAATTCAACTCCTCCTATCTATATAAACTACTCCTTAACGTAACACTTGATCTCGAGTGCATCTCGCGTCTTGTAAAGTTAGAAATTCCCTTAACCGACAAAAACTGCAGAAACTCAGAAAGTACAACCCGAAACGTTATGATAATAGCAAATAAAAATTAGGCCATCTACTTTAGTCTAAGCCATATCAATACTGTTGTCATTTCGATCCGCACTAGGTGTCTCATATTATATGTTTCGCCATACGAAATAACAGCGGATAATGTTTAACTGGCTCGTTTTTCGACTGTAGAGAGTTCGATTCTCACTAAGTGTTCCACTACATAACTAATGCTTGTTTTCTTCTATCTATGTGCATTTGCGGTTGACCGTTTATAATGACGTGAAGTGCACCATATTTTAAAATGAAACATGGTGAAAGCTCGCTAAGGGCTATCTGAGGTTTTGGGGAAGGTTCATCGTTCGAATTGTAGAGAGACGCGACCCGATGAGAATAGCATTTGATTCCCAAAAACTAGCCAAAAACACGCCAATAACTTCATTTCTGAATTCTTAACGAACCATTCTTGGGACAGTTTCAATATTTTCGGTTTTCTTTTTTTATTTATTTATTTATTTTTTTTTTTGGCATTGCAAGAGAATGTTTTCCTATTTTATGTGATTTTCCTCTTTCTCTATCTTCTAATATATATATATATATATATATATATATATATATATATATATATATATAAGAAGAAGATATAGAAAAACGAAAATCACATATATATGTGTGTGTGTGTGCGTGTGCGTGTGTGCGTGTGCAATTTCATATGTGTATAAGAATTACAGTATATATTTATATATATACATATATCTGCTTCAATATAAGCAAATGTACACTAAGTCTTGCCAATATTCAAAATGGTTATAGCAACATTGTACAAATATTATTGTCTGGTGAACAATTCTGGGAGTGTAATTTTGGCAAAGTACTCTCCTCAAAACCCTCTTCTCTGTCAACTGCCGTGGCATGCTATTGACCAAACGGTGTTTTTATCAAGACACCTCTGCCAAAAAGAGAGGGACAGCTGCCTGCTGACGAATATATTAATATCTCCCCCATCGTTGTTAGTGCGTTCGAATTCAGACAAGGTTAGATTCAAATTGTGCTGATACGAGTAGACAGCAAGATTGGCGCAACAAAATCTTCATACTTCCGATTTCCAGCACATAGCCATTCACAATTAACCTTGGTGATTAGATAGATAGATAGATAGATAGATAGATAGATAGATAGATAGATAGCATTGCTTTCGTAACGTTATTCTGAAGAAAACTTTTGATGACTTGCTTTTAGCGCTCTATAATGTTTCGGTGTCTCTCGCATAAAGTCAACTCATAAACAAATCCTTCGAATAATACACAATAATCCTCACGGAATCATTCTCTCGAGTAATTCACTCAAAAACTACCTCTTCAGTGGCGTACAACACCGGAATGATGCACAACACAATGATATTTATCTACCTCCCCTCCGAGACGGAATGTGGCTCAGGGCCTTTTAAATGTGGAGAATCTGAGCCATATAGCTCGGTCAAAAATTAATTGTCTAATTTTTCCCAGACGAGAGTCTACCCTTCGGCAGAGTCTCGACTGGATTATTACATTCCGTCTGACAAGGCAAGTGTCATGCTGATGCACGGTACAGAACGATATTTATCTACCTCCCCACCGAGGAGGAATGTGCCACAAGTCCATTTTAACGTATGGTATCCGGGCCCTAAATCCCGGGCAAAAACTTATTGTAATATATATATATATATTATCCAGACGAGACTCTACCCTTCGGCGGAGCCTCAACTGTGTTATTACTCTCCGCCCGAAGGCAGAGAGTCCGGCAATAAAAATGTTTGTGCTGATGCACAACACAGAACAGTATTAAATTACCTCCGCACTTGAGACAAAATGTGGCCCAAGGCCTTTTCAATGTGGGGCTACCGGGACATATAGCCCGGGCAAAAATTAATTGTATAATTTTTCCCTGACGAGACTCTACTCTTCGGCGGAGCCTCGACTAGGTTATTACTCTCCACCCGAAGGCAGAGAGTTCGACAAGGCTAGTGTCCATGCTAATGCACAGTACAGAACACCCTAAGACTTCTGTCTGAGTGCTCAATATATTAAATATTTATGGTCACGTGTGCCCAGTAGCACAATTCATTAACGGTTACATTTGTTGCTTGAAGATCCGTGTTCGATCACTCGTGTCGGTATCGACATTTTCTTCCTACATAACAGATAGATAGATAGATAGATAGATAGATAGATAGATAGATAGATAGATAGATATGAACAGACTGAGATAGATAGAATTTTCATTACTTTCATTTTTCAAGGAAACAGCATTAATTTGGTACTTAGATATCGCTTCGGTAAATAAGGCCATTACAGGAAACGAACATCTCATATTGGAATGTTTCAATACCTTTTACTTAACCTTTAATCAAAGTAATTTTATCAATCAATGATTTTTTTTTTTTTTGCATTTCTTAAATGGTAACAGAGTATTTGTTGTAAGCACCACCGTGACAGAAATACTTAACTACACGCCTAACCAAAAGGTTAGATTCCAAATTATAGGTACATTTTTTAATAAGACTTTCGAGCATCTAGGCCGGTAGGAGTTAATTTCACTGTTTATAAATAAATAAGGTTGTTTTATATATTGTCTAGCATTTGTTTTATTAATCAAGGAAGTTTGGGAATAGTTTGTTTAAAGAGAGCAACAGAGAAGTCAACACGGCAAGGCAGATTCCAGTTTCATGCCTTAAACGATTATCAGAAATGATATCTTACTAAATTATGATTTCTACATCCACACTTCTCTTATATATATATATATATACTAGCAGTATAGTCCGGCGTCGCTCGGGTGTAACAAAAGCTTTAAAACTAATCCATGGTCCTGGATTTCAGACTCTTTGGACGTTGGCACGAATGACTAAAAAGCAATAGTTGTTTCCAGTCAAAGCGAAACCGTAGATTGAAAGAAAAATGAATGGATGTCAGTCAAATTTTTATTTCTGGTGTCGATGTCAAATAAGTTGTCTGTCGCAAAATGAATTTTGAAGGCTAAATAAGTTCTCTGAGTAAATGGTATAATGGCTGAGACTACCAACTACAATTATACCTACTTAGAGCAAAACCCGAAGCAAAAACCAAAATAAAACAGCTGAAAACCTGATTTTGATCAGACCCGATAGGATATCGAGTATCAATTTCCAATATCGGAGTCAAATAAGTCATCCAAGGATAAACTAACCTAAGTAAGTCCATGAAAACCTATCGTACTCATCGGGAGTAAAATCGAAGAAAATGAGCCATATTGATAGCTGAATATCGGTTTTTCATCAGATTCGCTAGAATATCGGGTGTATTTATTTCTGATATCGGGGAAAATGAGTCGTCTAATAGATCTACTAATGTTTGAGACTAAAAACTATAATTTTACCAAGTTAGAGCAAATTCCGTAGCAAGAACCACGATAAAAGGGCTGAAATCCAGATTTTGATCAGACCTGATCGGATATCAGGGTATCGATTTCCAGTATCGGGGGTAAATCGGCAAAAATAAGTAGCTCATGATCTGACCGGAAGCCTAAAAAACATTTGTGTGAAGTTTGGTAAGAATCGGATAAAAATTGTGGATTTGTATAAAGGACATACAGACGGACAGACAGACAGACAGACACACACACACACACACACACACACACACACACACAAACATCTTGCCTTTTATATATATATATATTAAAAAATTACAAATTTTCATTGAAACTAGATTTGATTACGCGGTTCACCTTTCAAAGTTTCATCAAACATATCTGGCTTCCATCTCCACTTTTGAGACTATTCCGTCGGTCTTATTCGTGTTATGAGTCAATAACAGATCTAATATTTTACGGATTTAAAACTTCGTAATATTTTTTTAATTAGGGTAGATATGCTCTTATATCGTTCGGTTAATACTCATCCTCTTTTAACGGGATTAGAGGCTAATCCCTTGTTTTCTGTTTAGAAAGGCGTTCCTGATTCTTTTCCTCTCCCAATGCGTTAATAGTGGTGCTTTAGCCAATTTTTTGTGGTGTGTGTGAATGGTGCAACGTATCTTCATACTGAGGCTACCGGCTTGACAGTTGCTTCCGACTGGTAGCTAGGAGCCTGAACTCTTTCGTAGCATCTAGAGAAGCTGCTCTGATCAACAGTCGCATAACATCAGAGTTCTTGTAGTGGCATGACGCGCATGGATGGGTGTCTCTGAAAGCGCTTCCGCTTGGAGACCCTGAGACCACCCTATGCAGGAGTCTGCGTCAGTTCCCTTCCTATACATGAGTTGAAGACCGTCTGCTTCCACTATTCGAGACCACTCCTGAACAAAATAACCCAAAACATGAAATTTCCCAACCAAAGATTCAAAACTAAACCAGCCAAACAGAAAAAACCTAAACTTCTTAACATTTTTTTCTTTCACATCCGTAGAATACGTACCAACATTTGCAGTGTGGAATCATTCTTCCGCGAAAGATATCTTAGCACTCTGTGAAACAAATCTTAACCCTACAATCCCCTTTTCTGATTTCTCAATTTCTGGTTACTTTCCCCTCCAATATCTACATGCCTGGCCTGAGTGTATATGTCAAAGAACATCTCCCTCTGGCTAGAGTGATTTCCTTTGAATCTTCAGACCGTTCTTACATGTATCTCCGCCTCTCTCTATTAAACTCAGCTATCTTTTCTCTCTGCCGCGTCCCTTCCTCTCCCAGCTGTTTCTAGCTAGACAGTATTTCAGATAATATAGACAAGGCTATTTCTTCGCACCCATTCGCTAATTGCATTCGGTGACTTCAATGCCCACCATGCCAAGTGGCTGAAAATTCTGTCACTGATCTTGCTGGCGTCAATACCCTGAACTTCTCAATCACTGTCTCACGAAAGTTGTACATTTTCCCATGCGTTTCCTAATGCAGACTTCTCTTCTAGATTTCTGCTTCACTTCTATCCCTGACTCTTGCACTGCCATATAGCTATGCCTTATTGGCAACTCTGATTGTGCTGTGGCTTCTGTTAATATCTCTTTCCACTTTCCCTCCCTCCAGAAACCTCCTACCAACAGAATACCTTACTTCTATCTAAGAGCGGACTGGGAGTCGTTCTGCGATTACTTTTGTGGTGTTCCTTGAAACAAAGTGTTTAGTCTTCCTGTTGAAAACTGCGTCTCTGAAGTCTTCCCCTGGGTGTTAGCTGACATCGATGCTTTCATCCCAACCAAGAATTTCTCTCCTGTTTGCTCAGCTGTCATTGTCCACAGGAATCACTTCTCCCGGCTTTACCTAAGTCACGCATCTGACTACAAAGATTACTAGGAATGTGTTGGAATGCGATTCTGCCTGTCACTGCTCTGGCTGTGATGACAGCGATGGTCGGCTCTATGCCAGTGCGCTAGCGCTCACTGCGTTTCAACAAATTCCAGATTCATCTCACTGACTAATATAGGAGACGTGGTTGACGTCAACAAAAACTAAAGACAAATTATTTTCAAGACAATAGTTCATTTGGGAAGTAGAATAAAATACGATTTCTTACCTAGTCGACAATATCTTCTTTCTGCCACGTGAAAGCGAATTTTTTCTGATTTCTCGCAAAGTTGCGGCCACGGAAAACGAAGCCCTACACATTCATTGCCTGGCCGTTTCACTGTCTGCCCTTCCATCTCTGACTGATTCATGATATGAATACTAACTGGGGATCCGCCACTACTTTTCGTCCACTCATATTCCATTAACCAAAACGTAGAGACCACCCAGACAGGTTTTGTGGAGTCAGTCTTTCAAAGGACCCTACTTTTACGGTTAAATCACTTAGAAAAAGTTATGCTCAACAATTGAAAGGTGAACTGGAGACAAGATTCCTTAAAAACCCTGGTCATAAAATTGAGGTAAAAGAAAAAAGAATCTATCTATTCATCTTCTAAGAATTTGGGAGAAATCATATTGCTCCACGTGCAACATCTTATGGATTCATTCTCAACGAGCTTACAGCCATATCACGTTAAAACACCGGTTGTCGTACGTTGACTGAAGTTAAGCAACGTCGAACCTGCTCAGTACCTATATGGGTGACCGCTCCAGAATGCCAGGTTCTGTAAGCTTGGACGTGTGCGTGGTGTAATGAATAATAACTCAGAATTACTAATCAGATAGCAAAGTTCTAATTCCATTTTGGGTTCTTATATTCACTTATGCGCAAATACCCTTGCAAAAGGTATAAATCCACCTCTTTTCCCCATCTATGGGTTAATTAGTAAGATTTGTAACACCAAAACTATTATTACCGCATCGAAAAACCCATAAAGCTTGATACTCCACAATACAAAAAACAACCAACCAATATCGCATTGAATGCAGGACAATCTTCTCACATATGAAGTGTTGACTGGAGGCTAGATGTGGTTCTATAGAAGGATGCAGAGGATATCATGAACAGAATATAGGGGAAAGAGTGAAATTTTAAGAAAGATTGGAACTAAAACAAATCTTGTACTTAGGCTCAAAAAGATGCAGTTTAAATGTTTGGAAATAGGGTTCGAAGAATTTGATACTCATAGGGAGTATTGAAACCAAAATGGACAAAAAAAAATATTAACATATTTAACGAGTTTATGATAGATGGCATAAAAGGAATGGAGAAGGATAGTAACTGAAAAAACGTTTCTTAAAACTACAAAGGAAAGCAAGTTGTGGAGTGCCATGATCTCTTAAGTCCTAAAAAACGCCGATACATAAATAATCCTGGAGTAGTCTCCTAAAAAGTGAAGTATTAATATTTATTTGATTTTATAGGGTTGGGGTAGAGAATAATCTACAACAAGGATATAGAAATATTCTATTTTATCTTCTTTTTTTTTTTCAGAAAACATTCTATTTGTACAAATATTATTTACAATTTGTCAGATGACTCCACAAAAAAGTAATATAAGAATCATTGATTACAACACACGGACATTTTAACTTTGTAGGGGTCTTTTTTAAATGTAATACACCCCTACCACTCGATCTCCAAAAATGCTCCCCAAAACCTCCCCTAATACGCAACATTGTGGACAAAAACACGATCTAATTTGGCTAAAGCTGCAGAATACCAGCCATTAGTCAGAGAAGAGGGTCGGTGAAAATATTAAAATAAGAGATTACGGGTGATGTTTTCTTAGTTATAAGGCTGTCTGGGAATGGTCGGTGGGCTGCGCAATCAAACGAAAACTTTTAAAAGCAACTACTTCCGGTTTCCGTTTTGCAAATGGCCCAAAATTATTTTGGTTAAACTTTGGAAGGCCACCAAGATTTCCGGCCTTCTTTCACCATGGTCAGTTACCCACAATTAGGGTACGCCCTCTCCTCGCGGCAGAACATCAAAAAGCAAACAAAAGAATCGGTTTATGAATGAGTTTGGTTCTTTATCTTACCAACCATCTACCTACGCTCACCTACTACTAATCAAATACCTTCTATATATATTTATTAAAGAAGAAAAAGAAAAACTGCTATATATACACAGACAGAACACACACACGCACAAACACACATATGTATTTGTTTAATGACATATATATATATATAGTAGCAATTTGGAAAACTGTGCGAAGATAAAGTTGCTGACAGCCAGTAGAATACTGAGAAGAATGCACTTAAGGTAAGAAGACTTTGTAATAAAGTGCTCGACATCAAGCATAAAATATTAATAGAATTAAGATGACTAAAGTGTTGTCACGAAACCTTAATGATGTTACCTTAAGCATCCCGATTCTGGAGATTTGTAGACGAAATTTTCCCTCCATTCTTCAGGGGCTTTTTTCAACTTACTGTTAATATTAAAAAATATTAACAGAAATGGGGAAAAGACTCTGAATAGTGGACAGAAAATTCATCTAGAAAATTCTAGATTCTGCATACAGAAGATAAAATTGATCAGCGAAGTGACAACTTTTTACTTATTTCGATTCCGGCCAAAAGCAAGTGGATGTGTCAAGTCACACTGATAAGCTGTGATACAGCGAAACAGGCTTGTATGTGGATGATTAATATATATATATATATATGATGAGGCTGAATAATTCTCGACCAGATCAAGAAACTTTTTATTTAGTTCGATTTGGTAATGTGGGTCTAGCCGTGATCTTTCCAGCAGCCTCGTATGTGTATGTGTATGTGTGTACGCGTCTATGTATGTATGTATGTATGTATGCGTATGTGTGTGTGAGAGAAAGAGGGCACGTGTTTGTAAGTGTATGCGTGTACGTGTTGTGTTGATTTCGTCTTTTGATGGCCAAATACTGAAACCATTCAGGCTTTTTAGAATTAATTTCTTTTATATTTTCAATATCTAATCTAGCAAGAAAAACGATCCTGCGAGCCGGAAGCAAAAGTTTCCCTGGAGGGTCAAACACATTTTGCTTTATGTTAAATCAGTAGTTTTATGTGCTAATTAGAATAATCAGTACCAAAAACGTAATGTTTGGAATTAAACTCTCATCATTTAAGTTAAAAACGGCTGTAAAGGTTAAAGGCCTTCAAAAGTCTAATTTCCTTTAAAAAAAACTGTTTTAATAAAAACATTATATAAATTCTAAAAGTAACACAAAATGTTTGGTCAATGAATAGTGTATGGAAACGGATAATTACACCATTACCATTTTTATAGTAATCATATCATAATCCCTTGAAGAAAAAGTAGCTCCGAAAATATATATATATATATATATATATATATATATAATTCACCTTATTTTTATATATATATATATATATATATAATTCACCTTATTTTTTGAATGACCCTTGTATATATATATATATATATATATATATATATATATATATATACAAGGGTCATTCAAAAAATAAGGTGAATTTTTCGGTATAAGGACTTCTAATACAGATAGAAGCTTACTTTTTTTAATTTTTTTCCTTTACTTCTTTTTCAAAGGGATTTAATTTTTTATGCAGATTGAAAAAAAACTTTGAGAGTTTTGGAGCTTAACAAAAATGGACGACCAAGAAGCATGCTCCAGGATTGAACATAGATCAGTTATCAAGTTTTTGGTTGCTGAAGGGTGTAAACCAGTTTAAATTCATAGGAGAATGTTAACTGTGTATGATGCCACATCATCTAGTCTACAAGTGGGCTAATTTGTTTAAAGAAGGACGGAGCAGTGTTGAGGATGAAGACAGATCTGGGATGCCTACATAAGTGAGGCCTCCGGGGGTGATCGAATCAGTCATTGACCTCAATTAGTCTAAAAGAATGGTAACAGTGGATGACATTGCAGGGTCTTTGAGTCTATCTGTTGGGACAGCACACAAAATTGTCCATGATGACCTTGCCTACTCGAAGGTCAGCTGCCGGTGGGTAGCCAAAGATTCCTACTGCAGAGCACAAACAGAAGAGGATCGAGTTGTCCCAGCAGTGTCTGCTCCCTCATCCCCCTTACAGCCCAGACCTTGCCCCTTCAGACTTTTACCTGTTTGGTCCCTTGAAAGCGTTCACGAGAGGAAGACGATGAAGTTAAAAGTGTTGTACGCGATTGGCTGAGAAATCAGTCCAAAGATTTTTACGCTGAGGGAATACGGAAGCTTGTGCACAGATAGGAAAAGTGTGTGGCACTGCTGAGAGACTTCTTCTTCTTCTTCTTCTTCTTCTTCTTCTTCTTCTTCTATGTGCCCTGTCCTTTTAGGACGTGGGCGATCATGGTTCTCCACGTCTCCCTATCCCTGGTGGCTCTTAGTATGTTTTCTCCTGTTACACCTCACAACCCCCGTTCCGTCATCCACCTGATCAGGCCCTCCAAATATGTTATCTACTGCCTTCCACTGTCTCTTTTTCCGTCTATCTGGCCTGTCAGTATCAGGTACTCCAAGCCCTCCTTCCTCATTGCATGTCCCAGGAACTTCAGTTGCCTCTTCCTGATGCTCACTATTAGTTTTCTTTTCGTTGCCATTCTTTCCAAAACCTCATCGTTGCTCGCATGCTCGGTTTACGATATCCGCAGCATACTTCTGTAGAACCACATTTCCGCTGCTTCAAGTTTTTCCCTCATTTTCGATGATATTATTCAGCATTCACTGCCATATTGAAGAACAGACATTACATAGCAATCCTGTCTTTGTTTCTAGTGAAATTCCCCTGTATCTTAGTACTTTACTCAGCTTCTGGAACGCGTCCTTTGCCATGCCAATTCGCCTTCGGATCTCTGCGTCGCTCTTTCCAGCTCCTGTTAGAACACTTCCTAGGTATTTGAATTTTTGTACTTGCTTTATTCTGGTATCCCCCACCTGTATTTGGCATTTTGGGTTGCTCTTTTTGCTGAGGAGCATGCATTCAGTTTTCTTAAAGTTTATTTGTGGTCCATTTTTGTCACTCTCTACAGCTACCTACGGTAGGAGGTCTTGTAGTTTTCTTTTCGTGTCTGCAATCAACACTGTATCATCTGCATACCTTATGTTGTTCAAGTTGTGGCCTCCAATAACAAATCCTGGCGTAGCATCTAGGGTCCTCAAAATATTATTGTTTTACAAGTTGAACAGATCCGGTGAAAAGACACATGCTTGTCTTACGCCTCTTTCTATCTTTGTAAATCTGCTGAAATCGTTACCTGTCCGTATGCAGGCAGTTTTCTGCCAGTAGAGATTCTTGATTACTCGGATGATGTCTTTCCCAAAAATGTCGAGGCTGCTAAGCATCTCCATCAATTCTTTGTGTCGTATTTTTCTAATGCTTTTGTATAATCAATAAAAGTACAAGTCCTTCTTCATTTGTATTGCCCTTTCGAAGAGTATCCTAATCATAAATATGGCGTTCCTTGTTCCAGTGTCTTTGACGAACCCGCGCTGCTCCTGTCCTATCTCTAGCCTGATTCTGCTTCTCGTTCTTTTCATCAGAATTCTGACAATCAGTTTTGTAATGTGACTCATTAAACTGATAGTTCTGTTTAGTTCACACTCGTTTGCACCTGGCTTCTTCGGCAGTGATATAAATATCGGCTTGCATAGGTCGTATGGTATTATCCCACTATTATAAATTTCGTTTATTATTTTGGTAATTTTCTCTATACCGAATTCTTCCAGAGCTATCAGCAGCTCTATTACGATGCCGTCTGGATCAGCTGCTTTGTTTCTGTTCAGCTTGGCTATTGCAGCTTCCACTTCGGATTTTAATATTTCCGGTCCATCCTTCTCCTTGTGTATTCTCGGTTGCTCTCTCCTGTCGCAAAAAGATTCTTTATATAGTCTTCTCATGGCTGGAGCATTTCCTCTTTCTCCAATATTATCGTTCCATCCTTGGATTTTATCCATCCTGTTGAGGGGCAGGTTTTTTGTCCTGTCAGTTCTATTATCTTTTTATGCATCTCTGCTTTATTGGTCCTGCTCAGTCTCTCTACTTCTGCACATTTGTTGTTGAGCCATTCCTCTTTAGCCCGTCTGCATTTGTTCCTTATCTCCCTGTGTAGTTTCCTGTATTCGCTTCCATGTCTTGTCATTATTTTTTGTCTCCTTTGCATCATGTGGAGAATCTCTTCAGTCAGCCACTCGTTTTTTTTCTGCGTCTGATTTCCTTTGGGGCAATGTTGTTCGCTAATGTCACCATCTTTTCCTTTAGTGAGTCCCATTTTGAGTGTCCTTTTTCAATTTGTTTTTCATATTTCTTTCTCGCGCTGTTAGTGTATTCTTTCTTCCTGTTGAGGTCATTCACGAGCATGTTGTATTTCAGCCTTGGTGCTGTGCTGGGCTTCTTCATTCTCCGGAGTTTTATCCTTAATTTGCAGATGACTGGGACATGGTCGCTTTCGCAGTCGGCACCTAAATAGGTTTTCCATTGAACCACTGCGTTCCTGAATCTCTTGTTTATAGTTATGTAGTCTATTTGGTTATTCGTGTCGCCTCCTGGGCTTCTTCATGTCCATAGACTTCGTAGGTGTTCTTGAAACCAAGTGTTAGTAATTACCTAGTCATTTGCTGTGCACCGTTGGACCCATTTTTCTCCTCGTTCGTTGCGATCTCCTAGTCCAAAGTTGCCGGTCGTGTCTCCTTCCCTCTCTTTACCTACCTTGGCATTCAAGTCACACATTATAATCCTAATTTCTTGCCTTTTGCACTGAGCCTTGGCACTGTCCAGTATAGAATAGAATTATTCTATTTCGTCCTCAGTTCTTTGAGTTGTCGATGCATAAACTATCAGAGCTATGTTGAAGGGTCTTCCTCGCAGTTTAACCAAGATGACTCTCTCTGAAAGCTGTCAGTATCCAAGAACGCATTTCTTCATTTCTTTGTCTAGTATCAAGCCGACCCTTTTTTCGTTGTTTTTACCTCCTGCATAAATTATCCTGTGGGTGTCACTGCTGAGGTCTTCATTGTTAGGCCATTTGGTTTCGCATATGCCTAGAATATTGATGTCCATCTCCTGCCTGAAATTCTCTCGTTGTCCACAATTGTTAAGTGTCCTGAAATTCCATGTATCAAAGATAATTCTTTCTTTGTTGCGCACAGTCGCAGGGTAACGGTCCAGAGACACGTGTTGCTCATGTCGTTCTTTCCCGGGCAAGGGACAAGTTTTGGAGTAAAATGTCACCTTTACGCCGTTGGTGCTAACAGTCGCCGGATGACGGTCAGGTGGCACCTGTTGCCCATGCCGATCCTTACCGTGCGAGGAGTTGCTTCACGCTGTTGGGTTTCATATATTTGTCGTGAAAAACCATGATTGATCGGGGTGTAGATAGTGAAGTGGTATCCCTTTCCCTTCTTCACGGTGATTTATTGAGATACCACCTAGTTAGCTGGCCGTTGGCTCCTTAAGAGTTCTTCCGCCCTTTGTAGGTTAAATGTTTTTAATCTACAGGATTGCTAACATCCCGGTTTTAAAAAAAAGGAAAGATAAATATTAAGTATGTACTTAGTATAAGTACAATTGACTAGTCCTGCAGAGGAAGATAAATTTCCTTCCGATTGAATGGTTTATATCCGTTTTTTTTTAAGAGTGCGTTAAAAAATAAAAAAATTAAGGTTCTATCTGTATTAGAAATTCTTATACCGAAAAATTCACCTTATTTATTGAATGACCTTCATGTATATATATATATATATATATAGTCTATGTAATTATAGTCATGATTCACTCGTGTCCGAGTGGTTAGAATGTTCCTGACATTAAGCCCAGGTTCGAATCGCCCCATAGTCGGTTTTTTCGGCGGTGTCTTGGTTTGGCAATTTTTCTTGAGAAGATTTCTCGTATATAAAACACGCGGATGTGGAGCCGTCGATCAACATCTGTATCCGTCATCAAAAGAATTCCATGATGTTCACTCACTGCACCAGGGTCTGAATACAGCAATGCTTGACCTTGTTGTGTGGAGTGGGGTTGTCAATAGATTTTCGACCAGCCATTGGTTGGTAAGAGGATGAGGATTATGATGATTTTCTTACCCGCTAAGAGAACGCCTGTCTAATAATATTAATGATGATTCAAATAACACATACATTAATTCCATAACCACTGCATTATCGCGACGTTTAACGTGCCGTTTACCTGAAAATTAAATCGCATATAACCACCCACCACAAAATAGAAAACAAGAAAATTTTAAAATATATTTACCAATGACACAGAAATAATAATTCGTATTAAATGTAAAATACTAGACGAATTGCGCATAAAAAAACAAACAAACAATCAAACATCAATAAATTGTCAGCAAATATATGAACGCACATCCTAAATATATTTATTATATAAAACAAAAACCTCAGGACAACACCAACTGTCACGTGAAAACCGATATGACACGCGAAGATGCGATATTTTAAAATCGAATAAATTGTAATAGCAGAATAAAAAAAACTTTCTTCTGAAAATTGACACTACTCAGTTTTAGTACAGGTTAAGAATAAGCGTATAACTTGTAAGAAGGAGATAAAACTTTTTTTTCATTTTGCAAGCCAGAATAATCAATATAAGATAAAGTAACCCTGATTAAGTGCATAGTCTAACGTGTTCAAATGCAAGAACAATTATCAGTACAGATTCGGTGTCACCGAACTCGATTTAGACTGTAACGTACAGGTTTAGAAAACCTTTGCTGCCCAGTGTAATCATTTCCCAGCAATTATATAAAAAATTGCATCCGTTAATGTAAGTTCGTATTTTGTGTTTTTAAATTATCGATTTTGATCAAGATTTGAAGTCGCTAATGTGTGTTTAAATATAAGATAAGTCAAGGTGTTCTCTCTGGAATCGTTTAGCTTATGTTATAATCTTCACGATTCTAGCTTTTAACTTTTTATTTATACTACAACTCAGAATTAAAATCGGATGTTCGTTTTTTGACAATACTTGTCTGATAGGGTCGCAAAGTATTCCCTGTCGCAGATACCAGATCAGGCAATTTTAGCTTCTTCAACGGTGGTAATGTCAACCTGTGGTTTTATACAGCAACTATGCTGAAAGAAGATTAGTTACAGTTTCTAAGAGAGCGGGGGGGGGGGTAAAGGGAGATAGAGAGGGAAGAGGGAAAGAGAGAGGTGGAAAGGGAGAGAGTGAGAGAGGAGGAAAGAGAGAGAGAAAGAGAGAGAGAAAGAGAGATCATAATCTGGCTGGATCTGTAGCTGAATAAGTCCATACACTCAATTATGATGCCTTGTGAGTTCATGCCTTGTGCAACTATCGACATCTTTCGAACAGTTTCCTCTACCTAATTTCACTCAAAATGCTTGGGTAAATCTCAGACACTTTTCATCATGTGTGCCACGGTAGAATAACCTCCCAAGCATTGATCAAGAAGTCAGACCAACCATGTTGGTATTCTGATGAGTAAACCCCAGGTTCAACTCTCACCCAAATATCATGATCATGACACAAACGTTTTTACTGCTCGCGCACGCAACTACATATTCGCATTGAGTTTAACTTGTCTGACATAAGGCAACAATAACAGAGTACTCGAATCTTAGTAGACGCTTTACTAAACAAGTATGCCAAATTGGACCACCATATTTTAATTCATATTTTCTTTCTTATTGTTGTGGATTCCGGAGGAGGAACCGTCAAAATAATGAACAATAAAAACAGGTATGGAGATAGAAAGTAGGTTATATTGAACGTAATATACAAACTGGAACGCGGGTTAGTCAATTCAGGAATACTATTAGTAGAAATAAGTATATACAAATCTTGAAGTGAAATATTATGTCCGGGTAACTTATTCTAGCTGAGTGGAACTCAGAGCTAGTCTGGTCTCTGGGTAACTTCGATATCTGTCGGAATTCTTCGATAACTGTAACGATTCTGTACGATTACTCTCCACTGTAAACTGCAACTACAACTGAGATTCCAGATCTTCCCCTGTTCTCTCTATGGCAGGGTTATATATACACTCAGTCGAGTCCAATGTTATATACACAGAGTGGGGGATCCCACAACACTTATCTTTTCTTTTCATACGCCCTTTTAAGCTACTTACACTATTTACAATTTTCAGACTAATATTTGTGGCCACTTTCCCAACATTTCGACCGTTGTAAGCTCTAACCTTCTTCAGGTCATTGGAATTTCGAACTGAGCCCGATATTTCGTTCACCAGGGTAGATTGTTCTATTCCCATAAACCATGCCTTTTCCAGATATATCAGTATCAGTTATCTCCCTTTAACTTTACTTTCTATGTTTGTTGTTCACCTCTACTGTAGCTAGGAATTGAACTCTCAAATCTGTTGTTCAAGTCACTGGAACCAAGCAACGTTTTTATCCACTGGGTCACTGGGTTTTTACCCACTTGAGAATATCAGTGTATAACATTTTGGGACTTTCAAGAGCATCATTCTTAGCTGACTACATAAGACCACCCTCCTCTGGAATGAAGTTGAAATAATAGATATAAATCAACACTGGAAAATACGAAAACATAAGGAATCAGTGCATATGCTTGGCTACAGAACTTTCTTAACTCGGCCAAGAAGAAAGATAAATACTATATGGAAACCGTCGGCTAGAATATGTAGCAGTAAGCTGATTTTATATTCTGGTTGTAATATACTGATGTCGACGTGCGAATACGAGGTGGGGCATGGATGAGGGGAAGGTAGGTAAAACAGTCTAACCGACGTCTTTTCACGTCTTTCTCCACGGGTCCTCTTAGTCTCTTTCACTTTTTGTGGGCAGAGTAAAAGAACAGCAACACGTGCGTAGGTGAGAGAAGAGGGGTTTAATAAGAAGAAAATATAGTAAGGCAAAGACAAGGAATCTGGGGGCAGGCTAGTATTTGCCGAAGCGAATCGCAGGTATCTCCTGTGCTCACTATATATGGCTACCAATATAGTCAGTTTACATAGGCGACATCCAACCTTAATAGGCATTACGTTACACCTCCAACCATTGTTCACACATTCGGCACGCAGTGACTCGTATCTGTTCTTCTTTAGCTCGTGCACCTCTACCCTGTTCTCTTCCCAAGAGACTGTTAACTCTATTAGGAAGACAGTCTGTTTTTAGTCTGACCACAATACGATGTCGGGACGCTTGTTTGTCTGTGCGATGTGTATTGGAAATTTTAGAGACGTCATTAGGTCTACTGAAACCTCCCAATCACTTGCTCTAACAAACCAGAGTTCAAAATCGCAAGTTTAGAAATGATTCCCATTCTTACACGGCAGTTTTTTGGTTAAATAAGCCTAACCTGCATGAGGTAAGATATTTTAGTCAGAATAGTAAATTTCTTGCCGTCATCAAGGAAAAATGTATCACCAAAAACATTTAAGTATTTAAATCGCGCAGCGCACGGAGAAATTAAGTGAAGATTTTTTTTCTTTCACAGAGGTAGTGAGGTCTCTTTTTTTCGTCAAGCGTGATGAGAAATCTTAAATTCAAGAAATACTTTAGTATATCTTTTATAATTTGATAGCTTTGATGAGCTCTGGTAGAGCAAAATTTATTGCAAACGTAAAATGTTTGTAGAGCACGAGAATATTGTCCGAAAATAAAGCTTAATATTAAGTACTATGGCACCTCGACTTAAATCAGTTTCAGTGTTACGTCATTACTTCCGTTCAAAATGCATCCTTTCAAAGACATTGATTCAAAAAATTGTTGTGTACATCAAAGTTTCGGTCCTTGATTTAAAAATTACCCGATTTTGATTGAATTCGCATAAGGCGTCTCGGAGAAAATTTCATAAAATTTAAGCGTTTCGATGATTTCTACCGTACCCTTAAAATCGATTTGAAACGTTTTTGGCGTACATCAAAGATTCATATCAGGATTGACAAGTGACCTAATTTTGGTTGAAATCGGACCAACGGTTTCGGAGGAGTAAGGTTCGTTAGAATGGAGACACATAAGCACACAAACAGGCAGACAGACATATCCATTTTTATATATTGATTTTAATAACAAAATTACAATATTAAGCTTTACTTTGTATTGAGCACTCTTTATAAAAGTAAATGCATGAACAGTGTGTTTAATCTATCTGTTCTTTCATTTCCTTATATATATATATATATATATATATATATATATATATATATATATATATATATATGAATAATAATTTCATCTATCACTGAGCGACCTGAAATTCCTGAACTCTTTTTCCTTCCAGCGATACATGAGGTTTTTGTTGCTATCAAGCAAATTTCTTCAGGCAAAAATCTGGGAAAGACGCCTTACCTCCTGAGGTTTTTAAGTACGGTGGTCAGAAACTGGTGAAAAAGCTGCATAGTCTCTTTGTGAAGATCTGGCTAACTGGAAATGTCCCTCAGGATTTCAAAGATGCACTAATTCAACACATGTATAAAAACAAAGGCAATAGGAACATCTCTGACAACCATCGTGGCATCTCACTTTCATCAATTGCAGGGAAGATCTTAGCAAGGCTTATTCTCAACAGAATAATCAAACACCTTGTTGGCGATATCTACCCCGAATCTCATTGCGGTTTCCGTGCTGTTCTAGGTACTGTCGATATGATCTTTTCCCTCCTCCAGGTTACTGAGAAAGTCCGAGAGAAGAACGAGGAGCTGTATATGGTTTTCATTGCTCTTACAAAGGCCTTTGACACAGTCAACCATGCAGCTCTCTGGAAGGTTTTGAAAAAGCTGGTAATACCCGACAACATGCTGAATGTAATCATGTCTTTTCATGATGGAATGAAGGCATCTGTTGTTTCAAATGGGGAGTCTTCAGAACCTTTCAATGTGACAAATAGTACCAAACAGGGTTGCGTAATGGCACCTGGACTGTTTGCTTTGTTCTTTTCAGTATGCTGAAGTAAGCTTTTGCTGATATTGGTACAGGCGTAGAATTCAAATTCATAACAAGTGGTGGTCTCTTCAACCAGCAGCGTTTCAAAGCTAAGACCTTCATTCGACAAACTATCATTAGGGATCTTTTGTTTGCAGATGACGCTGCACTTTGTGCAACCTCTCAAGAGGAAACGCAACAGCTTGTAGATAGGCTTTCCGCTGCTTGCAAGGCTTTTGATGTGACAATCAGCATCAAGAAAACAGAGGTGATTCACCAACCTCTCCTCACACCAAAACAAGTTCTGGGTGTAAAGCAGAGACCACCAGTATACAGCTTTCCCGATATACCAATCGGAGTAGATGGTAAAGATCTGATATATGTGAAAAACTTTACCTATCTTGGAAGTAAGGTTAACTGGAATGCTTCTCTTGATGATGAACTCATTAATCGAATTGCAAAAGCAACTAGTGCTTTTGGGAAACTGCGCCATCGGTTATGGGATGATAGGGGGATTAGCCTAAGGACTAAAGTACTTGTGTATAAAGCAGTTGTGCTAACGACGCTGCTTTATGGATCGGAATCATGGACAGTCTATCATAATCACATCCAGAAGCTTGATGTCTTCCACAAAAATTGCCTTAGAACAATTTGTGGTTTCACCCTAAACAATCGGATGTCTAATGCGGACCTATTCACGCGCTGCGGTATTAGTGGAATTGAGAGCTTTTTGATGCAATCACAGCTGCGTTGGGCAGGACATGTCTTACGTATGGAAGATGACCGGATACCAAAGCAAGTGTTGTACGGCGAGCTCAGCAGTGGACGGCGGAAGGTGGGTAGACCTCTGCTTCGCTTTAAGGATAAGCTGAAAATGAATTTGACATGTGCAAATATTCCTCACTGTGATTTTGAACGAATTGCCTCTCAACGAATTGAATGGAGATCTGCCTGCCAGAGGGGCATCAAGCAGTTCTCTGAGACTGAGATTGACCAACTGCGCGTAAGACGTGAGAGAACCAAAGCATCTGCAAGTGTCCCAGCCGATCATTCGTGCAAGCTCCCTTCTTGCCTCCATTGTGGACTTGTTTGTAAATCTCTTGCGGGACTCAAATGCCATTTACGATTGAGTAAGTGCAGGCATGCTACATCGAATTAAACAGTTGTCTCGACCTCATACGTAGAAATCGACGGGAGAGTCCATCCTATATATATATATATATATATATATAAAACCCAATGAATACCCATTATACATGCACCCAAAGTCAAATCACCCCCCAAGTATAATCAAACATATGTCCTCCTCCATAGAATATAGAATTAGTAAAAACTCTTCCAGTGAAGAAATATTTAACAAGCACAAAAGTTTTTACAATAAGTCCCTAAAAAAAGTGGCTACAAAAACCAAAACATCAAGTATATAACAAACTATAACCATAACAGGAAAAATAGAAATAGAAAAATCATTTGGTACACACCTCCTTTCAACCAAATGGTAAACACCAAGTTAGGACAGAAGTTCCTCAATTTAATTAAAAAACACTTCCCCACCAAAAACCCTCTTAGTAAAATTTTTAACAAAAATACACTTAAACTAAGTTATAGTTGCACAAACAACCTAGACAAAGTTATAACAGACCATAACAAATATATCCCAAATCAACACGTAGATCAAAATAAAATTGACCACCAAAATACAATAAAAGACAACAATAAAAACCTATGTAATTGTAGAAACCCCAACAATTGCCCACTACAGAATAAATGTAAAATAAACTCAATAACCTACCAATGCAACATAACAACAATTGAAAATCCCACTATAAATAAAGTGTATATCGGATCTACTAAGAACACTTAAGAAGCACTGGTACATGCATTTAACTTCATTCAAAAACAACTTATACCAAAACCAAACAGCCCTTTCTGCATATTTTTGGAAATTAAAGGACTCAAAACAGAAACCCAAAGTAAAATGAAAAATCCTAGAAAAAACTAGAACTTGCAACTTGCTTAACACTATCTGCCCTATATGTTTAAGTGAAAAGTTATACATTCTAAAATACCCCAACAGTAGCGAACTATTAAATCGAAAGAGATGAATTAGCAGTATTACGTAAACATCGCAAATATTTCTCGTTAAAATTTAAATGACCAACAATACCTCATCCACACGAACCCCACCCAAAATGCAATAAATACACATAATCAATCCTCTAAATAAAAAGAACAAATAACGTAGAAATAAAAGAAAATAAATCCCACACAACATTAACAGCAATTCCATCCACCTATAAATAGTAGTAAAATAAAAACTATCGACACTACCTTAAAAAATCCATATATCCCAATATAAAATTACCTAAACTAAACGAAAAAGTGACCTGTCCAAAACTAAGCTACCCCACACCCTTCTCCTAACCCAAAGCGGCATCTCTAGAACCACAAACGGACGACTAGATCATTCTAAACTTCCACCCCACATTTACTTACATGATTCTCATTAACAGCGGCGCCACACCATCACACTAAGATAGCAGTAAAATAAACAAAAATGTCTACCCTTCCTTAAAAAACAACCCATAAATCCCAATATGAGAACTACCCAGGCAAAATAAATAAGGAACCTGTCTTAAACTAAGCTACCTCCCCTAACTCTAAGGCTAAAACTAAATCAGAATAAGCTCCCACTCTACATTCACTTAAACATCGTATCACCATAAATAAACCGTTTTCACCTTATAATTTTCATTTTAACCGATGAGAAGCGCACATAGCAGCCTCGAAACGCGAACATTTTTGTGTAGTGCTACTATGAATTTCTAAACCAGGATAACAACCATTAAAATATAATACTCTACGTTGTATCGATCACTCTTTATAAAAGTAAATGCATGAACAGCAGGTGAAAAAACCTACGAGTTCTATAACCTTGTTACAACTATATATATATATATATATATATATATATATATATATATATATATATAAAGAATTAATGAATTTATTTTGAATCCGACATTTTTATTGCCTTAGATGTTACTATAACGAATACTTTGTGTTTGAAATAAACGCAAAAATAAAAACAGTCAAAAGCAGCTGCCACAACTTCATCAGCTTCTATTCTCGCACTTCCCGCCTGTGGAACTCCCTTCCGTATACTTGCATCCAAGAGTTTAAATGCAGTGTCAATTGTCATCTCTTATCCCCTTGACTCTCATCCTTCTCTTATCCTTTCCCCAACACCCTCAGTATCTTGCTTTTCTCCCCTTTTCTCTCATGTAACTCTCTTCACACTTGTATTCCCATCCTTTTCTTACCCATTTCCGACACCTCCTTTAACCTGTCTTTCTGTCTTTTCGTTCTCCTCTTATGCAGTCCCCTGCATACCAGTGATAGTACTGCCTTGCTTGGGGTAAAACGATTATAAAAAAGTACCTAATATAATTACCAAGCATTTTAAGTATATATATATATATATATATATATATATATATATATATATATAGTGATGATCATCCACGTATACTGTCTTAATATGTATAGGAAAGAATATTAATAAAAAGTTTTGAATTTAAAAATGTACTTTTTTTTAACAGTATTTGTTTATTTTTATTATATTTTATATTTCAGACCGCCCTCGGTCCTTCATCAGAAACAACTCAAGTTGTTCAAATACTGTTCAAAAAAAGTACATTTTTAAATTCAAAACTTTTTATTAATATTCTTTCCTATATATATATATATATATATATATATATATATATATATATATATATATATATATATGACATGTCTAGATCTATGCCCCCTTTCCTAACCCAAATGTTTAAATCTCCATGGTTACATAGTTCTTAATCTTGATTGAACTGTTTGGACTCACCTATTGCATTTCCGCTAACTACTTCTCCCTAATTTTTTATATACGAGGTCTGAAAAGTAACGAAACTGATTCCATTCTTCGATGTGAGAGGCATCGTCTACAGTGAGTTCTTGCCAAAGAACCAGAGAATCAACCAACATGTTTGTAAAGAGATTCTGCGGCGTTTGCTAGGCTTAGTGCGAGAGAAGAGACGAGAGTTGTCACAGAACAAATCGTGACTGCTTCACCACGACAATGCAAATGCTCACAAAGCCGTGAGCATTCGACAGTTCCTGGCCGAGAAGGACACCGCTATACTGGAATAACCTCCCTATTCATCTGATCTTGCTCCGCGTGACTTTTTTCTTTTTGTCCCAGCACAAGGGGGTGATCAAGGGAACTAAGAAACTTCAAAGAAGAATCCTTCCAGCAATGCATACAAGCGTGGCAGAGAAGAATGAAAATGTGTATTAGAATCTGAAGGGAATACCATATAGTTTGTTGTCTGGAATTGAAATACATTGTGCCTGACATTGATCCCGTTACTTTTCAGCGAGACCTCGCATTTATAGCAGTCATCTCGATACAGACATGTGATTAAAAGATAAAAAAATATTAGTCACGTGTTTCATTCTTGAAAGTTCTTCATCAGACAAATAAAATTTTATTGAAAATTAAAATCCTATAGAACATAACTTTAAAATTGCATTTTAAATTATTTTTTTATATCTCAATAAAATTGCAGTGCAGTTGATATCAGCTCGGAACAAGAAATCGGAGACTCGAGTTCAAATTCCAGTGAAATTTTTTGTCTTCTCTTACGCACAAATACTCTTGAGAAAGGTATTAATCGGTCGCTTTTCCCTCTAACTATGGGTTAAATAACATGACATATTAGGCTCTATAGCCTTGGCTGGCAACTAGTCTACTGCAGAAAGTAATGGCAACCTACTGCAGGAAAATATCCTGCTAAGTCAGTTATGTTGCTTTCGAGACATGGTCGCCCAAACGTGTATCGCTTATAGCACTCAACTGAGTGAGATATAAAATAATAACAAGAATATTGTAAGTTTATGAATTAAAAAAAACTCTTGCTAAAAATGCATTCGAGCGTAAATATAACTTTTTACAAAATATTATTATCAATAATTATACTTCAACTCAAACATATTAAATTCAAAGTTTCCCTTCTATTTGCCCGCAGTAACCCATGGCTAAAGAGGTCAGTCTACCCTCCTATTTTATTCAGACATCTAGTAAAAAGCCTCGGGTTCATGCTTTTCGCACGCACATTAGCGTCAGCTCTTGATGTGTTGTTCTAGTTCTCTCGAAGGCATTTGATAAGGTTTGCCACGCTGGTCTTTTACGCAAGTTCCAGAGTTTCGGTATTACAGGACGATTGTTTGGTTTAGTCCAATTGATTCTATCAAATCGTAAAATGAAGCTTCTTTTGAATGGACTCGATCCCAGATCCTTTCACACGAACGCAGGTGTCCCCCCCCCAACAAGATTCTATCGTAGCTTCTACACTGTTTTTGATTTCATCAATGATGGACCTGATGTCATCAGTTCCCAAGTAAGTTTTATGCAGTTGACACTATAATTTACTCCTGTCTTAATGGCAAATTTATCAGAGCTGATAAAGTAAACCTGGTTACTGCTCTTGAAAAGAGCCTCCAATATGTGGTTATCTGGGACAGGAAATGGCTTATAATTTTTAATCTAACCAAAGCAAAACTGCTCCCATTTAACCACCATAGAGAAATTTCTCTGTTTGCTATGAGCAATCCAGAACCTGAGCAACACACTGCGCCTTTTTGGCCTCACCTCTTCCACTGACATGAAGGGAATCAGCTGCATCGAATCAATAACTAGATCAAGGAAAATTGGGTCACTGTGTCCTGTCAGAAAATTTTTCACGTCAGAGTCCACCTTGCATATTTACAAATCTACCATTCGTCCGTGCGTTGAATCTGCAATTTAATCAATCCTGACCTGGCATCTTGACTTCAGTCACTTTCTCACCGACGTGATGTGGCTTCCCTGTGTTTTCTACAAATATTTTTCTGGCAACTGCTCTGGCGTGCCTTATTCCCTGGTGCCCTGGCTACATGAATATAACTGTGCTAGTAGATTAGCTACCAGTTTACTGTTGAAATAGCTGAAAGGCAACAACCACTTCTACTACAAGAGTTTCTTTTCTCGTATTTTTCACCTGTGGAACTCTCTTCCGTTCATTTGCTTCCCTGATAACTACAAAAATCAAAAATTCAAATGCAACATCAATCGCAATATTTATCTTCTTGAATCTTATTCCTCTTCTGTCCTTTTCTCAATCCTTCTTGTACACAGTCTTTTCATTCACTTTCACTCTATGTCATTCCCTACGTACATGTGGCAACCCCGCTTTGCTTGGGGTGAAATAATTTTTAAAAAACTGAACCCAGGAGAGTTTTAATTTCCGCGCCGATAGCTCTGATGATACCTACGCATCCTTAAGATTTAATTGCATGCAGAAATAGAAAGAATTTGTTGTTGTCTGGACAAGAAAGGGGATAAAAAGAAAATGAGAAGTTAAAAACAAATCAGGAAGTAACTATTGTTTGTGATTCTTTATTTTTGTTCATTGATTGGGTGTCAAGAGACTCTAGTGTTTTCTTTTCTTTTCTTTCTTCGTCGACTATTTTTTTTTCTTTTTCACGTGTATATTTAACGCATTATCTTTCACTGATTTAACCAAATTCTTTCAAGATAATTACAAAATTACTGTTCATTGCTACATGCTCGCCTCCGATAAAATCATCTTGGGCATAGACTTAAAATCCTGATTTTTGTGAGATTGTGTTGCGACAGTTTTCTTACAGCAAATTACGGTCTATTCTTTGCTAAATTTCTTAGTGGAACTCTGTTCTCAAAACTGTAAGTTTCGATAGAAATTGTCCCCCTCAGATAAATACGAACCAGAACGTTCCAAATTTGGGTCACGGATATTTGGGGGTTGATATTAAATTATGAAACTGAAAACAGTTACTCTGTAGGAATGTCAATATAAAAATACGTTTACTTTTACATAGAGGTATTGACTAAGTCCAGTTTTTCCTTGCTCAAAGCCATGATAAAGAAGCAACCAAATGGAATCAGATTTATTATTCTCGTACTTGGCTTATATATAACTGGCAGCCTGTCGTGTGCGTTAGGTCTCGTCCATCTTGCCCTGGCGCACCGTCACTGGCTTCCGTGGTTCGCTGCTGCTGCACGTCTTAGGCTGTTTTGCCGTTTGCCGTTGTCATTTCCGCTGCTGCTGCCGCCGCCGCCGTAAAAAGGAGACTGCGACAACGACGACAACGACGAAGCCGGCGGCGCTAAGCAGAGTCGAAAACAACAATAAGGATGTGCGTTGTGAGGCAGTGGATATCGACTCGGAACGACAAATCAGGTAGCCGAGTTTGGACTCCAAGTGAATTCCTTGCATCCACTTGCGCACAAATGCCCTTGAGAAAGGAATTAATCCGTCTCTTCCCTCCAGTTATGGGTTAAATAATAGCACAGATTAGGTTCTATAGCCTTGGCTGGCAACCAGTCTACCGCAGAAAACAATGGCAACCTACTACGGGATAATCTTCTGCCCAGTCAGTCATGTCTCAAAAGAAACATGATCGCCCACAGCGTGTATTAGGTATGGCACTAACCTGTTGGTAACTTGGCTTATAGAATAATCAACTCACTATTTAAACATTCTCTCTCTCTCTCTCTCTCTATATATATATATATATATATAGATAGATAGATAGATAGATAGATAGATACATTTATATATATATATACATATATATACTTACATATATGTATACATATATGTACATATGTATACATATATATACATATATATATGTATACACACACACACACACACACACACACATATATATCTATATATATATATATATATATATATATATATACATATATCAGCATGCTGTGTGGGTATAGAAGAATCCAAAGGAATATCCTGTACATACAGTGGTAGGATAACTCTCTAAGAGTGCTCAAAATATATATGTATATAAATACATATACAGCAAATATAAGAAAAATTAGAGCAGACACGTTATTTCATGGTAAATCGGGAGTGTATGGCATATTTCAGGCGAACCATCATCAGCTTCCGTCTTTATTGTACAAAGGATTTTCCGATTTACCATGAAATAACGTGTCTGCCTTAATTATTATTATTATTATTATTATTACCATTATATATATATATATATATATATATATATATATATATATGTGTGTGTGTGTGTGTGTGTGTGTGTGGTGCTTGGACAGGTACCAAAATTTATTATTCTCACTCTTTCTTTCGAAGAATATATAAAATAAATATATCTCTCTTGTTGTTATGAGAAATAAACGACAGTTTCCCAACCGGAAAGCTTACACAGGTTCAATCCCTGGTTAGGCGTCTATGTCAAATAACAAGTGTCCACGATAATAAAGCTTGAAGTAATAAAAATATCGGATTGAAAAAAATTAGTATATATATATATATATATATATGGTATTTATAATAATAATAATAATAATAATAATAATAATAATAATAATAATGAGATATTGATAGCTATAAATTTTCGGGATGTTGTTATTATAATAATAATTACTATATATTTATACTTTACTTTTGTATTGAGCACTTTTTAAATAAATATTTAACTGTGGAATATACATGCATTAGTAACTATTACTCATATTATATATATATATATATATATATATATATATATATATATAAATTAGAGAAAATTTTCAAAATTCAAAGGTGTCGGATGTACATTTCATATATATATATATATATATATATATATATATATAATCGTTCGTTCAGTAATGAATTTGAACACTCTCGGCTACTGACATCTGTTTACATTGTATATAAAACACTAAAGTCTGCTTTCCTCTACAATGTGTCTATACCTCAGAGGTAGAATCAATTCGGTCGGGTTTCAATCCTGACTGGAAGTAATCACATGTCTAATCGTGTGATGAGCTGTGATACAGTGAAACATATATGTCTGCGGATGACTATATATATATATATATATTTTTAATTCAGATACTTTAATCCAAGTGAAAAAAGCAGGAAGGTAAATTCCAAAAACCCGATCCTAATTAATATTAAAAATTTTATTTTAATATTAAAAAATGATACAGGAAGAGAGCTTCATGTAATAAAATATTACAGAGCAAATATAAATTAAAAAAGGATTAATTCACATCGAAATGGTCATTCAACATCATTGAATTAATCCTTTTTTAATTTATATATATATATATATATATATATATATATTGCTTAACGTTTTTGGAAATTAATTCTAATGAGAATGTATCCTACTGACTTAACCGTTCTTTCAATATATCATAACCTCGTGTTAAATATAGGTTACATACGACAATATTGTATGTTTGTAGAATGTGTAATTCGATCCAAAACAAAAGTAATGCGACAAAATAAAAAATTATATTAACGTCGCATTTGCCAAAACTGTGTGTAATGAAAATGCGTTGGTAAATCTGCGTATAAGTGAGCATCATAAATCAAATGAATTACCCTAGCTTTTCACCTTCTGATATAGAAAGTAACTGTTCGTCTGTGTTTGTTTGTTTTATCTCTATATGTATTAGAGCTGTTTTGTATTGTAAGGTTTTAAATCGAGGATTTTTTGTCTTTCAATTGTGTCTTTCTTTCATTTTAACCTGGGGAAGCCAAAGAGAGCATAGGCTCTCCGATGAAACGCGTCGTTATTAAAATGTCTCCCTCTTATATGGCAGTATTCCATTCAAAAACACAACTGACCTAAAAATTTGACACCCATAGAAGAAAGGTAAAATTGTACGTGTGGTGGGATTGTTAAATTTCTTAAAATACAATGAAATACTAAATGAACAATTATACATCTAGGAGTCCATAACGTGTCCATAAAAGTTTGGTGGAACAGCGCCGTGCATTCGGCAATAGAAAAAATATTGTTCACCTCCATGACAATACAGGCCGCATACAGCAAGAATAACAGAGGAAATCATTTTGGAACTGGTTTGTCTCTTCCGTCCCTCCCACCCCACACCACCCACCACAGAAAATTGCACCTTATGATTATTACATTTTTTGATTGCTGCAAAACTCTATGATGGCGAAGACCTCAAGCGAAAATCATGTTCAAGAGTTCGACAAATAACTTTTCACATAAAAAAACAGCAGGATTTTATTCAAAAGATATCGAGGAGCCATCTGAAAAGTTGCAAGAAGACATTGCGAACATTAGTAGGTCAGAGTGTCGAAAAAAAGTGTCGACGGACAGAATGACAAATGGACGAAATGACGAATGGACAAAATGTCGAAGAGACAAAATATCGAACAAAGTGTCAAACAGACAAAGTGCCGAACAGAAAAAAAAAAGTCGAACGGACTAAATGACGCATGGACAAAATATCTAAGAGATAAAATATTGAACAAATAAAGTATCAAACGGACAAAGTGCCGAACAGAAAAAGAGTCAACCGGACTAAATGACGAATATACATAATGTCGAAATGTTCAAAGTTTCAAAACAGCAAAATTTTAAACAAAGTAAAAACGAACATATCGTTATGACTTTAAAAACACGGTTTAAATAATCAGTTATGCTATTCAAAACATTTATTGCTTATCTTGGACATCATTTAATAAAAGTTATTTTTTTATCGGGGTGTATATTTGTCTAAAAATTAAAAATAAAGAATTAACGGCATGATTTTTACATGCTAAGTTAAAGGTATTCTATTGTAGACACATTTCTGACCTTTCGTCATTTAGTCATTTTGACTCTTTTTCTTTCCATTCAATACTTTGTCTCTTCGACACTTGGTCTGCCCATGCTTGCAAATAATGGTGACTATATAACTGAAAAAAACGTAATTGTACTTTATTTTATTGAAGAATAAAGTTTATAAACAAAACGTAAGTGATTTACGACTCAGTCTAAAACCCATGTGTGTGTGTGTGTGTGTGTGTGTGTGTGTGTGTGTGTGTGTGTGTGTATGGGTGCATGCGATCGCGCGCGCGCGTGTGTGTGCGTGTGTGTGTGTGTGTGTGTGTGTGCATCAATAAATCCGTAGGCATTAGCTGAACTTTAGTCTGAATATTTTACTGTATAAAACCTATGGATTTATTGATACACACGCGCGTGCACACACACGCACACACACGCACACACATTCACACACACACACACACATAACTTATTTTCCTTTTTTTAAGCTAGCGGCTCATAAGGCCTCTTTTAATCAAATTCGTCCACAAAGTTGAAGAGATTTTTCTCTGTACTCTGAGAATGTTGGTTTTCTGTTGAGCTTCCCTTTCCTTTAAACGAGCACCCCCCCCTTCCCAAGCTAACAAGTTCAATCCACCCAGAATTTTCCCTTCTACTAAAATTTGAATTCAAGTATTTTCTGCTAGAGGAGAGGAGATGGATTCATACATTTCCATTGTATATTTGTGCCAAAGTGAACGTAACAAACACGGTTGGATTTCGAACTCAGCTTGCCAATTTTTCGTCTCGATCCGCTAAATATTGCACCACTCGCACATCCGACTATTTAAGTTACGCTTGTATAAGTGAGAGCCCGTGCTTATGATGTTGGACTTATAGATCCGTAGATATTAACTAAATTTTAATATGAAATTTTAATTGTATAAAACAAGCGAGAACTACTCCACTATTTTCCCCAAGACTGCATGGCAAGTGACAGATATTTAAAATAATTCTATGATATCATAATCGCCTACATCATGAAGAGACATAGAATCTATTTTTTAAATGTTCATTCTAGAATCATTACAGCCATGGGTTAAATAGCAAGATGAATTGTACACTGTAGCCTTGTTTGGCAACCGGTCTAAGAGAAGAAAACTCTGAATTAATAACTGTGGAGGAGGTAAATTTACTAGCATTTCCTGAAAACAAAAGTCTCTTGTAGTTAATATTACCTTCATCCTGAAGAAACATAGCATTATAACCCATTTTTTTTATAATTTCAAATCTATTTAATTGATAATAGTCGGATCAAGTGCTTTAACAATAGATGGATTATACTGAAAAATGTATAATTGTTGTTTAAGTATTCTCTTCGCTAAAATTAAAATGTTTTAATTAGTTATGTACGAATATATCTGCGTGTGTTTTTGTGTGTCTGGTGTGTAAAATCCACTTACAGACATAACTTGACTTACTCTCACACGTGGACCTGTAAATATAGGCGACACACCCAAACATTACTTGCGCAACCGTATACAAGAATCAGTGTCTCATCACATACATATATACAAATATACATATATACGGTTGGAAGCAGTTGTTCAAATGTCACACGTGCATGTACGTATGTAGAAAAGCACACCTGTCTATTTTTATTACCGTATTCTCGCCCATCGGCAAATGTCCAAGCCAACAATATGTCCAAAACCAATCACGCGGGAAGGCCGCCCATTTCCCGCCGGCGCCAAAATCTCTAAACGCCATAAGATGATGTCTTGTCGGCCATATTTAACTTTCTAGTCGTCATTCTCGTTTGTGGTGGATAAAGTTTCGTGTCGCGTGCCGTGTCGAGTGTCCGTTCGTCCAGCCTAATTTGTATATCGTTAAATAATAAGGATTAAATGCAGTTTACAGTACGTTGCTTTATTTTCTTCTTATTTTGTTTTCTGAACTTCTTTCTTGATTATAAAGATATTGGTGTGTGAACATCTCTGTGTGTGTGGGACTAAGAAAATGTCTACAGATGTTCACTTTTTTTTAATGACAACTTTTGGGTTTGGCCAGTACGAGGCGAATCAACGATATGAGAAAATGTCTATTCATCTATAAAAGTTGTACCTAATCCTTTAAACTTCTAATGGGCAACGTTTATTTTCTTTTATTTTGCACTTGTATTTTATCTTATTTTTTTTTCTTGTCATAATAATAGACGTAATAGCCATCAGCTTTTATGTGCTATAGTCCTTCATTACGCTGTGATTAGGCTCTTCACAATTTCCTCTCTTTTACTGCTTTAAATAACTTTTACTCTTTACCATCATATTTGTCGTTAAATAGATTATGCGTTATTTACCCCCTTTCCTTATGCCCTGTGGGTGTTACATTCTCCAACTCTTCTTTCCTTAATATCTTCTCAAAAGTTAGATCATGGTGAATGGATGTTCCCCCAGAAAAGCTCCGTGTCTTAAGCGACTATTGGACCAGCCCAGAAAGTAAATGCAACTCGCGCATACGATACATCGCTAAACATGGAGGAAAAATGGTCGGTTCTTTGTACCACTCCAGTAAATACCTGATTCCTCTAGCTTTACAAGAGCCAACTCATATTAAAACAGTTAATTCATTACTCAGTTCCAGGGTCTGAATCTCCAGACTACGCACTATCTTTACATGAGCCAAGTTAAACTAGAATAGTTGGTTCATAGAACGGTTCCAGTAAATATCTGACTTTCCCTACTATACGCTATCTTTACAAGAGCCAGATTAGACTAAAATAGTTAATTCATTATACAGTTCCAGTCAGTGTCAGTCTATCCCTACTATACTCCATTTTTACATGAGCCATATCAGACTAAAATAGTTGTTTCATTGCACTCGCCCTACTAAACTCTGTCTTTACAAAAGCCAGATCAGATGCAAATACTTGGTTCACTGGACGGTTCCATAACTCTCCCAATTATACTTTATAATTACAAGAGTTAGATCAGACAAAAATATTTGGTTTATTATACGGCTCTAATATATATCTGACTCCCTCTGCTATAATCTATCTTTACAAGAGCCAGATCAAACTAAAATAGTTAATTCATTATATGGCTCCAGTAAGTATCTGGTTCTCCTTCCTAAAATTTATCTTTACAAGAGCCAGCTCAGACTAAAATAGTTGGTTCATTGTACGGCTTAAGTGAGTATCTGACTAGTGCTATTATACCCTATCATAATAAGAGGTACATCAGACTGAAATAGTTGTGCCACTGAACGGCACCAGTAAATATCTAACTCTCCCAACTATACTTTATCATTACAAGAGACAGATCAGAAAATAAATTTGGTTCATTATACGGCTCTAGTGTGACACTAGTCTGCCCGGCTAGTTGGTTCGCAGGTTCGGGAACGGAGCGTGCTGCGATGATGACGTCGAAACGGCACCAATTGTGTCGACGCTTTTGGGCCGCTGGTCGTGATGATCTCGTCACAGTAGCTGGTCCTCAAGACGTCTATTACAACAACGAACTTACTGCCCACGCTGTGTTCTGATCTCAGAAAGTCACGTTGTGTAAACCCAGTAGCCGTATTTCTACCATATCCAGACCGGACACTTGTGTACACTTGTGGTTAAAAGAAAATAATTACGGCACCAAAAAAAAAAAGAATTTAATAAATGAATAAGCTCGAAGACACCTGGATGAGAAAGTCTTTATAATAATAATAAAAAATAATTAATTACAAAAGTAGGAAATACAATTGTCGAAGTTCAAGTTTACAATGGAGAGAAGAGCTTTCAATCTTCAAATAAAAATAAGGCCTTTCTAAGTTCCATTAAAATTATCAGAATTTTCAATTTTTAAAAATAATCAGGCTGTCAATTCTCCAGATAAAAAAACACGTCCCTTTGACCTTTATCAAACTTTACACAGACAACCGAAAAACAGTGCGACGTGGTGGCGGACGGTGGGTGAGGGTCGTTTGGTCTTTGCCGCCTGAAAATCTCTCCCAAAATCTGATTTTTCTCACTGTCTCCATTTTTATAGTCATCCCCAATCTTCTTGGGGGATCTATCCGACTCAAAGCTTTTGACCAATGAGATTATTTTCCACCCACACGATTTACGGGGAGCCATGGCTCGACGAATGAAATATCAACAGCTCACATGACGTAATGCCTTCCTGTCTTTTTTTTTTCAATTACATCATCTGTTTTTCGATTTTAGTATCTGTTTCCATGAATAATTGCTCAGGATCTAACCCTACCTGACCTCATCAAGGAAATCCTGACATTTTGTTATGGCTACTTCCATTTTACAAACTTCCACTTGTCTCAAAACAATTGGTTTCGTATACGAAAAAAGAAGAAACTATATTTTTTTCTTTTTTTCCAATTATCAGCCAATTTCTCTATTCCCTGGATTTTGCAAGTACATAATAGTATTAGAAATATCTTTTTTTACGTAAGCTCACATCGCGGATTACAATAAAACACAACTAACAATACCACTAATATCAATTTCTCTCACTCCGTTGTATTAAACCAAAAAACAAAAATATACCGATGTGGAAATAGTGTTACACTAATAAATATTTGATTCTCCCTACTATAATCATTCTTAGAAATGAGTCAGATTGTAATATAACAATCTGGCCCCACCCGAGGAAGGCTGATGCAAGCGAGGGTGTTTCCGGTCGTTGAAAGGAACGGATGTCGTTTGACCTTATTTCCGGCAGCAGCGGAAATAACTACAGAGGCAAACAGAACAGGTGTCTCTGAGAATTACGTGGGCGTGCGTGGGCGAGGCAAAACCGGAAGAAAAAGTCCCGGTTCTGGAAGATTATAAAAAGACCTCGGCACACGGATTCGCCAGTAGAGGAGCAACAGAGATCGGCCGGTGAAGAGAGACACAACAGATAAGACTACACTCCCGTCAACCCATTAGAAGCGCGCTCTCTCAATTCTCTGTTCGCTATTCTAACCGGCTCAGTCATTAAGACACATAATTGGTGCCTAGTGACTTGCTGTTTTGAGACAACAAAACAGTTAGATGCGAGCTGGTTGCCACGGCGACGATTGAAATTCAACGGACTTAAAACTACCAGATAGAAAGAAAAAAGAAGACGAAAATAGAAGCAGCCGCACGACTATAGACATCAGCCAAGGTAGGTGACTCTTTGATTTGATAGTGTGTGTGTTCTGCTCTTGTTTATAAGTCTAGTTAGAAAAAAAAATGGAACAGCATACTTTTGCCGATCTGACCCTAGAATTGAGAAATGTGGATTGTTCGGTGTCGAACACATTAAGGGTAGAACGGAGGGGGTGCAGGAATACATGCAGAGAGTAGTACGCCTAGCGGAGAGCGCATAGGTTGGGGTTGACGGGAGGAATAAAGTTGAGATATTTACCTATCTGTAAGTATAAAACATCTGAGTTAATGATTTATTTTTTTTTGTTAATATTTTACCATATATGTGAAGTGAGTTTACTGGTATGTTGCTTAATTAATCTTACTTTTATTGAGTAAGTGAAATGTAAAATCATGTAAAGGAAGTTTCTTCTACTCTTTAAAGTGGATAATTGGATTAACTTGTTGATAACAATGTTTTCTTTGGTTTGTGCAGTGTTAGGTTTTCTTTTTTTTTGGATTTCTTTTCAATGACTGTACACTACAAAATGATTTACATTTCTATGTTTGTGAATTATGCTTTTGTGCAGGTTCCCATCAATTCAACATCCTCTGTGAATTTTCATTTATGTGACTTGGGAAATATCTTTTGAAGATATATTAATTTCTGAAAACTTTATATTGACACGGATAGACCTGCAGATTCCACAGTTGATCGGAACAAAAAGAAAGAACAACTGAAAAGTCTTGTAGACTTATTGGCTGATATGCTATAGGATTGGGAAAGAAGCAGTGGGAGGATTAACGATAGTTTAAGTGAAATAGTTAGGAAGATACAAACGTGGAAAATTATTAATAGTATCTAAAGTATAAAGTAAATTATACGTCTCTGGTTTAGTGGTTTGGTCCCCAATTACGCAGAAATTTCCCAATTTTTCAGGGGACACCATGCCGGTAGAATTGCGCGATATGGAGGAGATTCCTATCCGCAAACTAGTAAATACCTTGGAACAGATAGATATGGAAAGATTTAGTGAAGGATATGAAGAACTCCCGAAGAAGTTGACGATAGGAGTCATTGCTGGCATAGTCGGCGTTATGATAATCCTTGGAATAATAGCTAGGAAGCGGATTTTTAAGTGTGAAAGAAGCAACAGTGCTTCGGGAAAGGAAAGGGAGTTATCCGTTGTGAATAGTACTCCGGGGTCAACGGGTGTTCAACACTCAAATGTCTCTGCGTTAAACAGAGAGATGTCAACAAATCAGATATGCTTGGATTCGAATCCAGAGGAAGTAGTTCAAGGAATAGAAGACATTGTACAAACTAAGGAACTACGAGTCACGGGTCCATTTTTTTAGACTAAATTAATATAGATGAAACCTCTAATCCTCCACAAGTAAATTGCATGCGGATTAACGTTGGAATCAGGGTAATTTTCTTCATTTTCTATTGAACATTTATCGGTCAGACTATGAATGATATGTACTGCAGATAATGGCCATTTTTCTGTGTTCAAACATAGTATGTTTGAAATTAAATTAAATTAAATGAAGTTACATGTGTAACAATAAACTCGAGCAGAAGCACGCATGGTGTTGGTCAAAGGTCATTTACTCGATGTCAGTTTAGAAACTGGGGCGCGGTTACCGCCTATGATCATGTGGTCGTGCATCGAGGTGTCTACGCTTATGGACAGAGTCGAGAAAGAAAATGAACATTTTTAAGAACTTTGCCCAATTCTGTGAAAATGGATATTAAAAAAAAAAAAAAAAAAAAAGGAACAATGAAACATCGAGCTGGTAGAACAATTTTCACGATGGACACGAACATTGTTGGGTTGCCGATGTAGGCTCCCCTATATATTTTTTTGTTGTTTTTTTTGTTTCGGCATGCACATGTTTTGTTGTTTTGGCGTGCACATGTTTTATACAATTGTCGGGCTTGTATGGCATGGGGAGGAGTGTGAGGGTGTTGCGCTTAAAATGTTCTTAGGTGAACATTTTGGAAAATGGGAGGGCGAGGAATGTAATATAACAATCTGGCCCCACCCGAGGAAGGCTGATGCAAGCGAGGGTGTTTCCGGTCGTTGAAAGGAACGGATGTCGTTTGACCTTATTTGCGGCAGCAGCGGAAATAACCACAGAGGCAAACAGAACAGGTGTCTCTGAGAATTACGTGAGCGTGCGTGGGCGAGGCAAAACCGGAAGAAAAAGTCCCGGTTCTGGAAGATTATAAAAAGACCTCGGCACACGGATTCGCCAGTAGAGGAGCAACAGAGATCGGCCGGTGAAGAGAGACACAACAGATAAGACTACACTCCCGTCAACCCATTAGAAGCGCGCTCTCTCAATTCTCTGTTCCCTATGCTACACGGTTCATCGTCATTAATAAAAATATAACTTTATATTTTTATATATATGCGTGTTTGTTGTTTGTCGATATATAACAAGATTAGACTGAAATAGTTGGTTCATTGTACGGTTCCAGTAAGTATCTGATACTCTTATCTGTATTCTATCTTTACAAGAACCAGATCAGACAAAAATTGTTGGTTCATTGTAAGGCTCCAGTAAGGATCTCACTCTCCGTACTATATTATGTCTTTGCAAAAATCAGATCAGGCCAAAAATGGAGTACCACTTCCGTACCTCAGCTGAAACAGCCAAGTCATCATTTGCCTCCCTTCAATCGAAATCAGATTTCCTTTTCGCTAATTTATGTCGTTCTACCCAGAAGAAGGTGTAGCCACCTTTCGCTTCTTTAAGTCGCCCTCTGTCTGAAAGTCTGGGGTGTGCGTTGTGTTGCAGTGGATATCGACTCGGAACGACAAATCGGGGTGCTGAGTTCGAATTCCAGTTAAATTCCTTACATTCATTTACACACAAATACCCTAGGGAAAGATATTAATCCGTCTCTTCCCTCCAGTTATGGGTTAAATAATAGGACATACTTGGTTCTATAGCTTTAACTGGCAACCAGTCTACCGCAGAGAGCAATGGCAACCTACTGCGGGATAATCTTCTGCCCAGTCAGTCATGTCTCTTTCGAGACATGATCGCCTAAAGCGTATATCACGTATGGCACTTAACTAACTGATCTGAAGAGTCCTTACATTCTAAGATGCTATCAACATGTTTGTTTCGTTAAGTTTTGATTTTCTAACATTTCCTGTGCGCAATTTAGATGCCCATCCATACGCACTTTATGATAGGGTCATGTTCGAACATGCAATTTCTAGATTCCTTTTATTGACCCTACCTCGTAAGAGGAAATCAGTGCCATACCTAAATAGGGCTGCATTGTTATAAGAGGAGGACATGCATTGCAGCACTGCTTGATTTTTGTGCTGCACAACGGTCCTCTACTTCTCACCACCCATGTGTGAAGTTCAATCGAGATAGTGCCAGGGGCATCCTACGCCTGTCTTCGTCGCTTACTCTTCTTCGCCATAGGATTTCTGTTCTGCATGCATTTATGCTGAACTATTTAGCTGTTCAGCTACTGATCAACCTGCACTAAGATTTGTTTAAAGCAGTCCATTACTTGTGTGGAAATAAACACACATACTCAGTAAGTTAAATGTCATACAGGATATACGCTTTGGGCGATCATGTCTCAAAAGAGACATGACTGACTGGGCAGAAGATTATCCAGCAGTAGGTTGCCATTGCTTTCTGCGGTAGACTGGTTGCCAGCCAAGGCTATAGAACTCAATCTGTCCTATTATTTAACCCATAACTGGAGGGAAGACATGGATTAATACCTTTCCCAGGGGTGTTTGTGTGTAAGTGAATGCAAGGAATTCAACTGGAATTCGAACTCGGTTCCCCGATTTGTCGTTCCGAGTCGATACCCATTGCACCACAATACACATCCACAAAACATCCACTCTCCATCAAAACAACATCAGGCTATACGACACAAAAGCAACTGGTGTGAGTGTGACAACCATAAAGGAATATCTCTTCTCTCGGATTCTGGCAAAATCATTGCTCGTTTTATCCTAAATAGGCTTAATAAATTTGTCTCAGAATCGGTACTGCCGGTGACCCAGTGCGGTTTTCGATCCAGTAGAGGAACCGTGCATATGATATTTTGCATCCAGCAGGCTCAGGAGAAAATACGGGAACAAAATAAGGATCTATTCGTTGTTTTTGTATTCTTTGGCTTTAATTTCAGTTGAAAATAAAGACAAAAATTCTCTAACATTTGGATAATTTTTTATTAAGCTTTCGGCTCACATGAGCCATCTTCAGAGAGGTTACAAAGATGTTAACATAAAAACATCCACCATCAAAGACGATTTTATCTTGTACTGATATAAAACTTTGCTAAGCAACGACAACAGCTTAAAACCAACTTAAAAAATTATCCAAATGTTGGAGAATTTTTGTCTTTATTTTCACCTGAAATTAAAGCCAAAATACGATGTTTAGAACAGCTCATGGTTAAACATAATAGACATTGTCTCTTATATTTAACAGTATATGTTTAGAAAATTATCTTCTGTCTTAATATATATATATATAAAGATGTTAACATAAAAACATCCACCATCAAAGACGATTTTATCTTGTACTGATATAAAACTTTGCTAAGCAACGACAACAGCTTAAAACCAACTTAAAAAATTATCCAAATGTTGGAGAATTTTTGTCTTTATTTTCACCTGAAATTAAAGCCAAAATACGATGTTTAGAACAGCTCATGGTTAAACATAATAGACATTGTCTCTTATATTTAACAGTATATGTTTAGAAAATTATCTTCTGCCTTAATATATATATATATATATATATATATATATATATATATATATATATATATATATGTTGTAACTAAGTTGTTGAACTCATAGGTTTATTTACCTTTTTGTTCATGCATTTACTTTAAATATATCTTTCATAAAAAAAGTATAGGGGTTGGTAGGTGTTGTTTTGTTTTGGGGTTGGTTTCTCCTTAATTTAATGTATGTTTTTTTGTATTGGGGTGTGTGCTTTTTGCTGTTTTTTTATTTTTTTGTTTTTTATAAAAAATATTCTTTACAAAATATATCTTTCATAAAAAAATATTTTATAATATTCCATAATATTAAGCTATTTTATAATATTATAAAATCTAACATTTCATAATATTCAAGAAATATATTTCTTTTATAAAATCTATCCTTTATACAACATATTTTATAAATATAAAATATTTTTTTTATTTATTTATCTACTATTCTGGTGCAACTGTTTTACTTTTTGTTGGTATTGTATAGGGTTTGTTTTCTTTTCGGAGGTTTCTGGTTGTTGTTTTTTTGTTTTTGTTTACTTAAATTTTAGCGAGAAATATTTGCAATGTTTGCATATTACTGCTAATTCGTCTCTACGGTTTAGTAAATCGTTGCTGTTAGGGTACTGGAGAATGTGTAGATTTTCACTTAGACATAAAGGGCAGATGTCATTAAGTGAGTTGCAAGTTCTAGTTTTTTCTAGGATTTTCCATTTTACTTTGGGTTTCCATGATCATACATGGAAAAAACAAGTATTCAGTTAAAAGTAAAAAGTTGATAACGGCTAAAAGAATAGCCGAAATCGCCCGGAAATACAGGCCATTTGGACAATTTCCCATAGCTTATGTCTAGAAACAAAAAGAATTTATAAAAACACAAAAATTAAATGATAAACTTAACGGAAGTTCCTTATCAGTTGTTTTAATGTAATTTGTATAATAGAGTGATTAATGCCTAAAAGACGAGAGTATTGAATTGTTATGTGGTCTGTCGTTCAACATGGCAGCAAATGCTGGATAATTTCATTAAAGATGAAGGAAATGCTTTAAGCAACCGAAAATGTGGTTCTACAGAAAGATGCTGAGGATACCATAGACGGAATACGCAAGCAATGGCAAGGTTTTGGAGAGGATGGACACGAAAAAAGAAACTGATATTTAACATCAGGAAAAGATAGCTGAAGTTTTGGGAACATGTAATGAGAAAAAAGGGCTTGGAGAACATGTTACTCACGAGACGGAGAGAGGGGAAGAGAGACAAGGGAAAGTAACACATGACATATGAGCGGAGGATTGAGTGGAATAACAAGAGAATGGGGTATTAAGAGCGACAGGGGATAGGGAGATGTAGCGGGCTATGCTCGCCTACGTCCTGAAAGAACACGACACCTAGAAGAAGAAGAAGAAGAAGAAGAAGAAGATATATATATATATATATATATATATATATATATATATATATATATATTGGTTGTAAAGGAGAGAGAAATACTTTTTATAATGTGGGCATCTTTCTGTGAGAGTTCAGTTTAGTATGCATAAGTCGTACGATGCTTGTGTATTGTACGTCTTATAAGTTTTTGAATATAAAAAAAATACGAGAAACAGAAATCGAATCCCTCCCCCCACATTAATACCGCTACTCCACCTTTTCCAAAGTGTTTTCCTTTGACTTTTACGGCTGATAAAATTGTGCACGCGTCAACCTGACTGTAAGCTCGCGTGCAGTTAAGGAAACAGATCAGATTCCTATCACGGCACCTCCAGAATTGAGGCTTGTAAAATCCATCACTTGTAGTCAATAGTTGAAGCATCGTCTTACAAGTAAGCTTCAAATTGTTGCAATTTGGGAGCCAAGCCCGGTCACGAAGTTCATCTATCAGACCTTAACACCACCCTATCCTTCACCACCAGCGCCCAATTTCATTTTCCAAAATATAACTCCCTACCTATCCTTACCATATTTGCACTGCTTCATTTTAACTTGCATGCACCGGAGAAAGAAGTTCTCTCTGCAGATAGAGAGGTGCGAACCAGTGTATATTAATACACTGGTACTTATGCTAGCGTGACACAAGGCCACAAATGTGGGTCACTTGAGGAAATTCAAACTAACCTATGTTTATAATTATTGAACAAAATATTTTATGTACACTATTTACATTGTTCGAGCGGTTTTCCTCGTCTTTGTTGAGATGAGGACAACAATCCGAGCAATGTAAATAGTGTAAATAATTACAATACCTCATCTCAGAAATATAGACAGATATTGAATGTGAATATGGCAACAAAGATGTGGACAACAGTCCGAACAATGTAAATAGTGTAACCTCATCTCAGAAATATAGACAAATATTGAAGGTGAATATGGCAACAAAGATGAAGACAACAGTCTGAACAATGTAAATAGTGTAAATAATTACAATTCCTCATCTCAGAAATATAGACAGATATTCAATGTGAATATGGCAACAAAGATGAAGACAACAGTCTGAACAATGTAAACAGTGTAAATAATTACAATAACTCATCTCAGAAATATAGACAGATATTGAAGGTTAATATGGCAACAAAGATGAAGACAACAGTCTGAACAATGTAAACAGTGTAAATAATTACAATACCTCATCTCAGAAATATAGACAAAACTATTTAATACTAATCATACTTATTTTCACCCAATAAAAAGTTCGGGAGCTACTAAGTATAGAGGGTTATTGAATGAGATGCGTCTTTAAAATGTAAACGTATAGAAGCAAGTGACAATAATAACGATAAGGATGGTAGATAATGATTGTCTCTGGATTTGAAGAGATTAAGATTAGCGTGTGCAGGGAAGCATCCACTGGGGATTTTGTTCTATAAAGTAGCTTTTCTTGGGAATATTGTTTTCTGAGTGAAACTTATTCGTTGTAAAAGGAATACAGGGGTAATGTGACATTTGATTCTGTGGACGTAGCATGGTGCGTCTTAGCTGTAACGGCTTGAGCTGCAGCGATAGGCTCGCGACATAATGTATGTGGAGAAAAGGTCTGCAAATCTGAAAATACCATCCCCACACAAAACTGTGGAAACTGGTTCGAACTCTATCAAGGCAGGAAAGTTAGGGTTTAACTGCTCCAATTCATCAAAAAAATGTTTTCGTCTAATTGTTCTAAAGATAAATTGAGCCGATCATTTCCCAGCTTCTTTAGTAATGCATCTTATATATATATATATATATATATATATATTAATCGTTTCACCCCTAGCAAGGCGGTACCGCTACTGATGCGCAGAGGGGTACATAAAACTAAAAGTTTAGGTTAGAAGAGAGTGAAGAGAAAGACAAATCAGTTACAGAGGGTATCAGAGAAAGGGCAAGAGAAGGATGGGAACACGGGTGTAAAGACAGTTGTGAAAGTAGAGAGAAAGGAAAATAACAAAATATACAGGCTGATGTAGAAAGAAATAGAGTCAAGTGGTTAAGAGATGGGAATTGACATTGCATTTAAATTCCTGAAGGTTGTAGCCGTCAGAAAAGCAAGTATATGGAAGGGAGTTCCACAGACGGGAAGTGCTAGAAAAAAGGCTGAAGGAGTAGAATTGTCGGTTGCATTTGGTTAATCTAACTGTAAATGGGTGGGACCTTGCTTCCAATCTGATTGCACGAGTAAATTCTTGTGGAGGGGGGAACCAGTGACTTAAGTTCGTCTGAGCAGAAGCCATGAAAATTTCACTTGACTAAGAGCAAGGGACTACAGGAATTGATAGGGAATGGAGACTTTAAAAGAAACCAGAACCCTAATCTTCAACAGAAAACAAAGAATAAGCCCCTATTCATGTTCAAAAGACAGGGGAAAATTTTCAGCCTGGCGAAAGGAGAACATATCTATTTCTATTGAGGTAAAAATAAAATAATTAATTAATAAAATTTCAGAGTTAGAAAAATATAGTTAAAGTAGATTTTAGAAACAACAGGAAACCCAGTCCTAAACAGGAAACAAGAGATAAACACCATCTGTTCAAAGACCGAAGAAGAGTGTGAACCGGCCGATAGCAGAACTTATCTATTCCTATTGCGAACGTATCTACTCATTTTCTTTTATTAATTTAGCTAATCGTGAGGCCACAACTAGTTTACCAAAAAACCGTAGGTCAGGCAGGTTGTAGTGTCGTCTTTTGGGCGCATGTCTGGCCAGGATCTTGTTTTGGAAGTTCGAAAGTTGCTCATGCAGCACTTCTCCACGCTATGGATGTTGTCTAAGAAAAAAACAAGGCCTGATACTTCTTGTTATCGTTGTCGGCGCCGGATTTATCAGTACAAGATTAAATGTATTGTCAGATTGCCTTTCGAACTTTAACGGCAGAGATGGATAGTAAAATAACAAATATTGATAAGAGCTACAATACATAATAAGTTAGGGAGAGCAATGATCGCTCATGTTCAGAAGGGAAACAGTACATAAAATATATTTTTCATAAGAACCATGACAAAGTTTACTTACGATTTGATAAACAGCCTTCAAATTATATAATAAAACCTCATCCTAAAATCATGTCTGCAACACTTACATTACCATCAGCTTCAGTCATTTTTAAAAACTGGCTATTCTTAGTGGAGTAAACAAGATTCACGTTTTATTCTTTTGGGTTTGCTTTCAAAGCCTTTTTTATTATTATTATTATTGATCACAAGACAGTAAGAATTTGAAATCGGTTCTCTTTTTCTTAAAATGGACTGTTCTCCCAGTTGAACAAGTTTTATCTACCCGGTTAGAATATTACTTCTTCTATCGCAATACATCGCATACGGTGGGGTGCAATTAACACTAGACTTTTACAAATGTGCATAGAAATACGTTAATTGAATAGAGTTGTCATCGCTCTGTTTTGATGTACTCTTTCTTTTCTGTTGTGTTTCTTTTTTTTTGCTGTGTTTCTTTTTCTTCTGCGTCTACTGAAACAATTTTATACTATCTGCATGTTTCGCTTAAATGTATACGCCTTTCCTTTCCTCCTTTTCTTTACCCCTCAAACTCTCACGTTGTCAATTTTCTTGCTTTTTCTTTCTCTCGAAATTATACTCCATTTTACCGACACTCGTCTAAATCAGATTTTATTTTACATGGTTAAGTACTTACTGCTGAACTGAGGCGAATACATTGACGAACAGTGTTTCATGAAAACAATGAAACAATGATTCTCAAGCAATGTACTGCAGCAACACTAATGTGCCGCACGATCCTCTTAGGTATGCCACGAAATATTGTCACGGCATACATATATATGTTTAAATTTATTTGTCTGAACATTATTCAGATACGCCCTGGGATCTTTTAACGCTAGAATTCAAATTAATTCAAATATAAGCTTATCCTATCATATCTTGATAAAAAAAAATAAGTGATCGAAAGTTCTTGAACAAAAAAGAAATGACACCTTTTGGATAGTTTATCCACCATATTTATTCGGGTGTCGAATATCTTAATCAAGAACTGTAAAATGCAATCAAAAATAGACGGACATTACCCGTTAAAGTTTTTAAAATGTTTAAGTATATATAAACGCAATTCAGGCATATCGGTAAGTATGTAGCTTATTGTTTGTTTCTACTACGAAGGGCTTCATAGTCAAGGCAGACAGAACTTTCATACATCATTAAGCTATTCGTAGCATTGTCGTCTAAAGGACGTCGGATCAAACGACGGTTTTCTCTGGAAAGTGCAACACAGGTTCGAATTAGAGAGTGCATAATACTGTTTAAAATAAGGGCATTTTTACTTTTCCTAGGGGTGAATCAGTTATAAAAAAATAAATAAAGGGAGCATCTACTCAAATCTCGTTACCTACTAAAATAATGTTTCAGTTAAGTGCCATAGGCTTTAGGCGATCATGTTTCGAAAGTCATATGACTGACTGAGCAGAAGATTATCTCGCAGTAGGTTGCAATTGTTTTCTGTGGTAGACTGGTTGCCAGCCAAGGCTGTAGAACCCATTCTGTCCTGTGATTTAACACAGAACTATATGGAAGAAATAGGTTAATAACTTTCCCAAGTGTATTTGCGCGTAAGTGAATGCAAAGAAGTCAACTGGAATTCGAACTCGGCTCCCCGATTTCTCGTTCCGAGCCGATATCCACTGCACTACAACACACATCCGCAAACGTTTACATTAAAATACAAGAATATCTGTGTGTGTGTGCGCGCGTGTGTGTGTATGTGGATCTTTTTTTCTTCTATATATATTTATATATTAGATAGATAGATAGATAGATAGATAGATAGATAGATAGATAGATAGATAGATAGATAGATAGAACTTTTACATTTTAGATATTCTAATTGATGTAGTTTTAGCTAAACTGGAGAAGTTGCAGGCCCTGTCCAGCGAAGACGACATAAAAGCGAATTTGAAGTCATCAAGGAACAGAAACGTCAGAATGGAAGAGAAATCCTAAAAAATAGTTTGGTTGGATAATGGTGGACCGTAAAGTCTCACGTACACTTCACGTCAATTCATAACGAGAAGTGAAACGAGGACGAGAAATGAAATATGGCTGCTTCAATTGCTTTCGTGGACCGTAAGTCAAACTGGAAGTTGGGTAGAGGGGCGGGACTCTTTGTTTGCTGCGTCAGAGTGGGGCCTCGTGCACAACATCACTACCAACGACCCATACACCGTATCCACTACCGATTATGTTCAGGCTACTACTACTACTACTACTGCTTCTGTCGGAGTTCAGACATTAACAGAAGGTATAATGATCTTGGATCTTTACCAATATGAGCGCCGAGTCACCCACGTTCAAACAGGTTTTTCTTTCTTCCCTGTTAGATTGGATTGTGTGGGAAGAGGACGTAGAGACGTTTGTAGTGAAAGCGACAGGGAAAGCAAGACGAGAGAATGAACTATCGCATAACGTATTATAATACTTGCCGGCTATGCCAAAGTTTAAAATAACAAAGAACAAAGCCAAATAATATTAGAAAATATTGGCAGGTACTTTCATAGATCAGAAGTCAGTTGACAGATGTTTTTGTTATTATTTTCTGTATATATATATATATATATATATATATATATATATATATATATATATATATATATATAAACAGGATTAAAAACAAGATCCGTCCAAGGTCGGATGAAACTTCTCATAAGATTAACGGTAACTGGGTTCTTGCGACCCTAGGTTAATTTGTGGGGTATCCTGGAGCTTCATTGATCACTATATTACACTGCAGTGTTCTTTAATCGTGAAATTGTGTGGGTGGCTTACACTACTATTATTATTTGTTGATCCTAGATATGAACAGACTAAGATAGATAGATAGATAGATAGATAGATAGATAGATAGATAGATAGATAGATAGATATGAAGAGACTGAGATAGATAGATAGATAGATAGATAGATAGATAGATAGATAGATAGATAGATATGAAGAGACTAAGATAGATAGATAGATAGATAGATAGATAGATAGATAGATAGATAGATAGATAGATAGATATGAAGAGACTGAGATAGATAGATAGATAGATAGATAGATAGATAGATAGATAGATATGAAGAGACTGAGATAGATAGATAGATAGATAGATAGATAGATAGATATGAAGAGACTGAGATAGATAGATAGATAGATAGATAGATAGATAGATAGATATGAAGAGACTAAGATAGATAGATAGATAGATAGATAGATAGATAGATAGATAGATAGATAGATAGATAGATATGAAGAGACTGAGATAGATAGATAGATAGATAGATAGATAGATAGATAGATAGATAGATAGATAGATAGATAGATATGAAGAGACTGAGATAGATAGATAGATAGATAGATAGATAGATAGATAGATAGATATGAAGAGACTAAGATAGATAGATAGATAGATAGATAGATAGATAGATAGATATGAAGAGACTGAGATAGATAGATAGATAGATAGATAGATAGATAGATAGATAGATAGATAGATAGATAGATAGATAGATAATCAGGTGAATCTTCTGACTTGAAGTTTTGTCAAGGTAATGTAAATCCACTGATTTAATTAACAGATTAAATATTTTTAGATACTCAACACTTTCTTCGCAAAATCTACTCACCTGTTAAAATATTAGTAAACCATTTTATGCCATAGAGGTTATCTGTTGACCAAAAGAAATAACTCAGAATTCAACCTTGCTATGGGAGCATATGATTCTTCCAACGCATGTGAGGTTGTTACAATCTTGTTATTGTGGTGACTAAGATTTATTTTCGGCATTAAGGACACTGAACTCTATAGAGATAACGATGTAATTCTCCTCCGTAAACGAGTCCAAAACATACAGACCGATTGTGAAAGGAACTGATAATTAGTTTAAAAATTCACAAGTTAAATATCACCACTACTACCAATGCTTAAGTGATCAATTTTCTAGATGTGACCTTGGACCTTGGATGAGTCTAATGGTGATTACGAAGGTGTTTGGTGTGATTAGTAACGGCGACGCTATGCCTCCATTTATCTTGAACTAGAATACTGGTTGTCACTGAAGATCTATAAAGCCATAGATACGTCAGTAAAGAATCAAACCAACATAATAACAATTTACACGAATTAGTCTAAGTTAGATTATCTACCAACTCCAGCAATAAGGAAATGTGTGATAACAATAAAATGAAATATCCAAAATCTTTAGAACGAAGCAACTATAAAGCAAATTTAAAATATTTGGAAAAAATAAAAGGTAAAAATAAGCGTAAATACCTCAGGCTTAACATATTATGGATTAATTCACATTCTAATCGCAACATTCAAACATATGTCAGAAGGGATAGTAAAGTTTTGTAATTTGCTTGAAGCATTGTGTATATTAGGTGTATGGTTAGGTCTTGATGGCTGTCACAATGTGTTTAGTAAAATAAAGGAAGGCAAAGAAGTTGTTGGGTGTTATCTATTTATTATACATTAATATTTTGAAAACAAAATCTCATCTTCAGAATAGCATATATATATATATATATATATATATATATATATGCTATTCTGAAGATGAGATTTTGTTATATATATATATATATATATGAGTATATTATAATATATATATAAATTCATATATATATATATATATATATATATAACTGTATATAATATATATATATATATATATATATATATATATATATATAACAGTATATTATAATTTCCACTGGCCTTAATTGTTTGAGAAATTGTTTGTATCTTTACCAATCGACCCATGAAGATTTCATGGTAAATAAAGTTCAATTTAACCTTTATATAGTCATTCTCCAGATTTTATCGAATGAGTAATATCTTCTCAGATTGTATCGAAAAATAAACAACTCAACCGAAGTCAACATTACGAAATTATACGGAAATTTACAAATTTGACATTAGCCGACAATTTGAATTTTATTTGTTTAACATTATTATTTTTTAATGGATACTCGTATTGAGTGCAAAGTCTGTTTTTTGTTTGTTTGTTTTTCATATTGGTTGTTTGGTAGTATTTTAAACGGATTTGAGTGAAATTGCTACAAGTTGTTGATATATGTGTATTATTGATAATTTATAAAAATATGTATTGCAGTTATTTTACTATAAAAAGAAAAACGTATTTTTATACTTTCATAGTGTTTTGTTTGGGGTTGGGGTCCCTATTTTCCCATAGTTGGGACCCTAACAGGTTCTACTACACCAGACAAGGGTGGAACTACAGAAATTAAGATTAAGAGGTAGTTCTCCTCAAAGTCTCTAATCTCCTGATCAGAGGCCTTGCTGCCATATGTACTTTATTGTCATACCCAAGACTGCAAAAAAGCCAATATTGGTTCGGTTTTCATTAGAAGTAAAAAAGACAGACATTGATCAAGTTCATAGTGAGAAACAAAAACGGTTCTTGACAAGCTCCAAAGGAGAGTCTGTAATGTGATAGGTACTGATCTGGCGACTCGTCTGCAGCCACTTTCCCATCGTCGAAATGTGGCCTCCCTCTGTCTCTTCTATAAATACTTTCATGGCTTCTGCTCGGATGAGCTTAAGTCACTGATGCTTCCTCAACAGGTGTTTACCCGTTCAACCAGACTGGCAACTGGGTCCCACCCATTCACAGTCAGGTTAGCCAAACGCAGACGACAATTCTACTCCTGCAGCTTCCTCTCTCGCACTTCCCGCCTGTGGAACTCACTCCCGTATTCTTGCTTTCCTGACGGCTACGACCTCCAGAAATTTAAAAGCAAAGTTAATACTCACCTACTAACCACTGGCCTCTAACTCTCTCCCCTCCCCTGTATAACCTTCCCTTTCTCTCCGCCCATGTATCTGTCTTTGCACCTGCTTTCTCAGCTTTCTATTGTTCCTTTCTAACTAGCTTGTACTCCTCACTCTTTTCTAATTAATCTTTTTACATTTATGTAACCCCCTGCACATCAGTGGCGTTTCTGCCTTGCTCGGGGTGAAATGATTAAAAAAAAAAAAAAAAGTCCCGTTTACACTAATTAAACAATGCTTGGGTTTATTCTCTACTCTGCAAGTATCTACTCGGGACTTAGCTCTTTCTGGTAGGGAAGTATAACTCCTCAATACGAGATTCTGTTGGAGTGATCTAAAATTCGTAGGTAGAGCAATCGAGAAAAGAGAGACAAATAATAATAATAATAATAATAATAATAATAATAATAATAATAATAATCCCCAAATAAAAGAAAAACTATTAAAACGAGTAAAAATCATTAAAAAAAGAATAAATGTTTATGAAGAAAAACAAAGCAAGAAGACAAGAATTGGTCAATGGAAGGTAATTAGTGGAAAAAAAAGGTAAAGTGATGTAATTTAAGGGAAGATAGAGTGAAGAAATGAAAGTATTGTTCAAAGATCACAGCGTAATTATGTGAATAAAAGGCAAATAGATACATGGCAGGCTGTCCAATCTAATTATTGTGTGTATTAGCTTTTATCTGTGATTAAATATTTTAATATCATTTTACCCAATCAATCTCATTAATTATTTGTTTACCCCCGCGTGGTTTTTCCATCACCCATTACAACAATTAATTTCATAAATAATATATCAGGAACACACACATTAGTCGTTGATCGTAATTGATCTAACCATAATTTCAACTTAAAGAATGCTGTTCTGATTATAAAAGAAACTTATCAAAGCAAGAATGCATTAAGAGTGTACTAATTTCAGAATCCTCTAAAGTAAATTTACGTACAGATTCATAAAACATTACTAAATAAGTCACAAAATTTCAACTAACGATATTTATAATACTAATAGGCACTAAAAAGCCGAATGTGCTTAACATCTAGAAACGCTGGGTGTCAAAATTAAAATTTAAAAAAAATATCTTTAACGTTTCAATGTAAACCGTAATCGGCCAGTGCTGTAAGGTTCTCATCCAGCCTTCTCTTCCTCTTCATAATTTTTGTTGTCATTTCATCCCAAGTACGGCGACAAATCCACTAAGACTCAATATGTTAAAGAATGAAAGAAACTGAGAAAATTCTGAGGAGGGAGATGGAGGCAGAAGATGATGATTGTTGTGGCATTTACATTTCTGGCGATCGTAGTTGACAGGGAAGCAAATTAGAGAGAATAAATTATTAACATAGAACTTACTGCTACATTTGGCAATTTCAACTGTAAAATGAGACCTAAAAGCCAATCTGGTGCGGCACTTAAGTTCGTTAAGTACCAAACTGAAAACCTCCCCAGAACAATATAACAGTAAATATAGAAAAATCTGGTTTAAAAAAAAAGATTGATTGCATCATATATATATATAACCTGCGTTTTCTCCTGTCACAATAAACGGTTGCACTCTCGAAGGGGCTCTGTGCTTTTGTATTAGGAGTTAAATTCTGTGCGAGTTCCAGAAGTATGACATATAACGATCTATTGCGAAAAATAGTCAAAAACGGTCGGTTCGTTCCACCGCTACAGACAGTATGTAACTCTTTCTAACATAATCCGTTCTAGAAAGTCGGCCGAAAGCCGGAATGCACGAAAATAGAGGCTGTCTTCTAACGTGCCGTCAGTGATAAACCCATTGGCGAATGGTCAGAAATCAGAGAGGTCCACCTCGCTGTGCCGTTTTTTCAAACCATTATACATTATTTTCTATCTCGGCTCGAAGTAATGGGTACAGTTTCTTTCTTCGAAACCACGACACATAAACAGGGACAAAAGGATAAACTTCCTATTCAGAAGACAGGAGAGGAGTGCGAACCGGACAATAAGCGAACCTATTGAGAGAAAGAAGAAAAACAAAATTAGTAAATAAAATATCAGAATTCCGTGGGGGAGGGATATTAGAAATATAGAGTTGAAGTAGACTTTAAGCGAGCTGGAAATCCAATCGTGAACAAGAAACAGTGGATAAATATCTACTACTTTTCAAAATTCCGGGGGGAAGGAAACGAAAAATACAAAAACCTATCAACTCCTATTGAGAAGAAAAAAATTTAAATAAATATATAATTCAGGGAGAGACGTTAAAAATATAGAATTAAAGTAAACTTTAGAAAGGCACTCCAAGCCCAATCGTAAACTGGGGGTAAACCTTTACACTTGTTAAAAATGTAAAGAGGGTATTTCGAATGCTGATTTTCAATTTAAGCAGGTATTACAATTTTGATGATAAACGGAATCATGACTGTCATATATACAGTGTAACACCAGTTATCAGCTATAATCCGTTCCAGAACGTCGGTCAAAAACCGGAATGCACAAAACCTGGTGGCGTCGTCTAACGTGCTGTCGAAGATACATCCATCGTCGAAGGGTCAGAAACCAGAGAATGTCAACCACGATGTATCGTTTGTTCAAACCACTGTACAACATTTTCTGTTGCGGTTCTTTGAGACGACGACATACTGGTTTAAATTCAGAGATGTCCTACTATTTACCTATAGCGGGATGAAGTTTGAGTTTTGTTTAATGGCATATCAACCACTGTTGGTTATTTAATGCCAAAAAGGTGGGGTTTTAAGGTATTTTTTTAATGTTCAGTTATAATGAGAATTTGAGTTTGAGTTTTGTTTAACGGCATATCAACCTCTGTTGGTTATTTAATGGCAAAAAGGTAGGATTTTAAGGTATTTTTTAATCTTCGATCATAGTGAGAAGGTTGATTTAGTCAGATTTTAATGGAAATTTTTTGAATCATTCTTTTTTATTTCAGAAAACTGAAAATGTTTTATAGTTTTGTATTCAAAAACGTTTTTTTGAGAATAATTTTTTCCTTCAAAAATGTGTTATGGTAATTTTTTCTTCAAAAATGTATTGTTGGTAATATTTTTTTTCAAAAATGTATATTTTTCTATAAAAGTATATTTTTATATATGTATTTCTATAAAAGTGTATTTTTATACTTTCATAGTGTTTAGACCACAGTTAGGGAGGTAACTATTTTCCCATAGCTGGGACCCTAACGGGTTCTACCACTCCGAGTCAGGGTAGACCTGGGAACAGCAGCAATTGAGAGGTGGTTCCATGCTCCTGGCAACCTCTCAATCATAGTTCTTGTTGCCGGATGCAGTTTACTGTCATACCCAGGACCATATAGCTGGATGCAAGAGACAGAATCTTATCTTTGTCAAAATGTAAGTGACTGCAATGAACTAGACTGGAAATCTAAATCGACAGAAAACAATAAGAAATGACAAATAAATAGAATTAAATGAACATTTAACTTCACTTTACTTATATTGAAAACTCTTTTTGGAGTATTTAAGACAGTGAGGAAGGAAGGAAGGAAGGAAGGAAGGAAGGAAGGAAGGATAGTTGTCCTTGTTTAGAAGTGGAGTCCTCATTCGTCAAGACTTCAGGGAAGTCTTTTTCATTTTAAGTTATTTCCCTTTCGTGTCGCTTTGCGCTTTTGAGAGTCACGTTATAGCAAAGCGAACAGGAATGGTCATGTTCGTCACGGACAGATTTTTTTACAGATAACCGAGGGAGATGGACTATTTTCAAGCCGTATTTTCATTGAAAAATAGTGGTCCTGGGCATGACGGTAAACCGCATCCGGCAGCAAGGCCTCTGATTGGGAGGTTGTGAGTAGCATGGAACCACCACTTAATTGCTGTTGTTTCCAAGTCCACCCTGACTCGGAGTGGTAGCACCTGTTAGGGTCCCAGCTATGGGCAAATAGTTAAGTCCCAAACTGGGGTCAAAACACTATAAAAGTATAAAAATACACTTTTATAGAAATATATATATATTTTTGAAGGAAAAATATTACCAACAATAAATATTTGAAGAAAAAATTATTTTCAGCAAAACATTTTTTATACAAAACTAGAAGACATTTTCAGTCTTCTAAAATAAAAAATAATAAAAACAAATTTTCATTAAAATCTGAATAAATGAACCTTCTCACTATAACCAGACATTAAAAAAATACCTTAAAACCCCACCTTTTTGGCATTAAATAAAAACAAGCAACTTATTCATACTTAATAAGTAATTATAATTACTGGCCAAGTGCTCCTCGGTATGGTTAGCAATCTGGTCTTGCATTTCATTAGGAGAGTGTAGTGAATCTGATCCCCATAGGTGCTTCATGCTAATAGCCTTGTACCAAAATTAACTCCGGAACTTTGTTCAACACACAAGTCTAATAGTCTATGGCAGATTATGCAACTCATGTGACTTATTGTACTTCTTTTTTTCGGGTTGAAACGTCCTCACACCGCAGGGTATTGTTCTTAACAAGTCTCTTCAACAAATACTTTCACGGCTTCTGCTCCGATGAACTTAGCTCACTGGTACCCCTATATATAAATTTACTCGAGCTACAAGATTAGCAACTAGATCCCACCCTTTTAATGTGAAACCAATAAATTGTAAACGCAAATTCTACTCCATCAGCTTCTTTTCTCGCACTTCCCGCCTGTGGAATTCCCTTCCGTTTACTTGCTTCCCCGACAGCTACAATCTCTAAGAATTTAAATGTAAAGTCAATAGTCATCTATCTCACTAACCTGCATCCTCTCTCTCATGCTCCTTTCTCCGCCCACTCCACTTCACTCTCATGAGTATTCTCATCCTTCTCTTACCCTCTTCCTGACACCCCCATGACCTTTCACTCATTCTCATAACTTTCCGGTAAATTTTCGTTTTAGGTCCCGAAGGCTTTTCCCCGTTCAAATTTATCCAAAATAGCATTATTTCTGTGCAAATGTATATGCTGAACTCAAATCAACAATTAGTTATTGAAGAAATTTACCTTTATTGATCTTAATGACCAGAAAAAAATCGAACTTCATCTCGCAATTTTTGTCTCCCGTAACTCTCACGAAGCCATGTAATTAACTGCAGAATGACAAAATGAACAAGATGTAATTTCGATTTTTTCTGGACGTTCAGATCAATAAACGTAGGTTTCTTCAGTAACTAATTGTTGATTTGAGTTCAGCATATACATTTGCACAGAAATAATGCTATTTTGGATAAATTTGAAGAGGGAAAAGCCTTCGGGACCTAAAACGAAAATTTACCAACTTTCCTCCTCTGTAGCCCCTGCAAAACAGTGGCAGTAAAATGCCTTGCTTGGGGCGATATGATTATTAAAAAAAAAACTATACTATTATAATGTGGCTATAAAATGGGGGATAAATTCTACATTATAATCAATATTTAAACTGATCCCTCACTTTATGGCCACAATAATTCTTCTCTTACCTACTTCCTGACACCCCCTATAACCTGTCACTCTTTCTCATAACTTTCCTCCTATGTAACCCCTGCAAAACAGTGGCAGTAAAATGTGTTACTTGGGGTGATATGATTATATAAAAAAATCACTAAGTTTAGATAGATTATCAACCAAGTCAGTTAAGTGCCATACGTGAAACACGCTTGGGCGATCATGTCTCGAAAGTGACATGACTGACTGGGTAGAAGATTATCCCGCAGTAGGTTGCCATTGCTTTCTGCGGTAGACTGGTTGCCGACAAAGGCTATAGAACCCAAAGTCCTGTTATTTAACCCATAACTGGAAGGAATAGACGGATTAATACCTTTCCCAAGGGTATTTGCGCGTAAGTGAATGCAATGAATTCGGTTGGAATTCGAACTCGGCTCCCGATTTCTCGTTCCGAGCCGATTTCCAATGCACCACAACGCACATCAACCAAGTACCACTTGCTTACATCTTCTATCAGACACCAACTAGATTTGTATTCTGGGTTGTTGTTTTTCTAATTAGGTTGTCAACCAATGCTAGATAGGTCAATGTGTTATACTATTTAACCTATATCTGGAGGAGAAGAGATTGATTTATACCTTTCCTAGAAGTATTTAGGCGAAAGTAAATGTAACGAACTGAGCTTGAATTCGAACTCGGCTTCTGGGTTTTCTCTTTTTGGCCGTTACAGTCAACATACACTAACTCACACATCCTCGTAATGACTTATATCCAATTTTACCGCCATTACACATGCACATTTTATCTTATAAACGTTAAACGTTATATGTTTTTACAAATGCTATCTCTATTAGTTTTTTCTTTTTACCTCCTCCACACAGTTACGTTCAAGTAAGAAAAATAGATTAATATACATATTTTCTCGTACACAAATATATACGCACAAACAAGTGATATTTTAACCAAATGAACACGTATGCATATGCACACGTTCTCTTTGATTTTGATATTTTCTTTATTTTAGTGAATTTTTATTTCTTTAAATATTTCTCTCTCTTTAAAGAAAAGTGATACATAAGTGCCCTCCCCTTGTGTACAAAATAGCAAGACAGCGAAAGTGAAAGTGAAACTAAATGTAGCCGGTTGTTGGGTAAAATACATGAAAAAAATATGACAAAATGGAGGCACAATCTGAAAGAAGAATAGAAATATACGTCAATACAAAAGAGTAGAAATTATCAATAGAGTCAATTTGCTTTTCAAGATGTTCTTTTATTTTTTGCTTCATTATTTTTCTTATCTTTACCAGATTTTTCAGTTCTTTTTTTCTTTTCGTGTTTCTTTTGTTTCGTTTTATTTATTCTTGGTTGGCTACATCTGGAAACTTCGTTAAAAAAGGCCTTGAATTTGTTCGCAGATGCCTCTGTGAGTACAAAGATTTCATTTGTACAACATATGAGGTTAAAATGTGAAGAAGAAGAAGAAGAAGAAGAAGAAGAAGAAGAAGAAGAAGAAGAAGAAACAGAGAAAAGCGAACTGAAGAAGAAAGAAAATTGGAAAAAGCAAACTGAAAAAGAAGAAAAAGATGAAGAAGAAAATGAAACTCAGAAAAAAGCAAACAGAAGAAAAAGGAGAAAAAGAAAAAGAAAAATCAGAACGATAGGAAAAAGCAAACTGAAGCAGAAAGAAAGAAAGAAAAGGCAAACTTTAAGAAAAAGAGGCGAACTGAAGAAGAAAAAATAGGAGGAAAAAGAGAAATAGAATCTAAGGAAAAAGCAAACTGAAAAAGAAATGGAAGAAAAAACAGATAACGTAAACTGAAAAAAAAGAAGAAGAATGAAAAGAAGCGCAGTATAAAAGGAAAAAGATACCTGAGGAAAGAAGAAGAAAAGGAAGAAGAAGAAGAAGAAGAAGAAAATCATACTGAAAAAGAAAAGGAAAACACGTAGAAAATGCAAACTGAAAAAAGAAGAATGAAAAGAAAAAGAAAAAGAAGTAAAAGAAATAAAAAGAAATGCCGTAATAAAGAAAAAAGCAGAAAAAAGAAGAAGAAAAAGAAGAAGAAGAAGTAGTAGGAGGAGGAGAAGGAAAGGAACAACAAAAACAGAAAGGAAGGGTAAGAAGAATAAGATGAAAAACAAATAAAAGTGTAGAGAACAAAGAAAGAAAATATCGCAATGAGTAAAAGTGAAATGAGAAAAACTAACAATAAAACAGATATCTAAAGAAGAAAAAAACGTAAAGGAGGAAGAAAAAATGTCATTTACAAAAATATTAAGAAACTGAGATCAAAATAAAAAACAGCAATAATTTGGTTCATAAAAAATCCAAAAACCAAAACTACAAAATAGGAACGGTTTTATGCTGTGAACTGTGCAAATAGAAATTAAGTTCCACCGTCTAGATAAATGATCTGAAAACAGTAAATGATCTGAAAAAAGTCAATGAATTATTCTCCATCATGTGCAAGTATAAGTATATATATATATATATATATACGGTCAAATAAAGAAGACATTAAGAAAACTAGCAGAAAACACCAAAACATATTCTGAGAGACTGAAATCCATCCAGTCCAGGTGAGAGATTGGATTTGATTGTCGTTAATTGGGAAAAGATGTGACTAAACCAGTGTGTAATATAATTTTAAAAAAAGGAGAAACAATTTTTTTAAATGCACAGGACGTTTTTCTCGAAATTAAAGAGTTGTGACAAAAATGTTATCATGGTGGTCATAATATTAGATACACCTCGATCAGTCTTACAAACGCTAGAATAGGGATCGCATTATTTGTAAATTCCAGATAGTTACTGGGAGTCATATAGTTCGTGTGACTTGCACAGGCGCTGAAAACACGGTGTAGATTTGAGAAGGATGATTCTCACCGAACCTAATGCAATAACTACAAAACATCTGATGTGTATATGTAAATATATGAAATAATAGTAAAATAATAATAAATTTTCTATTGGATTTAAGTAAATGAATTATTCTCCATCATTTCCAAGTATATATATATATATATATATATATATATATATATATATATATATACACGGTCAAATAAAGAAGACATTAAAAAAACTATTTTTTCGCATACGCGTTTCGTCCTGTGGTGGACATTATTAAGTGAAGGAGATTATATTTGCCCTGATAAAGTCTATCACAAGACCAAACGCGTATGCGAAAAAATATATAGTTTTCCTCGAGTTATAAATAAATATACTTTTGCATATATATATATATATATATATATATATATATATATATATATATATATATATATATATATAAGAGAGAGAGAGAGAGAGTCACGATGAGTTGCATATTTTTGGATGATGTTTCGAAGTGAAGATCCATATGTTATATATATTGAAATTTTGTTATTACAATGGTTTATAAAAGCATTTTATCGCTACACGCAAATTTTCATGTTTCAGACCACTGTTCATCCCGATCTCATTTAAACACAAATGAAGATCTCCCAGAATACACTTTTTTTTGTATTCTTATTGGTCAGCTATGTTTCACGTATATATATATATATATATATATATATATATATGTGTGTGTGTGTATATGTGTGTGTGTGTGTGTGTGTTTGGAGATCCTATACATGCATACACATACATGTAAAATAATCGTCTATTACTTTAATACACGTGAAACATATCTGACCAATAAGAATACAAAGCCGAAACAGCATTCCAGTATACTGTCGCATTGTTTATTAAATTTTTTTTTCATTTTTTGTCTTTAACCAGACCTCTAAAGATTTAAACATGTTAGATTAAGAGAAATTTCTTTTTTGGTTCTTTATTTATTGTATCACCTTGTCGAAGTTCAGTATATATATATATATATATATATATATATATATATATATATATATATATATATACTACCGACCATAATTATTAGGCCACCCCCTTTTTTTCAGAAAAATAGTGTATTTCATATTATTGTTAGTATTTAATACGAAGTGGATAATTCTAAATGAAAATAGAATGGTTCTTTTGTTATTATTACTTTGCAAAATTTTACAAGGCAGCCAAGAAGACGTTGATTCAGCCAACCAATGATAAGAAGAGAATAGCATTGGGAAGAGAGCACAAAAACTAGACACCAGAACAGTTCATTTGATGGACCATGTTATTGTGGAGGATTAAAAAAATAACCATTCTATTTTCATTTAGAATTATCCGCTTGGCAATAAATACTAAAAATAGTATGAAATACATCATATTTTTAAAATGAGTTGGCCTAATAATTATGGCCGGTGAGAGAGAGATAGCGAGAGAGAGAGAATACAGAATTAGTAAAAACTCTTCCAGGGAAGAAATATTTAATAAGCATAAAAGTTTTTACAATAAGTCCCTGAAAAATAGTGGCGACAAGAACCAAGATATCAAGTACATAACAAATTATAACTATAACAGGAAAAATAGAAATAGAAAGATTATTTGGTATACACCCCCTTTCAACCAAATGGTCAACACCAAGTTAGGGCTGAAGTTCCTCAATTTAATTAAAAAAACACTTCCCCACCAACAACCCTCTAAGCAATTTTTTAACAAAAATACACTTAAACTAAGTTATAGTTGCACAAATAACCTTGAAAAGATCATTACAAATCATAATAAATATATCTTAAATCAGCACGTTAATCAAAATAACAATAACTATCAAAATAATAAACAGAACAATAACTCCAACTTATGCAATTGTCGAAACCCCAATAATTGCCCACTAAAAAATAGGTGTAAAATAAACTCAATTGTCTGTCAATGAAATATAACATCAATTGAAAACCCAACCGTCAATAAAGTCTACATCGGATCTACAAAGAACACTTTTAAGCAACGCTGGTATATGCGCTTAACCACATTCAAAAACAACATGTATCGAAGCCAAACATCCCTTTCTGCATATTTTTGGAAATTAAAGGACACGAATAAGACATCCAAAGTAAAATAGAAAATTCTGGAAAAAACTAGAATCTGTAACTCGTTTAACGACATCTGCCCTTTATGCCTGAGTGAAAAGCTGCACGTTCTAAGGTACCCCAACAATTGTGAATTATTGAACCGTAGGGATGAATTAGCAGTGTTATGTAAACATCAAAAATATTTTTCGTTAAAATGTAATTAATCAAAAGGTATCAGTTGTAACTCGTACTCTAATATAAAAAAATCAGCTTACAGTGAAAATTATTTACCTATTTGAAGTATTATGTGGCCCCACTAGATACCTTACTCATATAAAATAATTCTCTCCAAAAGTTAATTAATATCCATGTTTAATCCACAAAATAAAAAATGAATATTATATTAATAAAATAAAATAAACCCATACAACACTAAAAGTCATTCTATTTCATCCACTCATAGATAGTAGTCAAATAAAAAGTGTCTACCCTTTTTTAAAAATCCTAACATCCCAATATAAGAATTATCCAGACAAAACTAAAAAGTGACCTGTCCAAAACTAAACTACCTCGTTGCCCTCTCCTAACCCAAAGCTGTAACTCGATGGTTACAAACTGCCGACGGACCAGCTTAGACACACTAAATTCCTATTCCCCACATCCCATTTCCAAAAATAAATCATTTCCACCATTTATTTTCAGTTCCACAAGTCACCAGAGGAGGAGCAGTTGTGCTCCGAAACACGAGAATTTCTGTGTAGTCATACTATGCTTTTATAAATCATTGTAACAACTATTACAATATATATATAATATATATAATTGTGTATCCGTGACGTAAAAATTAACGTTTAATTAATTAATTTAATTAATCCGTACCTTTTATATTTTTAGATGTTCATTAGTATCTGTGGTTCACTTATTATTCCTGATATTATAAGTCTCTTCTTGTTCAATATCTTTTCATGTTAAAATTTTTATGCGTTTGATATAACAGTGAAATGGAAAAATCTCACGAAAGAAAAACATTTGCAACAGAACGACAAAGACAAAGTCTACTTCAAGGCCAAGTTGAAAAAGACAAAGATATCGGAGTATCTCACATGAAAGGCTTGAACAAAACAAACTGTAATCTTTGAAGACGTTGAAATAAAGGAACTGATTATTTAAACAGTTTATTTTACTCGGAACTTTTTTTCTTAATACAGATATTTCATTTTTGTAGATTATTAAAACGACTAAAAGAAGTAATCACTCATAAATTTATTAAATTGAGTTGGTTTACCCAACTCCCGACTGTGACAGGAAATATATAAATAAATACATACACATAATTATTATATAGTCCAATATTATCACGTGTGTGTGTGTGTGTGTGTGTGTGTGTGTGTGTGTGTGTGTGTGTGCGTGTGATTGTATTCATTGATGTTGCCGAGGGTTATAAGTTAAAGTCAGAAAAGATCCCTTGTCAGTGACACAATGACAAAAAAATAATATTCTTGCATAACTCACAAATAAAAGTAAAACATAGTTTAGTTTGTTCGGGTAGATATGTCCTGAAGATCTTGCTGAAGGGTTTACCTGCACGTAGTGGTGCTGTCACCGCAAGACAGGTGCTCTATATTTTAACGAATAACCGAAGAAAGAAATAAAAGCTCTACTCAGTGATTTTTTTTTTACTTAGACACTTTCAAAACATCTTTGTCTGTCTGAGACGTTTAGCTTCTATCTTCATTTTTGTTTCAATATTACTTCTTTTTTTTTTCTTTCATTGTGTATTTGAATTCCATTTCAAGAAATACGATGCACGCTGGGACGAAAGGTGAATTGTTTTGCGGTTGTTGGGAATGTTGGTGCGATGAGGAGTTAGATGTTTATCAATATTCCTATTTCAATTTTGGAGTATACTTTTTTTTAGCTTTTTAATGGGAGGAGGAAGGCATTTTCTCGTTTCTATTGTTAGCAGTTTTTATAATATTGACAAGATATACACACAACGCTCATATATATATAGTAGTACGTATGTATATATGTTTATATATTTATCTGTGTTAGATAAAGATAAGTTTACACATTGGATATAAAAAATATTTATGTAGAAGGACTGATAGATATACGAATAGATAAAGATATAGCACACATTGTCAGTAGCTCTTCATTAATATATGTTTTATGAAAAGACAAAGGCAAGATAACGTTTCTAATTATTTTAATTAATATTTCCTGGGCTTAAGGCCGCGTCACATTGAAACACGGATTTCTGTACTATCATCGAAGTTAAGAAACATCGAGCCTAGACAGTACCTATATTGGTGACCAGGGGTTGTAAGATTCAATAGGCCAGTGATATAATGGATAATGGCTCAAAATTTTTTAAACCTGAGAGCCGAGTTCTAATTCCAGTTGGGTTCGTTATATTCGCTTACGCGCAAATACCCTTGCGAATTATATGAATTCACCTCATACTCCTTCAGCTATGAGTTAATTAATAAGACTTATATTACTAAAACCATTATTATCCCCCCGCATAAAAAAGAAATTGCGTATAAAATATTTAGATTTAGACAGTAGTTAACTCATAGATGTTGATATGCCACTAAACAAAATCAAGAAACCAACAAAATCTGCTATTCCTGCATCACAACGAGCAAATGAAGTTTATGTAACTATTGTAAATATTGGTTATATATATATATATTGGCAAAGCCCATATTTTGATGAAAATTATTAAATCATTAACGATCTTGTCATCGACTTACCATCAGATACTACCACGCAGGTAGTATCAGGGTTCCAGAAAATGATGAAGGAACCACTTCATCTAAACTTTTGTGTCCATCCTCATTCATCTTATATATATATATATATATATATATATATATATATATATATACTGTAATAGTTGTTACAATGGTTTATAAATTCATAGTATCACTACACAAAAATTTTCGTGTTTCGAAGCTAGCCCTGTATGTGGACTGCTTCTTCTTCAGGTGATTTTATTGAAATGAGAATTATCTAGTTGAAAAGACCGTTTATTTGTGTTGAATTTGTCCTTTTAGGTGTTAGTGGGGTTGGTCTGTAATTTGAGTTCTGTTGACCTTTTTAACGTCTTAGGGTTAAGTGTTTGTTTGTGGCTAAGTTCAGGATAGGTTTTCCTATTTATCTTGTGTGGGTTTAGGCTTTATATATATATATATATATATATATATATATATATATATATTGTGTATTTGGGCAGCAATCTCTCCTTTATGCAAGTTTCATTGAAAATGGCATACAAGGTATTATCATTAAGTTTTTTTTATAATTATTCTTGTGTTTTTTTGTTTTTTTGTTTTTTTGTAGTGAATTTTACTGCACTACTTTATTCAAAGTGAAGCACACAGAATTCTTGTTGAGACTTACGGCGACCATGCTCTAGCGCAAACAACATGCAAAGATTGGTTTAGATGCTTCAAAAATAATGATTTTGATGTTGAAGATAAAGAACGCACTGGCGAACCGAAAAAGTTTGAAGACGAAGAATTGAGGGCATTACTTCATAAAGACTCATGTCAGGCGCAGGCCGAACTTGCAGAATCATTAGAAGTTAATCCCACAACAGTTTGGAAACGTTTGAAAGCATTTGAAATAATTCAATTGGGTGCCGTATGAGTTGAAGCCGTCCGACGTCGAACGATGTCTGGTCACGTGGGAACAACTGTTTCAGCAGCAGAAAAGAAAAGATTTTTGCATCGTATCTCTCGTGTCTGGAGATGAAAAATGTATACATTACTATAAACTCAGACATCAGAGTAATCAAGAATCTCTACTGATAGCAAACTGCCTGCATACGGACAGGTAACGATTTCAGCAGATTTACAAAGATAGAAAGCGGCATAAGACAAGCATGTGTCTTTTCACCGGATCTGTTCAACTTGTACAGCAAAAATATGTTGAGGACCCTAGATGCTATGCCAGGATTTGTTATCAGAGGCCACAATTTGAAGAACATAAGGCATGCTAATGATAAAGTGCTAATTGCAGACACGGAAAGAAACCTACAGGACCTCCTACAGAAGGTAGCTGAGGAGAATGACAAAACAGAACTACAAATAAACAGCAAGAAAACTGAATGCATGGTCATTAGCAAAAAGAACAACCCACAATGCCAAGTACAGGTACGGGATACTAGAATTAAGCAAGTACAAAAATCTAAATACCGAGGAAGTGTTCTAACAGGAGATGGAAATTGCGACACAGAGATCTGGAGGCGAATTGGCATGGCAAAGGACGCGTTCCAGAAACTGCGTAAAATACTAAAACACAAGAAAATTTCCCTAGAAGCAAAGAGAGTGCTAGATTGCTATGTGATGTCAGTTCTTAAATACGGCAGTGAATGCTGGATAATACCATCGAAGATGAGGAAAAAACTTGAAGCAGCAGAAATGTGGTTTTACAGAAGGCTGCTGTGGATATCATGGACCGAAAATGTGAGCAATGATGAGGTGTTAGAAAGAATGGCATTGAAAAGAAAACTAATAGGAAGAGACAGATAAAAATCCTGGGACATGCAATGAGGAAGGAGGGCTTGGAGAACCTGACACTAACAGGCCAGATAGAAGGAAAAAGAGACAGAAAAGAGGCATGCGTGAACATCGGCGGCAAAGCCGAGCCAAATATCCATGGTTTAAAGCTCCTGCTCTGCATTTGTTAAGATTAGCTGGGTGTATCTATTATGAGCTGCTCAACCCGACCAAAACCCTCACGGGAGATCGTAATCGACTACAATTGAAGCGTTTGAAGCAAGAATTGAAAAAAAATGGCAGCAATACGAGCAGAGTCACGACAAAGTGATTTTGCAACATGACAACCCCATACCACATGTTGCAAAACGGGTAAATACTTAGATATGATGCCGTACCCCCATCTACCGTACACCCCAGACATTGCTCCGTCGGATTGTATATATATATATGGAACCCATAATGTATTTTTACAAATTAAAAAATATATTGCAAAGGCAATCGATGAGATATCTTAATCAGATTTGTTCTATGTACTCAGTAAAATGTTTTACTCACATTGCCTTTGTGCATTTCAGATACCCTGTTGATGAAAGGCGTACTTTTAAATGAACCCCTAAAAACCTCCTCAAGAAAAAGCACAATGAATGTCATGGTTTATTGAAACAAAGTCGGTAATGCAGATTCAGCGAAACTACACCACAAAGTATGGAATAGATCCACAGTCACGTCTCTCAATTCGTGAATGGCACCAGAAATTTACGAAGACAGAGACATTTTTGGATAAAGGGAGGAGGTGAGCGACCAATGAATATCTGAGAAAATCATCGATCAAGTGCCCGCTTGATAAGGTTTCGTGCAACTACTGGCACCCATATAGAGATGGATTAGATTAGTTAAAAAAAACACAATATCTACTTCTCATTTTAAAACAATTTCCACATATTTGTCTGAGCATTTATTTTCGTAAATTTTTTTTTTAATTGTAAAGAGACATTATGGACACCCTGTATTAATACAAATATATCATTTGTTACTTAGCTTATTCATATTTTATTCAGCACCTCTTTGCCAAATTTTCGTTGACGAAATTTTACATAATCGTTTGGTCTATTCGTCATTGGGTTTCTGAAATTGTCTACCGATTTTCTCAATTTCGTTATCTTTACACTAAGTTCAAAAATAATTATGCGTTTTTTATTACTGTTAAGATGATTTTCCTTCTTTGTGTGCGACCGCGCGCGTGAGTGTGTATGTGTGTGCACGCCTGTACGTGTGCGTGTGTGTAGGATGTCGTTTTTTTTTTTTTCAGTTTTTCTCGTCTCTTATTACTCTCTCGATATTCCTTTTCTTTCCTTTCTCTATCTTTTGACTCTGATTGTTCATGATTTAATAGTCTTAAATTTTGGCGATTGGACTACCCAGTAGTTGTGACTCTTCATTGTGAGAGTACCAGGTTGGCATTTTTATGGCTGACATCTTCTAATTCCCTATTAAAAATTACGCCATTAAGGTTTCTTCTTGAGTCAAAGCCGACAAGAAGGCATCAATCCCTTCTCGGAAATAACAAGTGAAACCTCAATCCCATCTATATTTCACACCAGCACGCTTGGCTGCTATAACACATAGGCACCAGTGTGACTTTTCTTGTCGCAACAAGCAACTTTTCATTACTGTTTACAATAAATATAAGCGAGTCCCTGTTTGCCAAGAGAATGAGGCACCGGATCATCTATAACAACTTTGGCTCTCGTGATTACTGACGGCTCTGTAATACGAGGGACATTCAATAAATGAGGTGAATTTTTCGGTATAAGGACTTCTACTACAGATAGAAGCTTACTTTTTTTTTATTTTTCAACGCTGTCTCCCAGCACTGTCACACACCTTTCCCATCTGTGCACAAGCTTCCGTATTCCCTCAGCGCAAAAATCTTTGGAATGATGTCTCAGCCAATCGCTCACAGCACTTTTGACTTCATCGTCACTTTCAAACTTCGTACCTCTCGTGAACGCTTTTAAGGGACCAAACAGGTGAATGTCTGAAGGGGCAAGGTCTGGGCTGTAAGGAGAATGAAGGAGCAGTTCCCAGCCCAACTCGTTGTTTGTACTCTGCAGTAAGAATCTTTGACACCTACTGGCAGCTGACCTTCGAGTAGGTAAGGTCATCATGGACAATTTTGTTTGCTGTCCCAACAGACAGGCTCAAAGTCCTTGCAATGTCATCCAATGTCATCCTTCTGTCAGAATGATTCGATCACCTCACTTCTGTAGGCCTCCCAGGCCTGTCTTCATCCTCAACACTGCTCCGTCCTTCTTTAAACAATTTAGACATATTTTGGCTGAAACATGTAGCACACCATACACAGTTGCCATTTTCCTATTAATTTCAACTGGTTTGCAACCTTTAGCAACCAAAAACTTGATAACTGACCTCTGTTCAATCCTGGAGCATGTTTTTTGGTCGGCCATCTTTGTTAATCTCCAAAACTCTCAAAATTTTTTTTTCAATCTGCAAAAAATATTAAATCTCATTCAAAAATAAGTAAAGGAAAAAATTATGAAAAAAGTCAGCTTCTATCTGTATTAGAAGTCCTTCTACCAAAACATTCAACTTATTTATTGAATGACCTTCGTCGAAATCCTTATACTGAAAAATTCACCTTATTTATTGAATGACTCTCGTAGTTCTTATACCAAAAAATTCACCTTATTTATTGAATGACCCTCGTAAGGAATTAAACAAGTTTACAGTATATATTCCCCACACTTCAATCAATGTGTTGTGTTAGCATTCTCTGCTGATAAAGCTGAATGCTTTACCCGTAAATTCTCCTCAAATTCTACTCTTAACTCATCCGGAATATCACTGGCTCACTCTTATTCTAAAGTCTCTTTTAAGTGATATGCCTATAACCCCTTCCTTGGTTTCTGCTATTATCTCTAATCTAGATTCCCACAAATCATGTGGAGCCAGTGTATCCGTGTAATATTCATTAAGAAGTGTGCTCCCTAACTGGTTCCTGTTCTCTCTAAACTGTATAATAAATGCATCTCTACCGTCTGCTTTCATGCCTGCTAGAAGACATCATCTCTGGTGATCCCTGCGACCGTTCCAACTATCAGCCTATTAGCTTTCTACTCCTTATAGGGAAATTCCTAGATGCCCTATTCAATGCTAAATTGTTTCATCATCTCTCGTCGCAGGTTTTTTTTTAGACAAGCAAGAAGGCTTTCGTTTCTCTAGGTCAACTGCTGATGTATTGACGATAATTGCGGAAAGGGTCTGTCTTGCTCTAGATAAAAGCTGTGAAGCCTGGACAGTAGCGTTGGACATCTCGACTAATACACAGATCTTCTCCACAAGTAAAAAGTTAAGGTGTCTCCGGACACGTTTTTGAGTTGATCCAGGCTTTCCTATCAAATCGTAAAATTTTCTGAACGGCCACTCGTTTAGATGCTTTCTCACAAACATGGGTGTCCCACATGACTCTATACTTGGTCCTACATTGTTATTTATTGTCATTGACGATCCTCCCTATGATATCAGCTCTTAACTTAGAATCTATGCTGACGATACACCTATTTACTCCTGACTCAATAGTAAGTCTGGGCCCTCTTTACCTTCCATCAGTATGGCTGATACTAACTTCAAAGAAAGTGACTCGGTGCATCTTTCTCAGCTGACATGAAGTGGAAATACTATGTTGAATCCATTGTTAGGTCAGTTGCTAAGAAAGTCGAACCGTTAAGTCGGGCGATACAATTTTTCTCTCCGAAATCTATCTTACATATCTATAAGTGTACCAATCGTCCATGCCTAGAATATTGCTGCCACAATTTACCTTGAGCTTCTTGATAAGATTCAAAAAATTATCAGCAATATTACTGGTCATGATCTATCGACTGGACTTCAGTCACTTACTTACTGGCGTAAGAGTTTCCTTTTTTACCGTTTATATAAATACTATTTAATAATTATAAGGATTGAAGAACTGACAACACATAGCAATCCAGTACTGAAGGGAAAAACTTGAAGCAACTGAAATGTGGTTCTACAGAAGGATGTTGCGAATATTCTGGATCCAACATGTGAGCAATGATGAGGTTTTGGAAAAGGTGGGAACGAAAAGGAAATTAATACTGAGCATCGGGAAGAGAGAGCTGAAATTCCTGGGACAGGCAATGAGGAAAGAGGGCTTGGAAAACCTGATACTAACAGGCCAGATATAGGGAAAAGAGACAGGGGAAAGCAACGGATAACATATTTGAAGGACCTGATCAGTTAGATGGTGGAACGAGAGTTGCATGATGCAACAGGAAAAGGCGTGCTAAGAGCTACCAGGGATAGGTGAGACGTGGAAAACCATGATCGCCTACGTCCTGAAGGGACAGGGCACATAGAAGAAGAAGAATTATATGGATGAGCTCTTCGCTATGTTACCAAATCTTTATGAATTTAAGCGCAATACAAGATTGACGTCGAAATCTGACCAATTTATAATTAAGCTGAATATATGTAGCCGTAACTTCCTTGCTTTCAGCTTCTTTTCTCGTCTTTATAGCTTCTGGAAATCCCTTCCAGGTTTATACTTTCTAACCAGGTATAATCTGCAAAAATGCAGCATAAATCGCGGCCTACTGTATTCCTGATTACTCTTTTCTCTTTCTGCTCATTATTCATGTTCCTGTTTCTAATTCTTCCACAGCCTGTAATAACTTGCATCTTTGTGAATTGACTACCTTGCCGAGGATGATAACAATTAATATATATATATATATATATATACTGTTAAATATAAGATACAATTAATGTCTATTATGTTTAATCATGAGTTGTTCTAAACATCGTATTTTGGCTTTAATTTCAGGTGAAAATAAAGACAAAAATTCTCCAACATTTGGATATTCTTCCACCATGCTGGCTCATGAGCCATCTTCAGAGAGGTTACAGGTACGTTAAAATAAAAACATCCACCATCAAAGATGATTATATCTTGTGTTGATATAAAACTTTGCTAAGCAACGATAACAGTTACCAAATAGCAAACGCAGTTCGTAAATTTGTAATGCGGTTCTATGACATCACACCTCGTGAGAGCTCGAAATGTTAACAGAACCATATATTTAAATACAATGTAATGTGTTATGACCAGATTTAAACATGATTTTATTAAGTGTGGGTTGTTTTGATTTAATGTAGATGGCCTCTAATATCTGAAGGTTCTTTTTACTGTGTGTATGAGTGAGTATTATTGTATTGCTGACTAAAATCTGTCTGATATTACCTACATGGCTATGTTTTTCTAAGAAATGCTATTTAATTGTACTCTGATCAGACAGGTGACAGATAAGTCAATGAGAGAGCGTGGTTGTAGTAAAACCAATATATGTAGTGGGTTTATTATCAGTACCAGAGATACAATCTCTGAACGAGCATATATATATATATATATATATATATATATATATATATATATGAGGGAAAATGTATAACGAAATTTTTTATGTTGCTACGAATACGCATGCATCCGAAGGAGGAATGCTGGAGATTTTAGACTTTTTTTTAGATTTTTTTTCTGTGATAATAGAAGATCTGCCAGGAATAATGAAATGTCATAAGATTTAGTGCGAAAATTTACTATAGATGACCTTGCGATCAAGACATTCTCTAGGCATTTAAGTCGTAGTGAATTGTTTTCTCTTTTGATCAGAGTATCAATTTTTATGTCAAAATTGTGGTCAGTCTTGTTACGTTGGAATGGGAAACCAACGAATTTGATGTATTATTTTGTAAAATGTCCCTATTGTCTTCATATAATCCTTTATTTAAACTCCTTGAGGTTTCTCCAATGTAATTTTTGTAACAATTATTACGTGTGATGGAGTAAATTCCTCCTTCAGGCTTTAATCTTATTGCTTTGCATAGTATTTATTAAGTCTTTTATTGTTTTGAATATAGTAGCAAAGAAATTTATGTTGAGTTGAGGTAGATTTTTTTGGATTGTAGATTTGATAGAGTTAATTATAATACGTATTTTTTCTTCATTCCGTTTGTCATGAAAGGTCATTTTTTTGTTTTAGAACATTTTATGAGCTTTTTCTTTCGAAATGAATATTGGAGTACTGGAGAAGTATAAAAGTGCTTTTAATGGATTTCTCTTCTTAAATAATTTAGGCTTCATATTCTGAGAAGTAGAATCCGGTGATTATGCCGGACATCTTTTTTTCTTTTTTTTTTTTTGTTATCATGAGAACAAAAATTTATTAGGCCGTTTCTGTTGGTTGATTTCCGGTGAAGTTTTACACTTTTTTTATGTGACGTAGCTTGACATCTAGAAAGAGTAAGCAATTGCTTTTTTTTCCATTCCATATGTAAATTCCATTGCGTGTTCGGCTTTGTCTAGTTGTCAGGTAAATTAGTATCACAAGAATAAATAAATAGGACATCATCAATTTATGAAAAGTATGTTGATTGTTTGAGTAAAATATTTGAAAAATACCAGATTCGAGAAATTCTAAGCAGGTACATGCCATCATTCTACTGAAAGGTGATCCCGTTGGTAATCCAAATTTTTGTTTGTAAAAATCATTATTAGATGTGAAATAGCATTGATACTGATGAGACGGCAGATTTTTATTATTTTAGCTGTTGGTAAAGAGAGTTTTATCATTGATTATGTTAGATGCTTTTTAGAAGATTTAGCTATTTTTCAACTAGGACGTTAGTGTAGACGGATTTTATATCTAGAAAGTTAATTATGTTGATTTCCCTTAGTTTTTCAACAATGCTGCCTGAGTTATTTATATGAGACAGATTAATTTGTAGGGTTAAGAAATTAAAAGAATTGTGGAAAAAAAAACAACTAAGAAAAATTCACAAGTCGGTGTGAAAAGCTAATTCTGAATGCTGATTGGATTAAAAACAGAAAATTTATATACAACGTATTTTCACGCCTAGATGTGGAAAAAGCTTTGCTGGAGCCGGCATCATGAGAAGCTTGACTATAAAAACTACGACGCTAACTTGTCAAAGTCTGTCGACATGAGAGCGGTTAGCTGGGACCTCGTGGCAATGTAACAAAAGAAAATTTAACAAGCCGACTCGGACGCAGGGCATGTCACAGTTTCGTTCAACCTCTTCTTCCAATTCTCTTTTCTTCCTTTTTACTCCACGCCGAGAACAAATAGACACGTTAAGTACAACTTCTTTATTTGTTTTTCCTTCTCTTTCTCCCAACCTTTCGCGACCTACTAAAAAGAGGAAGGAACAAAGACTTTACATTCCGTTACTACACAACAACGAACTCTAAACTTCGGCGGACATTTTAAATACCTACATTCCTCTATGTACAATTTTAACTACAAAACTGCATGCATTTTCTTAATGAACATTTTTCTTCTCACAAATAAGTCATAATGTTCAGTTAACAAAATTTCACTTATATTTTTCTTCTTACACTTTTGTCATTCTGTAAATAAATATTTACTTTGATTTACACACAAAATATTTTATCCTGTCACATTTCAACAACCAACCTTCTGATAATTCTGTTAATGATAACTCTGCAAAAAAGCTGTATGGAGTTCGGTTAAGTATGGCACAAGGCCGAATCAAAGAAATATTAACCATCTCCCTACGGCTACATTGTTACTATTTATATGATTTACATTGTTCAGATTTTTCCTCATCTTTATTGACTTATTCACGATGTCTTGGTCGTTGCACGCTCCAGCCTTCTTCAGCATCTCTCTATAATGACGAGATAAAGTATTCATACTATTTACACTATTTGCATTGCTCGAAATGCTGTCCTCACTTTTAGTATCATAACCACGACGTTTCGTTCTTTGTACGCACCAGCTTTCTTCAGGAACTGTCTATATTTCTGAGATTAAGAATTGTTACTATTTATTTTTAATCATTTCACCCCAAGCAAGACATTCCACTGCCATTATTGCGCAGGGGTTACATAGGGGAAGGTGAAGAGAAAGAGAGGTTAGATATAGGAAATGTCAGAAGGAGGGTGATAGACGGGTAAGTATACCGAGGATGAGGGTTGGGCAGATGGGAAGAGTGTTTGAGAGTATGGATGCGAGTTAGTGTGTTAGGAGGTGTCTGTTGACCATACATTTAAATTCCTGGAGATTGTAGCTGTCGGGGAAGCAATCATGTGGAAGGGAATTCCACAGGCGGGAAGTGCGAGAAAAGAAGCTGTTAGAGTAGAAATTGCGGTTACATCTTATCGGTTTCACTGTAAGAGGGTGGGACCTAGTTACTAATCTAGTATCTCGTGCAAATTCGTACCTAGGGGCACCAGTGATCTAAGTTCATCGGAGCAGAAGCCGTGAAAATATTTATAGAAGAGACACAGGGAGGCCACACTATTAATATTGTTTTAACTGCTGTCGTCATCTTTATTGCCATATTCACAATGTTTTTGTCGTAGTACACTGCAGTATCCTTCAGAATATTTTTATATTTGTGAGATGAGGTATTATAACGATTTACACTATTTAAATAGTTAAGACTGTTGTCCTCATCTTTACTGCCATATTCTCTTTCTTTCTCGCGTACTGATTCATTTTACTTCTTCTTCTCCCTTCAAAGACACTCCTACAAACAAAAGCTTATACATACATACATACATACATACATACATACATACATACATACGCATATACTCTTTCAACAATTGCTACTACGAACAATTTCTTCAACTCTTGATACCTTTGACGAATTCTACCCTTAACTTCTTAATAATGTTTCTAATTGCACATTAACTCCTACAACTTATGTTATTCTTTCCTTTTAATAAATTTCTATTTTAAAATGCAAAATGTACATTTTATTCTTACACACTATTCCACGTATTCCAACCTGCCGACAACCAAGCTTCTGATGAAAACCTTCTGATGATAATAACTCTGCATAAAACTTGTACGCTGTAGGGAGTTCGGTTATGTCTGACACGAGGCCGAATCAAAAAGAAACAGTAACTATCTTTCTATAGCTACAAATTGTTCCATAAAGGTGGAGCAGAATTTTTAATGCCTTTCGCCAGTTTATGTCTATTCTTAAGATTGGGCTGATATGGATCTCTTTTTTTGTCGGGTTTATTAACAAAAGTACTGGAAAGAAAAAGAAAAAAATCTAAACTGATTTCCAGTACTCCACGTTCTGATGAAGTCCTGATGGACGAAACGTGTCACAACTAAACTTTTCCTGCATTGTTATGCATTTTCCCTAATATTGTTCTTGATATATAAAATATATATATATCGCTATAGAGTCATTCAGTGAGGACAGCACTAAGCTAAAAATATATCACCCGTTGTAAGGATCGAAATCGCAACAGTGATAAAGATTTGCGAGGTTAGGTTTGTGCTCCAAGCAATTTGGAGGTTTCGGTATTAATCCTTATATTATTACTACTTCGCATAAATTCCTGGAAGCTATGATTTATTCATCTGAAAATTGAAATTCATGTTAAAAACAAAATGTATTCGTGGTTCATCTGATCGCTTTCGTTTTGTTTTGTTTTTAATGATGTGAGTGAGTTCTTTAAGTTGTAAAAGAGAAAAGAGAAGAGGAATAATGCGGTGTTAGAATGTTTTTCTTTTTTCTTTTATTTTATATTGAAGAATGAATCGAGATCGGGTGGGAGCAAGAGTGGAGAGAGGGTGTAAAAGGCGGGATTTTCAACCGGGCTTAATTGGAACTTCAAAAGAAGTTTGGTTTCAGGTTGGCGGTAGAATTAAAGATTAACGAAGCAAAGAATTTGGGAAGAACAGGAGAAAGGTGTTTATTTGTTTGTGCATTTAAATAAATGAAGATGGATTAAGTGGTAAAGTGGAGGAAGTTTTTCAAAAAATTAAGTGAAATTAGAAGAAGAAGGAAGAGAAGGGATAAGAAGAAAAGAAACAAGTAAACTGAGGAAAGAGGTAGACGAAGAAGAAGAAGGAAAAGCGGAATGGAAGAAAGATCAGGACGAAAGAGAAGATAAGGAAAACAAAAGACATGTTAACTGAGGAAATAATATCACGAAAATGAAGGAGTGGGGGAGAAAAAGGAAAAAGTAAACCTAGGCAAAAAGAAGAGAAGGAGAAAGAAGAGAAGAAAATTATAAAGATAAACCGGAAAAGAACAACAACAACAGCAAATAGGAAGAGGAGGAGGAAGGAGGAGAGGGAAAAAGAAAAAGTAATCTGAGGAAAGAATAATAGAAGGAGGAGGGGGAAAAGGAGAAAATTATAAAGGTAAACCGGGATATAACAACAACAAATAGGAAGAGGAGGAGAAGGAGGAAGGAGAAGAAGAAAAAAGAAAAAGTAATCTTAGGAAAGAAGAAGAGAATGAGGAGGCGAAAAAAAACCAAGCAAATTAAACTGAGAAAAGATAAAAGAAGAAGAAGAAGAAGAAGAAGAAGAAGAAGAAGAAGAAGAAGAAGAAGAAGAAGAAGAAATACATGTGAAAGTGTAAAATTGACAAGAAAAAATCATGTTGAGAATATTCTTTTTTACAAGAATTAATAAATGTATGTATAACTTTTATTATGTTCTTTATCCCTTCAACCCTCCAGCTATGAGTTAAATAGCAGGTTAAGATTGGGTTTTATAGCGTTGGTTGGCAACCAGTCTACAGTAAAAAGTAATGGTAACTTACTACGGAAAAATTTTCTGCCTAGTCAGCCATAATCGAGACATGATCGCCCAAGCATGTATCACGTATGACACTTAACTGACTGATCCCTTCAAGGGGTATTTTTACTGTTATAATTTATAATAAATATCAATAACTCGATTTCTATATTGAGCACTGTTTTAAATTACTCTTTTGAACGTTGTTAATATTCGTTCCATATTCACTTTGATATATATATATATATATATATATATATATATATATATATATATATATATATAATTAAGAAGCTTCTGAAAGTTAAATAACTTATTTGCTAAGTTGAAATAATTGTTCTGTAACAAAAATTAGGCAATCCCTATTCAGAAGTCTAGGATGGTTCCTTTTCAGTTTTTTGTGCATCCACTCAATACGAAGTTGCTATTATTGTTTTCCCTTGAGGTAAAAATTAATTAGCCTCTTTAAAAGATCACCATACAGTAGCCATTAATTTTTAGGGTGCAGTGAAGGTTTTGATGGTCATCAAAAAAAAAGGCGGCCCAATATGCCAAATACAGGTGGAGGGATATTCAAATCAAGCAGGTAGTAAAACTTTAAATACCTAGGAGATGAAAAGTGCGACACAGAGGTCCGAAGGCGAATTGGCATGGCGAAGAAAGCATTCCAGAAGTTGAGTAAAGTATTAAGAAACAGGACAATTTCGCTAGAAACAAAGAAGAGAGTACTGGATTGCTGTGTTGTCAGTTCTTCAATATGGCAGTGAATGCTGAACAATATCATCGAAGTTGAAGAGAAAACTTGAAGCAGCGAAAATGTAATTGTACAGAAGGATGCTGCGGATATCATGGACCGAGCATGTGAGCAAGGATGAGGTGCTGGAAAGAATGGCAACGACAAGAAAATTAATAGTAAGCATCAGCAAGAATCAACCGAAGTTCCTGCGACATGTAATGAGGAATAAAGGCTTGGAGAATCAGATAGGGGGCAAAAGAGACAGAGGAAAATCGCAGATAACATATTTGCAGGGCCTGAGCAGGTGGATGACAGAACAGGGTTTGCGTGGCGTAACAGGAAAAAGCGTGCTAAGAGCCACCATGGATAGGGAGACGTGGAAAGCCATGATTGCATACGTCCTGAAAGGACAGGACACATAGAAGAAGAAGAAGAAGAAGAAGAAGAAGAAGAAGAAGAAGAAGAAGAAGAAGAAGAAGAAGAAGAAAGGTATGAAACATGATTAGAGAAATTAGATACTATTTACATTATGTTCAGTAACCATTTTTACCAGAGTTCATATTGCAATTTTTGATGCTAATAGTTTCTCTAGTAATTTTTACCAGAGCTCATATTACAATTTATATTATATTACAATAGTTTCTCTAGTTTTTTTTTTAGGAGCTCATATTACAATTTTTGACACTAAGGATTTTCTCTGGCACTCCGTATGCTTCTATGCTTGGTTGGCTTGGGAGATTTTTGTAGCCTAGCATATGTTCTGATTCCTGAAGTTTAAGTAGTTTCCAGTGGCGTTCTCTATCTATTATTTCATCTTCATCTTATCTGGTCGCTGAAAAAGCGAAACAAATCCTGGTCTGAGAATGTATCCAGTACAAACAAAAATTAAATTCCGATATTTCCCTGAGGCTCGAGGTGTTCCTTAGCAGGATCACTGATGAAGAAGATAGAAAAAGGATCCGGCACAAGTTGGAGAAATCCTTCAGGCAAGAATTCGATGCAGTCAAGGTCCGCCAAGTATGGAAATTAAATAGATTAAAAGCTCTGAAGGTGACACGTGAGGTCCATTAATCACCTGTGAAGGTAGTTGTCAACATCAGTCAACATCAGCTGATTGCCTCTGAAGAGACAGTGCTGAACAAGAGTCACAACTTCGCAACAACCATCAGGAAAATACCTACTTAGACATCATTGCCCGCATCAAAGAAATAGACTTGAACATCCCTCAGGCTCAGGCAGATGAGCTAAGACAGAAAATGAGACAGACATTAGAGAAAGCCAAGCCACCCAAACCAAACACCACGAAAGATGAAGAGGTGGCAATCAGGACCCTACAGAGGAATGAGAATATCATCATACTACCAGCTGACAAAGGCAATGCAACTGTAGTAGTGGCCATAACTGAATACACCAAGAAACTGGAAGACCTCATTAGAAGAGGTAGCTATAGCATGGTAAAGAAAGATCCCACGATGAAAACGAGAGTTGTCGCAGATCCTAATTAAGAACAAAGATCACTTCCAGCCTAGGACATACAGGCAGTTGTCTCAATGTTACAGCAATCTACCTCACATGTATGAGTCTACTTATGATTCATAAAGACGGTGTTTTGCTCAGGCCGATTGTTAGCAGCCTAGGCTCGGTGTGCCACCCTCTGAGTCGCTACCTTGTATATATAATAGGAAAGTCACCATCATGTATTCAAAACTCCGCCAATTCGTGGAACTTATCAAAGATGCTCCCATCAAATGCAACCAGATGGTGAACCTGTTCACGAACGTACCCACGGTGGAGGCACTATCGGTAATCAGGGACAGACTGGCCTAGGACTCATCTCTAGGAGATCGTATCAGTATTTCATGAGATAGCCTGATGGAAATGCTTACTTTCTGCACACAAACAGCACACTTCGGATTAGGATCAGACATTTTATCGGCAGGATGAAGGCTTAGCAATGGGCTCGCCATTATCATCATCACTGGATAACACATACATGAAATACCTTGAAGAAATGGCATTAGAATCCACAGCTCTAAAGCCAACTCTATAGCTGAGATACATTGATGACACCTTCATACTCTGGACACACCAAGAGGAGGTCCAGACGCTACTGGACTATGTGAACTCAATCAGATCATCCATACAGTTCACTATGAAAAAAGAGAGTGGCTATTTTTACTCATTTTATTACTTAACTAAGTTTACAAACTGAACTGAAATTTTTTAATTACTATTATTTTTTTGTACTTATTAAATAATTTACTTATAATTTAAAAAAAACATTTAGTTTATTGAACTGGCATTTTTTAAATTACTTTTATTATTTTATTTGTACTTACGAACAAATCCCCGTACAACTTTTTAAAATCTTTGCTTACTGAACGGGTTATTTGTTTAAATTACTTTTTTTTAATCGTTTCACCCCAAGCAAGGCGGTAACGCCACTGATGCGCAGGGGGCACTACATAAGAGAAAAAGATTAGATAGGAGGAGAGTAAAGAGAAAGACGAACCAGTTACACGGAGTGTCAGAGAAGGGAGTAAGAGAAGGATGGGAATACATGTGTGATGACAGTTGCAAAGGTAGAGAGAAAGAAAAAGATATACAGGGTGATGTAAAAAGAACTGGAGTCAAGATGGGTATTGACATTGCATTTAAATTCCTGGAGATTGTAGCCATCAGGAAAGCAAGAATATGGAAAAGAGTTCCACAGGTAGGAAGTTCAAGAAAAGAAGCTGATAAAGTAGAATTGTCGGCTGCATTTGGTTGATCTAACTGTGAATGGGTGGGACCCAGTTGCCAGTTTGGTTGCACGAGTAAACTCATGTGGCAGGGGCACCCGTGACTTAAGTTCGTCGGAGCAGAAGCCATGAAAATATTTATAGAACAGACAGAGGGAAGCCATATCCCGTTGGTGAGAAAGTGCCTGGAGTCGAGCCACCAATTCGGTACCTATCACATTGCTGATTCTCCTTTGGGGCCTGTCGAGAACACTGAGATGAACAGCGGGGTTGCCTGATAATAACCTTGTTTTTATTTCTTCAATTTTAGTTATTATTTTATTTATTAAAATCTCCTGGTTACAAAATAAATTAAACCCATGTTACTGCCTGATGATGGTGTTTTAACACCAAAATTTTATAGCTATCAACTTGCAGTATGCAATTATTATAATGTTGGTACCTCCAATTTTACCGTGGGAAAATCAGCATAGTCTGAAGTAAAAGGCCTCAAACTAAATAAAAACAAAGTTTTCTCGGCAAAATGTTTATGCTATCATAAAGAGGATAAATCAAAGTATTTTTTAATTATTTTTACAAATTTTTAAAATTTTTCTAACGGGTTCTGAAAGGCTCATTTAGTGGTAGAAAATCTTTTTTTTTCTCTCGTCAGTGAAAGGGGTAAATTGACGCTAGAGTTTATTACGTCAACAGCGTAATATTACGCGAAGGCATTTTTTGACTGTGAAAGACACGTTAATTTGGAAATTCTTGCAAAACTCAAATAATCGTCTGATTTTAATGAAAATTTCAGGACTTATTCACAAATGACTGAAATGATTTTTTAAATAATTATTTTTAAAAAATATTGGTAAAATTTTTTTTTAATTTGTTACCCCCCCCCCCCCGCCAATATTTAATTTCCAGAAATGTCGTAAAATGCAACTCGGTCACAAAATATAGTTTTCATTAAATTCAGGAGTCATTAAGGAAAGCTAATCAACTGTCTTTTTTTCTTCAAAACAAGCTACCTTTTAGAAAATCAGCTCTGAATTAGGAAAACAAAAATGCAATAAAACTATGCCAATTTTTATTTGGGTAAACTTTTAATTACTTTTATAAACATAAATTAAAATTGTGTCATCGTCTGAAAAAAAAATTTTCCGTTATTAATGAGTTTTTACAAGAATTGTTTTTATTTTTCATATTTTTTATTAAGTAATTTAAAAAGTTTCATAAGTCTTTTACAATTTTCTCCTGATAGGTCTCTCAGATGTTTTTAATTAATGTGTGGCAAATATATTTATTAATCGAAAAATTTAAAAAGTTACTCTAAAAGAGAAGCTTTTTTTTTGTAATTTAATTAAAACTGTTTATTTTTGCATGTTAATTTCCAGTTTTTGGTAAGTACGGGTGCCCATAAACGATATAAATCTGTAAAAGGTCACGTGACTCAAGGGTTGTCCGCCCTTACAAAAAATTTTCCCGTATATAAACCCCGAAGGTCCTTACTGCTATTCTTTTCATGCGTGTCTCTGAATCGCTCAAGAAAGAAGTCATTTCTAGTCAGAATTTAAATATTTAAAGTAACGTTTATATTTTTAACTTATTAATTTAATCATATTTAATATTAATTGTGACTCTATCTACCTGACAGAATTTAGAAAAAACATCAAAACTTCTTTTTTATTTGTTTTGCTTTTTTGGGCTGTTCATTCCAATGGCATGTGGTAATGATTCATAAAAGAAATTATTAGGGATAAAAATGTTTACTTTCAATGTGTGTTTGCAAAATGTGACAAATAAATATGTACTACAATGTTATGGTGCATAGCCTAAGATTAAAACAATTTGGAAAAGGTTTCATTTTTTCTTTTCAATTTAATGAAAAAGCAATTTTTTAGTTTCTTTATTTCATAGCCTAATCCTACTAATGAAATTATGCATTTTCAATGTTAACCTAATACTTTAAAGTTTATTTTTAATTGTAAATGAATGTACAAAACACATGTTATAAAATTATTTTTACCCTTAGTTATCAAATTAAGGGAGATACCTACATTCACAATGGAAAAAATCAAGAGGAAAGTTGGAATTTTTTAAAAATATGTTTAATTTCAATTTGTGTTTGCAGAATGTTTTTAAGAAACAAATATGTACTACAATTTTATGGTGTCTAGCTAAGATTAAAACAAATTGGAAAAGGTTTCATTTTTTTATTTTCAATTGAATGAAAAAGACATTTTTTTCTATTTTATTTCATAGCCTAATCCTACTATTGAAATTATGCATTTTTATTGATTAACTCCTACTTTCATGTTCTTTTTTAAATTGTAAATAATTGTACAAAACACATGTTATAAAATTATTTTACCCTTAGTTATCAAATTAAGGGAGATACCTACATACCTGTACCTGCAAAAGCAGCTAAACAGTGAGGAGGATTGGAGTGCCAATTAAGAAAACACCACGGCCCTTTTCAGGGCCACAAAATATTCCCGAAATTCCTTTCTCTTCAAGATATTGCATAAATACAGTATGACATGTACAAAAAATATAGATACTTATTTATAACATCTACAGTTATGTAAAAATTAAATTAAATATTTTTACCTAGTTATCTTACTAATTAATATTAATAAGGCATAATAAAAATATTAATAATCAGCATAATATTTCATAACTTTACTGGGTTATTTTAATTTCATTCTTTGTTATTAAATTGTAAAATTATTTTAAAAGCAATTTCAATTTTTATTTATTTAGCAAGCATATTCAATCATCCAGCTATAATGCTAAACGAACATTGTATAAAATAATATGTAATTGATGAAAATATTATGTCATGGTTAGCTATGCAGTTAAAAAACAGAAACAGGTTTTTTAGATACATAAAAATTTGGAACTTCCGGACGCCATACTTGGGGTGTTGACAGACAGTAGCTGACATATTCAATCAATCACAGCTCGAATTACGTTGAAGACAGGACTACTGTATTTAAGATAAGTTTCTGTCTTAAATTTCATAAAGTAAGGAATTACTATTGTGTGAAATCAGATTAAGGTAAGGTTCAATTTAAACAATTGACTTTAAAAAAGTGTCTTTGATGTATATATTTTTTTCAAGATTTTTTAAACAGAAAGTTGGTTAATATTGACGTAACCTGTCAATAAATCAAAAAATGGCGGAAAATTTAAAGTTTGTTTGTTTTGTTTTTGTTTTTTTCGAAAACTTTAGGATTCCAATCGATATAATTTCAGTTTAAAATACACCAGTGTGTTTTGATTATTGGGTTTACTAACTTTAATCCCTTGGCTTTCAAATAGACCTAATTTTAAAGCTTGAAGATAGATTAATTATTTTTCAATTTTCAATTTAAATTTAGGTATCTAAGAATTGATTGGAGGTACCTATTATAATGATAATAATAATTACCATATATGTCATATTATATATATATATATATATATATATATATATATATATATATAATATGACCTATATATATATATAATATGACATATATGATAATTAATTATTATTATTATCATTATAATAATTACATACCGCAACTTGATATATATATATATATATATATATATATATATATATATATATATCATCTATTAGACAAAATTTAAAACACCTAACCCCATCGTCAAAAAAAAACACTTCACCTGCAAAATCCAACTGCAATGAACCAATACTATTTACGAATTTACATGTGCTCTGAAGAACTGTGTTCTTGATCCAACTAATTTCATAAATAATTATATCTGCCATACAACTACGAAACTGACTTGAAGACTCACACTGCATCTCTCTGAACAGAGCTCAATTCGATCTAATTTAAACACACGCAGAGACCTAGCAAACCTTATCAGTAACATACTTGAAGAGAACTAAAATATCATACCATCATTCCACATGCAAAAAAAAAAGGTTAAAAATAATGCAAGCATTATCAATAAAAAAAGAAAAGCACAGCACTCAATCACTCAACCTAAGCATATAAAAAGTTTGTTTTTTTTTCTCATTTATTTGATTTTTTTTTTTTATCTCAACAAAACCCTTTTAGGATTTTTTTTAAAAATTTTATATTATTCTTCCTATTTAGTTTTCATTATTTTTCCAACTCTTCGTTTTTTATATTCTCGGCTACAAATCTTATTTCTTTCCGGTTTAAACTTTCAACATGTCTAGTCTTCTTTCCCAACACATTTATACATTTTGTATAAGTTCACACACACAATTCTTTTAAAATGTTATAACCTCCCACCTCACTTTATTCATCTCATTTGATGGCCTTCTTTATTCTTAGTTTAATTTTATTTGTTTAAATCTCTTTATCTATATAAGTGAATTAATCACATTTCACTGCCTGGTGATTATGTATTAAACACCGAAACTTTATAGCTATTAAGTTGCAGTGCGATATTATAGCGGGTATCTCATTCCTTTTCTAGTTGTAGTAGGATTCCGTAGCAGGTTAACGGAATTTGGACTTGTGGGAAGATAGCCCACTATAATTCATAAAATGATTATAAATCAGGCGTGCTCTACCCCGGTCGGGAGGGTAGTGTGTACCGGCTCTGGTTACAAGAGATTGTAGGTTGTGGAGAGCAATGTTCACCCACGTCCTGAAAGGGTTAACCAACTAATAAATGAAATATATATGAAGGGCTTAATTTATAGCCCTATTAAAAAGAAATTAGGAAAATGAGAAAAGAATTTTTTTCTAAAAGTTCCCTGCTTCGAGTTCTTCGTTGGTTGTCCCGTTTTCGAATAAAAATTAATAATTTGTAAGTGACTGATGCGACTCCCAACCCTTGGTTGCCTCTTCCTTCAAATTTCTTAAATATAATAATTTGTTAATGAGAAACGGTAATTTATGTCACGTTATTAATAGCTTTACCTGTTTTACTTCCATTTTCTTTCTGTAAGTTTTTATATCAGAACGTTTCTGCCGTTGTGCCGTCCGGCCTTCATCAGGTACATGTCAATCCGGGTAACTTTCAGGGAACTCTAAAATGAACCGTTTATTTAATCTACGGAACGAGAAGAATCTACCCAAAAAAATTAAATAAGGTTTCAGTTCGGAATTCTCTGTAGCTTACGCGGATCGACGTAAAGATGAAGAAGGCACCACGGTGCAACAGCCGAAACGAGGACAATAGTTTGCATATAAAGAGTTTAAATAATTGTAAATGTCCGTTTTTAAAGACACAATTATTATTATTATTATTATTATTATTATTATTATTATTATTGAGTGTGGGAGCAGCACACCAACAAAGTGACGCTTGGTATAAAATATATGAAGCTTATGATGGCACCAAGTCAGACAAATGTATTCGAAACACATACACCACGACTACTCTTACCGATGTATAAAGATGTACGGGTTGTTCAGCCCATGGGTGACATATTCAACATTTTCAGACCAGGAATTTTGTTTATGATCAGTCAGTTAAGTGCCCTACGTGATACACGCTTGGGCGATCATGTCTCGAAAGAGACATGACTGACTGGCTAGAAGATTTTCCCGCAGTAGATTACTTCCTGCGGTAGACTGGTTGCAAACCAAGGCTACAGAACCCAATTTGAACTGCTATTTAACCCATAGCTGAAGGGAGAAGCGATGGATTATGTCTTTCCCAAGGGTATTTGCGCCTATGTGAATTCAATGAATTCAACTGAAATCGAACTCGGCTCTGATTCCTCGTTCTGAAGAGATATCCATTGCACCACAACGCACACTATCTATGGTACATATTCAGTCAGTTGAGAGCCATACGTGATACACGCTTGGGCGATCATGTCTCGAAAGATACATGACTGACTGTGCAGAAGATTATTCCGCAGTAGGTTGCCATCGCTTTCTGCGATAGACTGGTTACAAGCCAAGGCTATAGAACCCAATCTGTCCTGAAAATTTGACTCATAGCTAGAAAGGGAAGAGATATATTATATTATTAAGTAGTAATTAGTGGGGCATCAGTTTATTACTTCATAACAATATAAAACTGATCCCCCACTTTATGCCCAGTAGAAGCCTGTTTTCAACTGTTACATTCAGTCAGTTAAGTGCCACACGTAATACATGCTTGGGCGATCATGTCTCTATCGAGACATAACTGACTGGGCAGAAGATTATCCCGCAATAGGTTTCCATTGCTTTCTGCGATAGACTGGTTGCCAGCCAAGGCTATAGAACCTAATCTGTTCTATTATTTAACCCATAACTGCAGGGAAGATTAATACCTTTCCCAAGGGTATTGTTGCGTAAGTGAATGCATGAAAATCAACTGGAATTCGAACTCTGTTACCTGAATAGTCGTTCCGAGTCGATATCCACTGCACCACAACGCACATCCAAAAGATTCAGTAAGACAGAAAATTTACTTGTTAACACCTCCAGTGAATTAAAATCAGCAGTCATGACAATTGCTACTGCATAAAAATAATTTATAAAAGATTACTGTTTGAAATTCAAATTTAATTTTGTTTTAGACTAAACCACATTTAGTTAATACTTCACGAATACATCTAGACGTTGAAACCCGCTCCAGTAAGTATCTGACTCTACGTGCTATCTTTTATCTTTACGAAAGCCGGATCAGGCCAAGAATAAAGCACTGTTGTCATATTTGGGTCGAAGCTTCCCAGATCGCATTCTCCAGCCTTGATAGAGTCCAAAATCGTTTCAAAGTCCTTCCATCCTCTAACCTCTCTCTTTCATAGGCGGAATGTAGCAATCCTCTCGCTACTTTCACGGAAGGTGCTCGGACAACCTGCATTCTTTCGTTCCGCTAAGTCTAACCATCATGGCTAGCAACCTCCATGCTACTTACATTATAACAAACTACCCACATTCCCTCCGTATTTCATCGATGAGAAGTTTAACTTGAACAGCTTCTTTCCACGGACAACCTCTCTGTGGAACCGACACCCAATGTTTTTCCAATCATTACGATCTTAACCTGTTTAAGGTTTACCTTTCTCTTTCTATTCGTATAAACTGCCTCACAATGTAACTTTTTAACGCTAGTGGTCCCCAGATCTTGCACAGGGCGTACCTTACTTCTTTTCTCAATATTTTCCAACTTTTGACATCGTTTCGCCCTAAAGTAATCCTTGCAAAAATTAAGAATATCTCCTCGTTAGTTCTGCGGGTTACAATTATAATTCGATCCTCACTTAGTGTTCCACAACTGTGACAGTCTACGACTCATCACTAGAGATACTGGAAAAGTGATCGGTTGCTTATATCGCTCCAAATTTCCCTAACTCTCTCTGCCATGAGGCTTACTGTCACATTACGTTGTAAGATCGAAGTTAAACTTACTCAGTGCCTAGATGGGTGATCATTTGAAAATACCAGGTACTATAAACTTTGATGTGTGGGTCGTCTAATGGACAATAGCTCAGAATTGTTAACCGGAGAGACGTGTGGCTGCCACCAAGTTACCCTAAAAAATAGGCCTAAATTTTTGTTGCGACCAGACCCCATTTTTTTAAATCAGTAGATTGGTTTCTCGGCAAAGCCAGCCCTGTACTCCATTACCAGTGGCTTTGTCACCCCTTACGATAATATCGTCAGACAAATTAGTACCCTTCCTTTCTCTATACTGCTATAAATGGTTGACCACTCCCTTATACCTCCGGCGTAAGAATACGCAGTCGTTGTTCTCAGGCCAATTTTCTAAAACGACCTTTTCAACTCCGGACGTCAAAGAGGATGGTCACACCCTAGTTTTTCTCCCAGCTACTAGACTCTGGCTTTAGTTAACGGCCGCTAGCGGTGTGCCTGAAAAGGTAAATTTTTCTTTGTGTTTTTTCCCTAAAGTTGAGTTTAAGGTAAGTATTTTTAGCGCCTTATTAATGTATTTTAAAGCTTTGCTATTATTTATTATTTTCTACCCTTCTTCGTAAATGTTAAAACCCAAAACTTTCCTGCTGATTTTCCTATTTATAAACACTCTCATTCATCTTATATTAAATATAAAACTTCCCTAAAAGTTTATTCTCTTGTACCTTCAAAATGTATGGCTTTGTATTTTATTTATGTTCGTTTTAATTTGTTGCAGTTTTCACAAGGTTGCATTTGTATGTGAAATATATGTTGTCTTTTAGATATTTTGTGGCTTTCGTCAGTTCTTTTAAACACACTACTACGCTAGAGGCCATCACAAGCAGAGTTTCCATTCCTGTTGTTATATTCACTTACCTGCAAATATCCTTGGAAAAGATAAGAATCCACCACTTCTCCACCAGCTCTGGGTTAATTAGTAAAATTTTTATCAGAAAATTATTATTATCTCTTTACAATCTAAACATATTTTCTGACTTTAAATAACCTGCAAATGTTGATAAACGATAGAAAATGAATTAGTCGATCAAAAACAGGATTATTCCAGGCTAGACTATGTTTTATTAATAATTTGAATCAAAGTCAAGCTTCTTGTTTGCAAGGGACAATAAGAATTCAGAATTATATTTGACGTTGTTGTTGTTGGGTAAGTTGATATCTTTGGAAAGTTTATAATTTTGTGCTCAAACATTATTTTTTAATTTTTGTTTCAACAATCAATCATGGACAGCGCATGTGAGTAAAGAGAAAGTTTTAAGGGCACCAGGAACAAAAAGTTTGTGGACGTTTTAAAAGTTTGTGGTGCAGTGAATATCGGCTTGGAACGATTAATCGGAGATCCGAGTTCAAATCCCAGTTGAATTTGTTGCATTTATTTACGCGCAAATACCCTTGGTAAAGGTATTAACCCATCTTTTCCCTCCAGCTATGTCAAATAACAGGACATATTGGGTTTAGAGCCTTGTTTGGAAACCAGTCTACCGCAGAAAGTAATGGCAACCTAGTGCAAGAAAATAATCTGCCCAGAGACATGATCGCCCAAGCTTACCTACCTGCCTACCTACCTACCTAAGATGTGCAACTGAATAGAGGTTAATGATCTGGGAAGAATAGTATAGGAACAAACATTGAATAATAGTACCAGAAATAGGAAGTTGTGGAAAGACATCATTGCCCGCGTTCAGAAGGGATACGGCATATGCAAAAATGCAGGTGTGCTAGACTCCAGTGCGATAGTTTAACCGATGGGAAACCTGTTGGACATTATTGTCACTCAAAACCATTGCAAAATATAACAGCCATAAGCAGTATCATAAAAAATAAAGAAATTACGAAAGGCGGGAAAATAAAAAGAAGCTTGTCGCCATGGAGACGAGTTTGCTTAGCGAATAACAAAAAGAGAAGAGCTGCTCTGGGTAGTTGGGGAATAAAGACGATTTACGACAAATAAATGCAAGAGAATGAAGAGAGGAGAGAGAAAAAAAAGAAAGAAAAGATGTAAAGAAGGAGATAGAGTATGTGAAAGAGATATCCCTAAAATAAAAGCAAAAGAATGGGTAAATAAAAATAAGGTCAAAAAATTTTTAAAGTGCTAAAAGAGAGAGAAAATAATATGATGTGAAAGAAAAATAAAGGCTAAATTTGATGTAGAGGAAGAATAGAATAATGAAAGAAAAGGAATAACAGGAATAAAAAGAACGATGAGATTAAAACAAGAAAAAAAGAAAAATGAAAAATACAAGAATGACAAAAAGAAAGATTAAAAAGACAGAAGCAAAGAAAGAAAAAGAAAGAAAAAGAAAGATTGAAAAATAAAGAAACAATCTATTTTTTCTTTATCTTTTGAATCTTTGAAAGAAATAATGAAAAGAAAGAGAGAGACAAAAAAGAAAAGGGAATAGACTGAAGTAAAAAAAGAACGTCAAAAAGTTTGAAGAGACGAGAAATGAGTAAAAAAAATGTTTAAACTGAAGATGAATTGAAGATAAAAGCGCAAACTAAAGAAAGAAGGAAAGATTGGCGCGATCAGGAAAAAGTGAATACAAAAAAAATTAATTTGACGAGAATAAAAGAAAAATGAAGAGCAAAAAATAGATACAACTGGTAAAGGAAAAAGGAACAAAAAAGAAAGATGATAAAATTAAAAAGACAAAAGAAAGCTGGATAAAAGAAAGAAAGAAAGAAAGAATTGTAAAAAAGTAAGTAGATAAAAAAATGATAAATTCGAAGAGATAAGAAAGAAAGAAAGAAAGAAATTTTCTAAAATTCATGAAAAAGAAAAAGGAAGATTAGAAAGATGATAAAGTTTACGAGAAAGAAAGAAAGAAAGAAAGAAAGAAAGAAAGAAAATGATAAATTCGAGAAGACGGGAAAGAAAGAAAGAAAGAAAGAAAGAAAGAAAATGATAAATTCGAGAAGACGGGAAAGAAAGAAAGAATTGTAAAAAAGTGAGTAGATAAGAAAATGATAAATTCGAAGAGATAAGAAAGAAAGAAAGAAAGAAAGAAAGAAATTTTCTAAAATTCATGAAAAAGAAAAAGGAAGATTAGAAAGATGATAAAGTTTACGAGAAAGAAAGAAAGAAAGAAAGAAAGAAAGAAAATGATAAATTCGAGAAGACGGGAAAGAAAGAAAGAAAGAAAGAAAGAAAGCCCAAAATAATTTTTAAAAATAATGAAAACGATGAATAGAAAAGAAAGGTTTGTAAAATTAAAGAGGCGAAAAAGATTAAAGAAGACAAGAAAACTTGATGCGCGTGAACGAGCAAAGAAAGAAAGAAAGAAAGAAAGAAAGAAAGAAAGAACGCCTCTTGTACAGAAATAGTTGAAAAACCATAATGGAAAGAAGGAATGAAAAAGTGAAGAATGCCAGTTGAAAGAATTATGGCCGAAGGAAATCAGCGAATGAATCAAAAGAGGTTAACCACAACATAAAAAAATAACAATTTGAAAAGAGATCGAAGCTTTAAGTGTTGGGGTGAAGGTGGAGTCTAAGCGTTATGTGGGGCTGATGGAAATTTGACAGGTCTCTGCCGTATGGTAATGGGATAATTGTTTTAGACGGTATTTACTTGATTCCGGTTCCTCGGACTGAACTGTCCATTCACTCACGTCACCTGCATACTAATCAGAAAGTAATTTATTTCCATGTCTCGCGCAACCATCGTCAGTCAGCAACTGCCGTCACCCGCACAAATTATTTAAGAGAATACAACAGAGTTATCGGGAATGGAAAGTGTGCTTGATGAGATGAACAGTAGGGTTCGTTGAACGTTAGTTTTAATAAAAAAACAAAAAAAAAGAAATCGAGGAGAACGTTAATTATTTCAAACATTAGAAAGAAAACAGTTAGAAAGTCATAAGTCCTGACCAACAGCACACTTTTCTTATGAAACGGGTAATGTGCATGTGTTTGTGTGTACGTGTGTATATGTGTGCACGTGTGTGTGCGCGCGCGTGTGTGCGCGCGTGTGCGTGGGTTTTTTGCCAATCAGACCCCTGAATATTTTGAAAACTTTTTTCAGTTCCTTAGTTCCAAACTTCATCAATATATATATATATATATATATATATATATATATATATATATATATATCAGCGTGCGGTGTAGATGTAGAAGAATCCAAAGGACCATCCTGTACATACAGTGGTAGGATAACTCTCTAAGAGAGCTCTAAATATATATGTATATAAATAAATATAAAGCAAATATAAGAAAAATGAAGGCAGACACGTTATTTATTTCATGGTAAATTGGAAATGTGACCTATTTCAGGCGAACCATCATCAGCTTCCGTCTTTATTGTACAAAAGACTTTACACGATTCGTGTAAAATCTTTTGTACAATAAAGACGGAAGCTGATGATGGTTGGCTTGAAATAGGCCTATACTCCTGATTTACCATGAAATAACATGTCTGCCTTAATTTTTTATATATATATATATATAACTCCGAAAATTACTTACGTCGTATGGCCATTTCAGCGAGGAAAAACCTCCCTTCCTCAGCGACAAAATTCATTTATTATGCAAATGCAGTACAAAATCAATTTACCGGAAGTTTACTGAAAAAGAAATTTATATCCGGAAGTTTGCTTAAAAGAAGAAAAAAATAAGATAAAATAAGAAAGAATAATGGGAGGAGTGTTAAAAGAGATGGAGATTATATTAGAAGGTTGTCGTCTAAACATTGACACGGACGTTAGGGTAAAGGGAAAAAGAAAAGGATTCAAGCCTCGATCATTGAAAAGAACTTTTAGATTAGATCTGTGTTAAGAAATCAAAATTAAGCGGGTTACAGGAAAGTAAGAGGGGGTAAGGGAAAACGGAAAGAAGAGGAAAAACGGAGTAAGCAGGAAAAGAGTTAAAGGAGAGATAGCGGGGAAAATTCCGCCAAACAGCGGTCGAAAGAAACGCTAGCTAAAGGAAAGCGTAAAGAAAGGGATACATAGATAAAATGGGGAAAAAAAGGGAGAAAAATGGAAGAAAAAGGAAATAGAGAAAAAAGATAATATGATGTAATATTTGGTTCTGCCATAATTTTTCAAAAAAAATTTTTTTTAATAATATCTTCTTACTATTGTAGGGATAAAATTACTAAAATTACTAAATAAATGAGGACGAAGGAAAAAAGGAAGTATTGTATTGGAGGGGGTTTAAACAGAGAATTTTGATAAATAATATGTATACATATATACATACACACACACACACGCATATATATATATATATATATATATATATATATATATATTCCATTAAAGCGCTATAATAGACGACAACTTTAGCAAGATATATATATATATATATATATATATATATATATATATATATATAAATTTATAAGGAAAATGAATACACAAAATGAAAGAGAAAATACCTAAGATAGAAAGATTATTATAGAGACTTCTAAAGATATAGATAATTGTAGAGTAGATTATAGATTTCCATCAAGTTATCTCACTATATTAATAAAATGATTATTGATATGAATGAAACACTGAAAGGATAGATGAAAAAGTTTTCAAAAATTATATAAATATATACATCATCTAAATATATTAGTGCATAAATACACCTGCACCTAAGATATATATATACATATATATATATATATATATATATATATATATATATATACACACATACTCACACTTATACTCATATACACACATACTCACACTTATATATATATATGCAAATACACACATATACATATATATATACATATACACACATACATGCACATATGTATATATATACAAATACACATACACGTATAAATATACACATACACACATACTTATATATATACACACACATACATATATATAAACTGAATATATAAGTAATAATCGAACTACTGTTTTATTAAACAGTAGTTTGATTATAAACAGAATATCTACTTAAATACAAGTATCGATCGAAAATAATGTTCAAACAAATCATATATATATATATATGTCTGTTTGTGTGTTTCTATTCTAAAGAACCCTACACCTCCGAAACCCCCAGTCAACTTTCAACAAAAACTGGGTCACTTGTCAATCAAGACATGAACCTTCGATGTACACAAAAATTCTTCTAATCGATTTACAGGGTACATCAGGAATCGCCGAAAAGTTCACGAATTTCCAAGATACTTTATCCAAATTTAACCAAACTCGAGTAACTTGTAGATCAAGGTCCGAACTTTTGATATACACAAAAATCTTTTGAATCAATGTACAGGGTTCGTAAAAAAATCAACGACAAGCATAATGGTGGTATTTGATCACTTTTATGCATTTCTCCAAGACGCTCCACTCAAACTCAAACATAATCGAGTCACTAGTAAATCAAAGTCTGATGCCTTGATATGCGAACAAAATTTTCAATTGACATATGAGGTGCAGCAAAAACTAATGGAAAATGTTGCTTTTTTCGATCGTTTATTTCTCCGAAAACGCTTAGTTGTGTTCCAACAAACATCGAGTCTTTTTTGTAACTGCTATCTTATCATATGCCATAACAGTTTCACGTTTTTTACAAGATGCCAACCCCTCCGACGTTGTAGGGACAATGCATCCACTTTTTCTGCGTCACAACGTCAACGCATCACATTACAAGCTCCCGTAACACCCGCTCCTGTTCTTCCAATTGTGCATACTTCATTCCCGTTTATTGACAAAATTGACCAAGCATGAATCTCATTTTACAAATACAACAAAACTAATACTTACTTCGTATATTTTAACTTACGCATCACAGTAACCTCATACTGAAGCTTTTTGAATGTACACTTGACGTCCTGACGGGACACGGCACATAGAAGTAGGAACACTTAAAACTTATAATCAGACATTTGACTTTGGAAATATCTTCCTCTGATATTCAATCTTTAATTCAAAATAGTCTCTTTCTTCGAAGATATTACAATTCCCGTCCAATAGATTAAATTTGGGGAGTAAAATCAAGCAGTATTCACAGTATTTAGTTCTAAGCAATAACTGCTGCTGTTTCACTAAAAGCTCAATAAAGTTATTAACCATTTTATCCGTAAGACCGAAGGAACTCAATTAAAATGTTATTGCATAAAAATGCACAATAAGAGAGCTAATGATAAAGATTGAAAAATTCTTGAAATTCCTTTGGGCCACAGAAAAAACCAGTAGCTCAAAATTAAAGAAAGTACTATGTGATAATAAAGTAAGCACATCACATCTTCCCTCTCGCTTGTAACGATCCATCATAATAAAATTAACGTTTTTCACTGCCAAAGGATAACTAGTTAAATAAAGCTTCATAAGTTTTTACTTAAAGTCGTTACTACATTACAGTTTGTCTTACTAATTCAGATGGTGAACAGTTCGAGCGATGAAGAAGGCGAAACCATGTCATGTCGAAGCAACCAAACTCAAAACCTTAGGAGAAAACAAAAAAAAACTGATAATGTCTAACTATCTCAACGATTACAAAAGACTCGCAAGACGCCCAGACGTTTTAATAAAATAAATACCGAGGAGAATGTGATAATAAAATAACACATCCCATCTCCTTTCTCCATCACAATAAAATATTTTTTTCAGCGCTACAACTGCATTAGTAAAATAAATCGTCTGCTTGAAGTTATTGCTTTATTACACACCATACATCAAAGTTTGTGTCTAAAACTAAGAGATCTCAGTAAATTTGTAGCATCCTAACATACGACAATCTTTAATGCAAAAAGGAACTAGACTGAAGGGGTATCCTCTACAATCGACTTCAAAACCTCCTGAAATAACAAGAACAACAATTTAAGCGATTGTTATTTTTGATAAGTACAAAGTCTCTACTCTTCTCGAAATATTATATATGATCACCGAAATACTTGTGAAAGCAATTACTCCTCTTGTGAATTATGTATGGTTTTTAGATTTATTCACTTTTGTTTTCAAAGAGTGTTTTTATTGCTGGAAAACGGTTTTTGCAGAAAACATTTTCATACAGACAACGAGAAAATATAAAAACAATATATAATTAGAAGAAAATAATCAAAATAAGATAGTCTCGTGGTCAATTATGGCGCGTAGCAACCATAAAATTAGAATAAATTTAAAACAATTCATTTACCCTTGAAGAAACATTTGTTCATTTTATAAAATCAAGATCGGAATACTGTACATCCTGCCTAAGTTAATATCACGTGAAAGGAGCAGAAAAAAGAAAAAAAAACTCTGCAGAATTCGTAATACTGTGCTATGTTAGTGAAGTTGTAAAAAAATGAATTCGACCAGATGAAAAATAGAAAAGAAGCGACATCTGAAGGGAGAATGAACAAATAGGGAGCGAGGTAAGGGGAGATAATGCGAGTTCATGTTTTTTCAATATCCGCCATTCTTCTGCCTTGTTCATTCGCGTCTCTTTCGATGGAACGCTTTTCAGTGATGGCGGCCAAAATGGCAGACGACACGTCACTGGCGATTTTAATCGAGAGCGCCACATTTGATGGATGCTTTCACTTCGATTTCTTACCGTCTGTTCGATTCTTTGTTCTCCGAGAACAAGTTTTATACTTCCACCCATTTCTCCAGTCAAGTCCCGTGTCACTACTTAACATTATAGTCTCGTTTTATATCGAGATATTTCGAGACGTTTACATCAATATCACGTACACATTATCTCTCTCTTTCTCTCGTACACGCGCTCTGTGTGTGTGTGTGTGTGTGTGTGTGTGTGTGTGTGTGTGTGTGTGTGTGTGTGTGTGTGTGTCGTAACGATTATTTACACATGAAATGGAACCGACAAACTATGTACGCATGTTAGCTCAGGCACAAATCCGAAAGAATGAGGCCCCCAGTGAGACCGAACTCACTACTCAATCGTAATTGTCCTAGCGACACAAGCTTGCTGACCATTACACCACGTCGAAGTGCCCCAATGATTTTCCAAGCTTAGTATTTGCTACAAGGCCGAAAATATGAGGCACCAAATGAGGATTTAACTCACTACTTGATTTTAATTGTTCTAACGAAGCGAGCATGCTAAACATTACACCACGTTGAGGTACCCTTGAACTCTCTATATGTTTCATAGACTACGCAAGAAAAGCTACGCCACATATTTTTACTCAAACTGCTAAGAAAAATTTATTTATCTGAGAAAGACAGAATAATCTACAATATACACCGACAGCAAGCCACCTGCGCCCGGGTTAAAAAAAAAAGGATAAATCTCCTCATCGGATTTACTGGAAATTAACAGAGAGTCGAGAAAACATGAAATCCTACAATGTTTCACTATGTCATACTATATGACCTTTCTCGACATAATATATCTTACACATCTATAAGTTAATCATTCATCCTTAAAATATTGCTGCCACTTATGGTCCGATGTCCTCCTATTTATATAAATCTCCTTTATAAAAAAAAATCCGAAGAAGAATCAGCAATATTGTTAGTCCTGAACTGGCATCTCAGATTCTGTCACTTTCTCGCCGCCGTAAAGTTGTCTCCCTATCCCTTTTCTATGAATATTTTCATGCTAATTGTTCGGATGAGATCTTTGCTGTCATACCTTGACTTAATGAATTTACGTGCAGTACTAGACGTTGTGGTGCAGTGGATATCGGCTCAAAACTCAGAGAACCGAGTTCAAATTCCAGTTGAATTCGTTGCATTCACATATGCGCAAATACCCTTGGGAAAAGTATAAATCTGTCACTTCTCCTTCCATATATGGTTTAAATAACAGAACAAGTTTGCTTCTACGGCCTTGGCTAGCAACCGGTCTACCCCAGAAAGTAATGGTAAACTTTTACGGGAAAATCTTCTGCCCGGTCAGTCATGTCTTTTTCGGGACATGGTCGCCTAAGCGTGTATCACGCATTGCACTTAACTGACAAACTAGTCTGGTGAAGAAGTCTCATCGATACGCAGTTGAGTTAACCGTAAGTTCAACTGTGACAGTTTCTTTTCTCGCACTTCGCGCTTGTGGAACTCTCTTCTAGCTCCATGCTTCCCAATCAATGTGCAAAAATTTAAATGCAATGCCAATCACCATCTACTGTCGTGCTGATTACTATTCTTTTGTAGTCTTTCTTTAATAATGTTTCTGTTTTCTAATTCTTCCACACATCTTGTTTCTGGTTTCTTGTTTTAAACATCTTATTTTCGCTTTCATTTCACCTGAAATTAAAGCCAAAATACGATGTTTAGAGCGGTTCATGATTAAACATAATAGACATTCATTGTCTGTTATATTTAACAGTATATGTTTAGAATATATATATATATATATATATATATATATATATATATATATATATATATGTTTCATTAAAAATGATAGACAAGGTATTATGGTTAATTTTTTAAAGTAATTTTTCATATGATTTTAGGTCTGTTTTTTCTTTTGAAGACGTAAGTTATGTAAAAACTGTCCAAATGTTTTGTTTTTTCTAGCGCTATCGGCTATACCTTTAGCCATTATCGAGGATGGATGTTCTTTCATTATAAAGGAGTAGAAAAGAGAGAAAAATTCTGCAGAATCCATAATATTGTGCTATGTTAGTGAAGTTGGAAAAAATGAAATTGATAATGGGTAAAAGTATAGCTGAAAGCGCTCGGATAAACAAAACATTTAGACCATTTTTATAAATTTACTTCCTTTTTTAAAAAAATCATAAGATCACATGAAAAATTGCATAAAAACTTACCATAAAACTGTCTGTCATTTTTAATGAATCCTGCATAAAAGACGGAGTGCTGCTCATATATATTCATCCGCAGACAGATCTATTTCGCTGTATCACACACAACTCATCAGTGCGGTTAGGCACCCGATTGCTTTTAACCCAGGATTGAAACCCGACCGAGTTGGCGTCAGTCGGCGATTCTCCCTCTGAGTTTTGGGCGCTCGGTAGAAGGAGGCAGACTTTTAGCGTATGATGTATCATACGCCAGTAGCCAGAGTTCTCTAATTCATTACTGAATGAGCAATATATATACGAAAATAGTTTTAGACGTGAAACTGTAAGTGGCCATGCAGTATTGATTTCTATGAAGATAGCCTGTATCTAATAATATAATGAAGTTACATAAAATTTGAAATTTTTATGTCGAAGTACTTCTTAGTCTCTCACACACACATATTTATATATGTATATATTATTGGAAAGAACATCACTGCTTACTTTTGTTTATTGAATTTCGTCACTTAATATCTTTTATAATTTACCTCGACTTTTCAGTTAGCCTGATGAATTTTTATAAGCGTCTCTTAAATTTTAATAATTTTGAAAAAAATAGCATTTTTATTTTTGTTTATAAATCAGTCAGTAAGTTAAGTTAGCTTGGGCGATCATGTCTCGAAAGAGGTTTTCCTCAGTAGGTTGCCATTACCTTCTGCGGTAGACTGGTTGCCGGGCAATTCTATAAAACCATTCTGTTCTGCTATTTAACTCATAACTGCAGGGAAGAGACGGATTAATACCTTTCCCAAGCGTATTTGCGAGTAAGTGAATGCAATGAATTCAAGTGGAATTTGAACTCGGCTCCTCAATTTCTCGTTTCGAGCTGATCTCCACTGCACCAAAACGCAAATACATAACGGATGGATGTTTATAAATACTTATGGCAAAATGATATTCTTAGATTTGACTTAATAAAGTCCATCAGAGGAAGAAGTGTGTCGACTTAAATAAGTTTTACTTTTATATATATATATATATATATATATATATATATATATATATATATATATGCCAGTTTATATATATATTGTTTTAGGCATGTCAGACTAAATAAATTGCAAACAATGTGTCTGCTTATTTTTAATAAAATCCATTCGAACTCACGGATAAACTTTCGCGTATAATTAAAAGATGTAAGAAATGTAAGAAAAGTCCTCGAGGCAATATTCATTAAAAAACTTAAGCCGTCAATTAATAGAATTAACTATGAATGCTGTATTAATGTGATAAAATGTTTATAAAAAGAAGAGTTTTTCATACTTTAACACGTGCATGACCATTACAATACATAATAAAAAAAATTCTACTGTGGATAATTTTCACGTTCTAATGAACGCTAAGCAATTTGACAACAATTATATTTTAAGCCATAAAATTTACAGTTATTTTTAGCAACACAGTTTAGCGGTAATTTTTTGCTACCACAACTCATACCCCAGTAGATGATCTTGGAAGAAGATTGAAAATACTTGGGAATATCGAGAAATTAATAATGAAATCAACTGTCAAAGTTACAGCGTGTTTCTTACCTATTTCAATTATAATACGCGAAAGATTAAACGTGAGTACGAACGGATTTTATTAGAAATTAGCAGTGTTTGCAGTTGGTTTTTTTTTGTTTTGTTTTTTTTTTTAATCATATCACCCCAAGCAAGGCATTCCACTGCCACTATAGCGCAGGGGGTTACATAGAGGGATTGGATATAGGAAATGTCAGAAGGAGGGTGACAGACGAGTAAGTAGGTACATAGGAAGAGTGTTTGAGAGAATGGGTGCGAGTTAGTGTGTTAGGAGGTGTCTATTGACCTTACATTTAAACTCCTGGTGGTTGTAGCCATCGGGGAAGCAAGTATGCGGAAGGGAATTCCACAGGCGGGAAGTGCGAGGAAAGAAGCTGTTGAAGAAGAAATTGCGGTTACATTTCATCGGTTTCACTGTAAAAGAGTGGGACCTAGTTGCTAATCTAGTATCTCGTGCAAATTCATACCTAGGGGAACCAGGGATCTAAGTTCGTCAGAGCAGAAGTCGTGAAAGTATTTATAGAAGAGGCACAGGGAAGCCACGTCACACCGGTGAGAGAGTGACTGCAGGCGGTCAGCCAAGTCGGTATCGATCACATTACAGATTCTCCGTTGGGTTTTGTCAAGAACCCCGAGGAGAATAGCAGGGGCACCCGACCAGATGTGGCAGCAACATTCAATACACGGGCGGATGGTAGATTTATATATGTGCAGGATAGATTCAGACGGAAAGAACTTCCGGGCCCTGCACAGAAAACCGACTTTCATAGCAGTGGATTTAGCAATGGATTCGACGTAGTCATTCCACTTGAGGTCCGCTGAGAGTGTCAGGCCAAGCAGGCGTAGTGTTTTACTCTCTGGGAGGTAAGCCTGTTCCATGCGGTTGTCTATGGTGGTTAATTGATAGCAGCTTCGTTTTGGAAGAATTGAAATTTACGAGCCATTTCTTACCCCAATCCACCACGGATTGGAGGTCCTTTTGAAGCTCGGCAACGAGGTTCGCCTTGTTGCCCAGACCAGATTTTTGATCGAGGCGAGAGTAAACTGTGGTGTCATCGGTGTACATGCCTACTTGGGATGTTATGGCATCGGGGAGATCATTGATGTCGATCAGAAAGCGCGTAGGACTTAGGATAGAGCCTTGAGGGACACCCGCGTTTGTAGGGTAGTTCTGGGAGGCATGACCGTTTAATACCACCTTCAATGTGCGGTTAGAGAGAAATGACTGGATTAGGTCCAACAAAAGTCCAGTTATGCCATAGCTTCGCAATTTCCGTAGAAGGCCGGCATGCCAGACTCTGTCGAACGCTTTAGAGATATCCAAGGCAACGGTTCGGGCTTCACCATTCTTGTCGAGAGCCTGGTATATATACTCGGTGATGGTCGTTATCTGACATGACTAAAAGAAAACTTGCTGCCTAAATACACAAATGTATGTTGTTGTAAAGGAATGTCCAACACTCCCTATCGCCTATGTGAACAGAGTATATTCACAGCCATTTATAGTTAGCACAGGACTGTGACTTGCTTCGGGAATTACTAACCTGACATCAGATTCCCTGTCTTGCCGTAGTGTATTCTCTTTACAATAAATCTGTCTTCTTTTATCTACGTACATGTTTCTGTTTTTCAATCGAGTAACCCCTTGTTTGTTTGTAAGCTCTTTAAAGAATACAATTATATATATATATATATATATATATATATATATATATATATATATATATATATATTTTCGCGTTTCGGAGCTACGTTTGCACTTCATCTGGTGATAAGGATGAGGAGCAAACGTAACTCCGAAACGCGAAAATTTTTGTCTAGTGATACTATGCTTTTATAAACACTTGTAACAACCATTACAATATAAAGCTCTACGTTGTATCGAGCACTCTTTATAAAAGTAAATGCATGAACAGGGGGTTTAAAACCTACGTGTTCCATAACTTGCATACAATACTATATATATATATATATATATATATATATATATATTAAACTATTAATAAATAAATAAGACAATTAGAAAATAAAGACCGCGTGACTAAACGCATCATAAAGTGGTTTTCCAGTTTGTCATTTACTCACACACACACACACACACACACACACACACACACACACACACACACACATATATATATATATATATATATATATATATATATATACTTCCTCTACTAAATTTTAGAATCCAATTTCGGGCTCAATTAGACCGGGTTGGGATGTTTTTATTAAATGCTGTGGAAATTTTCAAAAGCCCTGAATAGACCTTCTAATTGGCACGCATATTGACCAATAACTATTCTTTTGAGTGTGTGTGCATGAAGTTAGAATATTGGACCTTATATATATATATATATATATATATATATATATATATAATGCCAGATATCATATCGTCTTCTAATTCGGGCATTAAAGACCCCAACTGTGTTTTACAATCAGTCTAATCGAATTACATGCAACGTAGGCAGTCTCCAATTATCTTGTCATTGGATCAATCAAGACTGATGTTGAGATATTACATATCGTTGTGCAAATTATGAATGACTATAAAACAATCACCAGAATACCGTCGGGTTTCAGGAGGTTAAGTGGTGCAAACAACCTCATCTATTGTAGCCTTTTTAGTACTGTTTCATTCAGCAGGTAGGCAGCAGTCGATATATATATATATATATATATATGTGTGTGTGTGTGTGTGTGTGTGTGTGTGTGTGTGTGTGTGTATATATATATATATATATATATATTCAAACAAGTTTGATTAAATAGAATTGACAAAGCCTGTCTGTTTGATTTAATATATTATTATTATTATTATTATTATTATTATTAATCATGTTATTCTGCTTTTTCAACTTCTGAAAATGATGTTCAAAATGATATAAAAAAATATGACCTTTGGCCAGTTTATCCACAACTCCGAACATAATACTTATTGATCTAATGCTTAAACGCAATCGTCAGGCCTGACGACTGTGCTTAAGCATGCAAACCAACTTTTGCCTTTGTCTTTTATATTTACGTACGTTATATTCCTTATATTGAACCTTTTAACCCTTATATAAACCCTTTAACCCTTAACATTTTATCATATATATATATATATATATATATATATATATATATATATATATAAAGTAAATTAAAAAATTCCGAAATTTAATTTCGTTGAATAGCCATTTCAGCGAGAAAATTCTCGCTTCATCAGCAACGGTCGAAAACAAAAAGTGATTAATTCAAATATGTTACAAAATTTCTGTACCGGAAGAAGCCCCCAAAACATATCCATACACAGAAAGTTAAAAAAAAAATGCGATTGTGGGATTAAGAAAGAAAAAAATTATTTTATTTAAATTTGTCAGCACGACAGGAAAAAAGCAGATTTCCAGATTGATGACTCGATAAAATATTTTTTTCCTTAATCCCACTCTTTTTTTTTTTCACTTTAACTGAGCATGTTCATCCCGACTATGAAGTTTCGATGTAGGTGTGTGTGTGTGTGTGTGTGTGTGTGTGTGTGTGTGTGTGTGTGCAAAATAACCTCAGTCTTCACCTTATAACTGGCGTAATTCCAGCTCTTTGACTGCTTTAGAAACAAAGGAAAGAGTACTGGACTGTTATGTGATATCAGTCTCCTCAAAGATGAAGGAGAGACTCAAAGCAACAGAATTGATTCTACAAAAGGATGTTGATGATACTACAGACCGAGTATGAAGTATTCGTCAGGAAGAGACAGCTGAGATTTCTGGGACACGTAATGAGGAAGGGTGGTTTGGTGAATCTAATACTTACGGAACGGATAGAAGGAAAGAGAGGCAGGGGAAAGCAATGGGAGATATGGGGGGTTTGAGCAAGTGAATGGCGGAGCAGGGTTCGGGAGAGATACCAAGAGGAAAAGTGTTAAGAGCCAGAAGGGATATTTGTAAATGGAAGTCCATGATCGCCTACGTCACAGCACTTAAAGAATAAGTCGTGACTACTGAACAGTGTGGGTAAATCTCTTATAATTGGTGAAAATAACCATCGGAAATCTTTGTGCGATATTGTCATAATGCATTAGGTTGCGGTCGACTATGTGACTGTAAACCTATGGTTCTACAACCACCTTTTTTGTATGAGTGGCAACCGTCATAATAGCTTGTTTGACAGCCACTCTCGTTGTTCGGACGTGAGCCGGCTATTTTGCGTCATCACGATCATTCCCACTGCTTTCTTGTAACCAAGATATAAAAGTTGGTCTGTCTCTGCCTCCAGCTAAAGATCGAAGTGATATTCCTTTTCCTGGTGTTAAATAGCCCAACGCATATACTTTGAACTGACTGCTTTTATTTCCCCTGGTAGGGAATCTTTATTGATGACTTCTCATGGGAAGAGAGAGCGAGTGAGAAAGAGAGACAGTTTCGAACCCGAGTGTTCACTCAGAGGCAAATGTTCTGATTTTAAAAATTTGAGCGAGCAACTGCTTTTATAAAGAAATCCATCGCCTTCCCCCAATTGATAATTTGTTGTGTTCAACAATTTACTATCGCAAGACACTAAAATCTGCTACATCTACTTTCATAAACGAAACTGAATTTTTTGTGGGGATGGGGAAGTCATTTTCTTGGTTTTGCTGTTTTTATGTAGACCGGTGCCAATCCCCGATTCAGGATTTATCGCGATGTGATATTTAAATGTAGCCATCCGATGAACACAAAGGAATCACTCAAGCCTATTTTCTTCTGATAACCAGTGATAATTGTTTTCACATTTTTTCACGTATTTCTCTGGTTAGGATTTTCTCATTTAGAGAACTACTCAAGATAGGGGGTTGATGAATTGTTGGAAGGTCGTAAAAGGAGGAAGTCACATGTACACGTTTGAAGCATCATCTCTCCGAGTCTGTTACACGCTCTTGGGAAGAAGATGTCGAGATGAAACTTCCTTCTTATCAATGGAATACGAAAGGAATAGGGATGATTTGATACTGTGCACGTGGCTTGTAAAGGTCTAAACTGATCAAACTAGGGAATGTAGTGCGTCAGAAAATTTTCGATGAAAATAGCGATATAGAGAGATGCTTGAAAATTTTCGATCGGTGGAAAAGAAATTGTGTGGTGGAAAATAATTAATAAGCCACAAGGCTGCCTAAAAGTTTTTAAACTTCGTCAAAAGTGAAAGGTGAACTTTGGAGACTGATATGGACCCGGTATGGGACCATAAAATAATGAATCAACACGGTGGTAGGTCAAGAAGATATATTACGTCAACAAGAGATACAAACAGATACAAAGAGATACAAAGAGAAAGAGTAATAATAGCTTGGCTATAAGTGACCGACAGACAGACAGACTAGGCTGAGCTGAACTGAACTGAAGTCGTACTGGAAACCAGTGTCTCTGTCGCATCGGCTCTGACCTCGAGAGTTACTAACTCTCGGTTAATATAGGCAAAGAAGAGTTCATTGTTAAGTGGGTAACTCCCCACAACAGAGACCTTCAGATCAGATACGGCAACGATACTCCATTGTTGGCCTGATCTGATATTTGTAACAAGGCAGAGTATTGATTCGTTTTTGACGAGTTATCAAGCATTTCTAGGTTATTTCAAACCAGAAAATATTTTCACTGTATAAGAATATGTTGGTATGTGGGATAATAATGGTTTAGTGATACAAGTTTCACTAATTAACCTATATCTGTGGGGAGAATAAGTGGATTCAACTCTAATCGGAATTGGATAAGCAAACAAGAAATTATAATAAAATCGGGGAGCAATTCTACATTACAATCAATACATAAACTTATACTTCACTTTGTTGCCAAGGCAGTTTCTATATATTTATATTGTAGCGAATGTAAATAAATCTAAAATACATGCCTGTGTAGCTATTCAGTATTTCATTGGTTGATCCGTTTTCTACAGCTTCAAATTATTTAAAGTCAGTAAATATTTTTAAATTGTAAGATATTTTTTAAATAATAATGATTTAGTGATACAAATGTTTCTAATAAACCCACGGGGAGAAGAGGTGGATTCATGCATAAATGAATACAACGAACCTAACTGGAATTAGAACTCGGCTCTCTAATTAACAATTCCCAGCCATTATCCATCATCTCTAATCTAACAATATCTGGTATTCACAGGCATTCACCCACCTAGGTACTGCCCGGGCTCGACGTTGCTTAACTTCGTTAATCGGTGTTTCAGCATTATGTTGTCGTAAGCTTCATGAAAGAAGGAGTGGGGTACTTTTTCTGAGCTGTTAAATACCTGAGAAGTGTTCTGACAGAGGAGGGAAAGTGCGACACTGAGATGCGAAGGCGTATTCGTATGGCCAAGAACTCATTTCAAAGCTAAGCAGAGTACAGAGAGACAGAAAGATTTCGTTGGAAGCAAAAAAAAAGAGTACTGGACTGTTATGTGATATCTGTCCTCCTATATGGCAGCAAATGCTGAACGTTCTGCTCAAAGATGAAGGAGAGACTCAAAGTAACAGAAATGTGGTTCTACAGAAAGATGCTGAGGATACCGTGGACAAATCATCAGTAAGAACGAGATTTTGAAGAGGATGCAAATAAAAAAGATACTTAGCATCAGGTAGAGACAGCTGAGGTTTCTGAGACACGTAATGAGGAAGGCGGGCTTGGAGAATTTAATACTCACAGGACGAATAGAAGGAAAAATATACATGGGAAAGCAGTGCGAGATATATTTGATGGGCTTAAGCAAATGAATGGTTGAACGGGGTTTGGGAGAGATAGCAAGAGGGAAAATATTAACAGCGACAAGGGACAGAGGCAAGTGGAAATCCATTATCGCCTACGTCCTAAAAGGACACAGCACATAAAAAAGAAAAAGAAGAAGGAACTGACCATTTGTCCAACATCTTTAGTGATCGGGTTGAGCGTGTGCCCAAGTAGACATTTAAGTCAAAAAGCTTTGTTGAAAGAACAACAGTTCATGGTGACTGGAGGGAACTCGATGGTGAATCTTCTGAACCCTGATGTATCAAATATTTACATCTTTTATAACCACACGTGTGGGCTGTGTGTTTTATTTATGGTTTCTACTTTCTAATAAGTTATTAACTGACTCTATTTGGTTTTATTTCTAACTTTAATCATTAAACGTATCCAAATATAAACATAATTCGTTCATAAACTGTAGGCATGATGTGCGTTGTGGTGCAGTGGATATCGGCTCGGAACGAAAAATCGGGGAGCGGAGTTCGAATTCCAGTTGAATTCATTGCATTCACTTACATGCAAATACCCTTGGGAAAGGTATTAATCCATCTTTTACTTCCAGTTATGGGTTAAATAACAGGACAGATTGGGTTCTATAGCCTTGGCTGGCAACCAGTCTACCGAAGAAAGCAATGGCAACCTACTTCGGGATAACCTTCTGCTCAGTCAGTCATGTCCCTTTCGAGACATGATCGCCCAAACGTGTTTCACGTATGGCACTTAACTGACTGACTGAATATAATAGTTGAAAACATGATTAAGGATTTTACTGGGCATAAAGTGGGGAATCATTTTTATATTGTTATGAAGTAATAAACTGATCCTCCACTAATTACTACTTAATAATATAATACATCTCTTCCCCCTCTAGCTATGAATCAAATAGCAGCACAGATTGGGTTCTGTAGCCTTGGCTGGCAACCAGTCTACCACAGAAAGCAATGGCAACCTACTGCGGGATAACCTTCTGCCCAGTCAGTCATGTCTCTTTCGAGACATGATCGCCCAAGCATGTTTCACGTATGGCACTTAACTGCCTGACTATCGTAATAAAAAGATAAGAAAAATAAAGGAATCAGCTGTATTGAATTTTCTATAATTCTTCAGTTTAGTTTCAAAGATGTTTGTTTCTCTAGATACAATTTTTAAATTATTTAACTTGACTCATTTTATCAAAACGCTGAGATTTTAGAACCGCTCTCTCTCTCTCTCTCTCTCTCTCTCTCTCGTCTTCTCTCGAATCATTTCCAACTGGGCCCCTGCCGCCAGCTTCGTTTCAACATATTTTTTTTCAGCTAGAGTAGATGAACGTCATAGAAGTTAGACCACGTGATTGGACGGCGAATGGTGGTGAGGGTTTCGACGTCTAATTTTCTATTTCATTAAATTTGGCATTTGAAAATTGGCTTCGGGTGCACGTTGTCATTATTTATTTATGTCAGCGAGATTTCTTTTCCCCTAAACTTTTAACCCGGATTCACCCGGACCCAACTGGACCCACTGAACCATCCGGCTCCACTGACCCATCCGGCCGTCTAAGCAAGTGGCTAGTTGGACGACTGACCTTTCCTTGCCATAATTCCTATCAAAACCGTAACAGTAGAATTTTTCGTCCTCTAACCCGGCGGGGCCCAAAATAACGTCAAAATGCATTAAAGTATTTAACTTCCAAAGCATTAAAGATGATGGCCAATCGATTGCTGGAGAAATATGAACTGATCAAAACAGATCTTGCAGTTATCTGTACACTAGCGTCTTTGAGAGTACAAGACTGACCACTTGTTGAAAGAAACTCTAGGAAATCGAGCAAAGTATAATTATTTAATTCCATCTCCGTCTTTTAAATATATTTTTATGAACCCGTGCCTACAGTAAATCCGAATTCAATTATTTAAAAAATCCAACATTAAATTATAAAAAAATATTAAATAAAAATTCGGTATCAATTTATTCCTCTTATGCGCCGTGTCGCTGCAAGGAATGAGTGATCGTGGCTCTCTACATCTTCCTGTTCTTTGTAGCACTTAGCAATGTTTATCTTTTCAATATTCTTTCCAGTCTCTATTCTATCATCAAGCTTGTTAGGTAGGTTGATCATGGCTCTCCACAACTTCCTATACTTTGTAACGCTTAGCAATATTTGTCTTCCCTCTATACTTCCCAGTCCCTATTCTGTCATCAATTTACACAAGCTTGTTAGGTAGGTTGATCATGGCTCTCTACAACTTCCTATCCTTTGTAGCGTTTAGCAATATTTGTCTTTCTCCTATACTTCCCAGTCTCTATTCTGGCATCAATTTACACAAGCTTGTTAGGGAGGTTGATCGTGGTTCTCCACAACTTCTCATCCTTTTTAGATCTTAGCAATCTTTGTCTTTTGATTATTCTCCCCCTCCCTATTCTATCTTCAAATTACACAAGCATGTTAGATAGGTTAATCATGGCTCTCCACAACTTCCTATCATTTGTAGCGCTTAGCAATGTGTGTCTTTTCTTTATACTTCCCAGTCCCTACTCTGTCATTAATTTACGCAAGCTTGTTTCGTAGGTTGATCATGGCTCTCCACAACTTCCTTGTCCCTATTACTATATTTCTCTATCTTCCTTGCCTTCAGTAATTTTTGTAAGTTTCACATTTGTCCGGCTATTTTTTTCTCATTATGCTTCCTCGATATATTTGGATTTTCATTTTCTATTGATGTACAAACAATGTGATGCAAAAATGAAAAGTCGGCATCCATGACTCTGCTGCAGATGAAACATTGTTGGTCGGTTCTATAAGCGATTCTGCTCATGAGGAATTTAATTTCTCTCTTTACAAGTTGAAATGTGCTGTAACCTGTTGGAAAAAAAAGTGGGTTGAGTCATAATTCATCGCGGTAAAATACGTCATTACATTCCGAATAGCTAATTGTTAATATAAAGAAAATTAACTCTCTAATTCTGAACATAAATCTGTTGAGTTTCATAACTTCGTTTAATAATAAAAACTTAGTAGAGTTTATTGGCTGAAAAATAATGATCAAAACAATACAAATAAGGATACTAATTCTGATAATTAGTAGAATAATGAAAATGCTTAATCTCTGAATCAGTTGCATCTAAAGAGCATTGAAGTCGTACTTAAAAACTTCTGAAAGTTGACATCTGTTAATCCCTCCACAATAGCAAAATTCATTTTTTTTGTAACGCCATGGAAACTGTGCACCCGTTCGATACGCCACACAAGCCAACGTTACATTTTACGTTGAGTCGCGTCTATTCCACTGACTTTTGTTTCAAGCATCAGAGTGTGTCTTTAGTTTTCCTTTGTGTAATGGGAATGCTTAGTTTGATAGATGGATCACATATCACCAAGTTTGAATTAATAATTGGTTTCCTTCCACGAAAAAAATTCCTTTTGAGAAAAAAGTTTTAAAATCGAATGTGATTTTTTCTCTTCTAAAGTAAGTTAAACAACAAAATTTTTAATAAATTTGTAAACATACAACGGGGCCATCTCATCGCTTTTTACCGACAATGAAACTCCACTCTTTCTGTGGTTCGCGTGTGCAAAAACAAACTAAGAAAGACCGCTGCACGCTCACAAGGAAACAAAAGGTGAAAACAAATACCAACATATTTTCTTGTTTATTTCACTGATTCACTTGCATGATCCGGGTGGGTAGGCAGTTAATATTTAGAGACAATAAAGTCTGCCACTCCTCAGTTCATAACATTTCAGACTAACATATTTTTCTTTCAACTACAGAAAACTCTGACAATCCTCTACCTACAGCCCGTCTCAGCATAAGGATGCACAAATGCCAACTCTAACGAACGTCATCAGTGGTCTGTCTTCAGGAAGTAACTGGCAGCCCACCACTACTTTGAGGAACTCTCTGTACCCCAGCCAAGGGCGGTCGATTCCAACTATAAACCGCGACTTGAAATCTTTAACGTCCGGTTAATTGCCACTTGGCCAAAAAGCTTTCATTTATTTATTTATTTATTTATTTTATTCACTTTTGGTCAAGTGGGTTGTCGCTTTAAAAAAAAAACCCATGTCACATACCTTAATGATAGTCATAAAACACATAATACCTTGATAAACTCACGCTATCAATTTCCATGTTGGAGTCCCAATTATATGTCAGATATGCACCCAGTGAGAAACAAACATTTGATAATTTTATTGCAAGACCATACTGCTGACAGCAATTGTGGAAGTGACTAAGAACGAGAAAATACATTGTGTACAGAAACAAACCATAAAGTCAGCGTTGGAGAGTTTAGAATCGATTCTTTGACATATATGGATAAGAATAGAAGCTTGTATTGTTAAAGTCTCATGAGACTATTCGAGATTTGATCCGAGAGTACGTTTTGTTTTCCGCCATTTTTATTGATATTTCTTTTGCCTTTTGCTGATGGCAATGCAAAAGAAAAAAGTCTAAAACTTTCAATCTTTAAACTTGTTTCTGTTTTATTTGTTTCTTAATCTTTTTTAATTTGTTATTTTTTATTGTGCGTGATCTTTCTCCTCCTCCATTTTTTTATCATTTTCCACTCAAAATAGGGTCTTTGCTACAAATTGGGACAATGACGCAGGTTCAACTTTATCCATGATTCTCATCTGCCTCGTTTTATTTATGTGATGCCCAATAAATCGATAAAGACTGATAGAATTGATCTCTTAGCAAAGAGATTATATGATTGTGTGTTGCTGTTTTTATACATTTATAAATTCTTCTTCTGCGTGGATATTCATATCGATGTATATGAATGTCTTCCTGTATCTATAAGTAAGTAACTTTGCATCTTGTAGTTAATATATCAGGCGTAAAGTTATCTTTATGTTTAACAGCACCGAAGTAAAACGAAGAAACCGATTTCGAATTGCTGCTAAGGTAGCATTTCACTTTGCGCTCATGAACTTGGAAAAAGCCTGAACTTGCCTCTTCTAAAAGATCTGATCTAAGACTTTCTTTCTGTTGTGGATACAATGTAAACCAATATAATTTGTCACATGCACTTGCAGAAGTAGGGGAGATGTTGCCAGACAGCTTCATGTATAACCCGATATATGCTAGTAAGGATTCAGTAGAATAATTGAACTATATGGGAAGTATTTTAAACTAATGACAGAAAATATCACACAGAATCCAAAGGCGCATAGGAATGACGAAATATGCTTTCTAAAAACTAAACAAAGTAATAAGAAACGGAAAAAATTCCATCATAAACAAAGAAACGAGTGCTGAAAAAGCATTCCTCATATATGGTAGTGAATGTTAGACAATTTCCTCACAGATAAAGAGAATATTTGAAACAACAAAGATGCTGTTCTGCAGCAGGATGCTGAGAATACAATAAACGGAACACTGATAAAAGCAACGAAAATATTTTAAGAAAAATTGCAGCAAACAGAACGCATTTATGTTTAGAATCAGAAAAGGAAAATTGCATTTTCTAAGACACGTAATGAGGAACAGGGTCATGGAAAATTTAACATTCAGAAAACATATTTAAGATAAGATCAACAGTGTAACTTACCTAACGAGATTGTGTTAATGGATGGGAGAAATGGAAATTGGATGGATAGGAAAGAAGAAATGCTGCAACGAGCTCCAAAGAATAGGAAGTTGCGGAGAGCCATGATCACCCACGTTCTGAAGTGAAGGGAATATAAGTAGAAGAGGGTACCCCAACTATTTACTAAGTTGATATATTTTGATTGGGATGTTCTTTTGGGTCTCCTGCCATTGTTGAGATGTTTACGCTTTTTCCTAACAAGAACATATGTCTGAATCCATATATAAAAAAACAGTTTTTTGAATTTTTTTAAACGAATGGTTCATTTAATTCCAAACGACTCTGTGTCGCGGTACACTAAATCATGTATATTGTCAAAAATTGCAATATGTGCTCTGGTTATAGCAGGCTGTAGCAGTGATGAACAAATAACTTAAAGAGTCGGGTTAAAGGGAGATAACTCATGATAATCAGAAGGGAGGCGAATGATATAGCCCAGTATATCGTAATGAAGGGTTCGGTTTGAAATTCCTAGCAGGAAAGAGGCCGAAACGTCGTACAAATAGCAACGAAGATGAGACAATAATCCGAATAATGTAAATAGTGTAAATACTACCTCATCTCAGAAATATAAACATATGCTGGTATATATATATATATATATATATATATATATATATACGCAAGATTGAAACTCGATAGAATTGACAGCAGTCGGCAATTCTACCGCTGAGCTATGAGCGCTCGATAGAAGAAGGCAGACGTGTTATATACAATGTTAAGAGTGTTATAATTCTTTACTGAATGAACGATGCGTAGATGCTTGAGTAGCTACTGTTTTTACAAAGTCTTCCATTCTACCAGAGTGTTCAATCAAGGTGTGAGAGCGTATATATAAAATAAAACTTCGAATATTACATTTTTTTAATAGCTATTTCAGCAAGAAAAATATCCATTCTTCAGTAACGATCAAAAACAAAATTTTATTTCAAATATAGTACGGAAGGAAACTTAAAAACTTATCCATACACGGAAAGTTTTTAAAAAAAAAACTGTTTTGGAGTTAAGAAAGAAAATAAATTAATTTAAAAATTTGTAGTCCAGACATTGATACAGAGCGGCAGAGAAGGGGATTCATTACTCGATTATAGAAGAAGACTTTTAGAGTACGTCTGTATTAAAGAATCAAAATTATATATATATATATATATATATATATATATATATATATATATATATATATAGGAAAAACTACTAAAAAGTTGTAAGTTTATATATATATGTGTGTGGGGGGGGGTGACACGATAACTAGGCGTATATTAAGGTGGATTTGTAAAATATGTATTTTAATCTATTATAATAGATTAAAATAGAAAATGGTTAAGAATAGAAAAATAGGTTAAAAACGTGTTTCGTTTAAAAAAGTGAAAAAGAAGAGAAAAAATAAATAAATAAACGCTTTTTATTTTATAAGGAAATTTGTGGAAGAGAAAAGGGTATTAGATTACTGTTAAACCCTACCAGTCTTCCGGTAAATATTTGACTAAGTGATTTGATGTGATAAAAAATAAAGTTTAGGAAATAGATTTTTTGTGACCAGGTCAAAAACTGTCTTTACTGTATCTTGACCACACATTAAGAAAAGATAATAGAATTTTCCATTTCTCCAAACAATAAAAAATGCATGGTTACGGGTAAAGTGTCAGGGCTATAAAAACATCCGGCGGAAGCTTTATTAAGATAAAAAGATAAAAAAAAATCCTGGAAAAATTAAGTACCTTGAAATTTCGGACTTACAGTCGCCAATGCTTATCTTTTAGTTTTGTTTTAGCCCGGGGGTCTCTGGTGAACTTACGGTTATTTCAATAAATACAAGTCATTTTTCCGAGTCGAGGAGTTAGTGAGTTTCAGTTGAGTTAGTTAGTTCAGCCGGGCGTGTGCTTGAAGTAGAAACTCCGTTCGTCTTGAGTCGGTCGGTTCGGCATTTGATCTCCATCAATTAGAGCTGTGTGTCACATTCACCTGCCCCAACCGAAAAGACTAACTCTAAACGAAATAAAGCATCGTTTTAACTCATCCAAGTTGTGGAAGTTCGTTCCTTGTAGTTTAATCTTGTACCCCCAGTTTGAGGCTCCGACTTTTTCAACAAACTCCCGACAACATCACAACGTGGAGAACGGCCGCCGGAGAAATTGTTCGGGCCGTCCACCGGGGTGTTACATATATATATATATATATATATATATATACTACCGGCCATAACTATTCGGTCACCCCAGATTTTTAAAAGAAATGGTGTATTTCATAATATTTTTAGTATTTATTGCCAAGTGGTAAATTCTAAATGAAGATAGAATGGTTCTTTTGTTATTATTACATTACAACATTTTAAAAGGCAAAGATGAACTCGTCCGAATCACCCTAAATTGTCTTCATTCTTTCATTGATGAAACTGCAATATATATATATATATATATATATATATATATATATATTAATTGTCACGTTAGAACATAGATAGATAGATAGATAGATAGATAGATAGATAGATAGATAGATATTATTAATTATAACGTTAGAACATGTACAAGCTACTACAAAATTGTACATTTTGTTTCGACATTGAAAGAACAATGTCTCATCAAGTAGTTAATAATGATGGTAATAAACGTTTTCTTTTAAAAAATTCTCTTGTAAGAACAACATTTCCCTTTAGTTTTTTCATTTTTTCCGCACGAGATAAAAAAGATATTAAAAAAGGAGAAAGAAAGAGGGAAGAAAAGATCAGAAAATAAGATGAGAAATCAAAAAAAGAAAAAGAAAGAGGAAAGAAAAACATCCAGAAGAAATAGAAAGTGAAGAGGAAAATAAGTGAAGAAATGTAGAGAGGGAAGAGCCAATAAAAAAAACGGCTAAGAGAGTTTAGCCGTTTTCATTAGCTTTCCCATTTCTTCCCCTCTACATTTTCTCACTTTTTCCTCTTTATTTTCTTCTTCACTTTCGACTTCTTCTGTATCTTTCCTTTTCCTCTTTCTTTTCCTTTTCTTTGTAGAAGTACAATTCTTTTTTCTTTTTTAATGCTCAAAGATTTCAGCCTAAACGCTGCAACTGATGTCAATACCTGTCTGCAATTCACTTCCGACCAAAATTGAAAATTTCTCTCTCCTTATGTAAAAATCATCTCTGCCTGCTCACATGAATCCCCTGGCATTGTTAAACGGAACACTTCTCAGTTAACTCACTACTTACTACACGCGTTAAATAATGAACACAGACTAGCCACAAATGTAACACAAATGACAAATATAACCTAGTCTAAATGCAGTACTCCTCCATCTAATGTATTTTTTAACTTAATAGCTCAAAATCGAAAGATTTGCAAACATACGTTGAACTTTTGTGCACGTTTTTGTGCGATGAACCTGCCCCCAAGGTTTGTAAAAATATTTTCGATACACCCTGTATATATATATATATAGTTATGTAGTTTGTTTGTTTTTTGTTTTAGGTCCGTCTATTTTAATATATTTTAATAAATAGCATTAAAACACTGTTTAGTTTAAATATAAAATAAAATATTAAACCACGCTTATTGTAAATATCAAAATTTTAAATAATTTGTTTTATTAAATATAAAATATAAATCCCGTCTATTTAAATTAAATATATATATATATATATATATATATATATATATATATATATATAGTATTAATGAGAAGTTAGAAATAATCAGATTTGATGACAATGTTAACCTGTTAAACAAGAGAAATGAACTTACTGTTAACTGCAAACATTTTTACTTTATAATATGGCTTGTAATATTATGGAAATGTATACTATTTTCCCTTATGTCATTTGTTATTTACCCTTATTTGCTGAGTATTTCATCTGACATTGATTGTCAAATTAATATTTGCTAGGTATTTAATTTAGCATATATTATCATATTAATATTTGCTAAGTATTTAACCTAACATAGGCTGTCAAGCTATATAGTTATAAGGTATTTAATCTAACATAGATTATCTTGTTAATATTTGATAGACTTTAATCTAGTATATACCATCTGGCTAATATTTGATAAGTTTTAATATAGTACAGATTGTCAAATTAATATTTAATAATTAACACATCACTCAATAAATCCCGGGCCTAACTAATTAAACAACAAGTTTTAGGCAAAATTCAATTTTATTCATCAACATAGTGTTATGGTGCCCTCCTGCAAGGAATAGACTCTTCCTCTTGTTATATGTAATTACCTGCGTGACTTCCAAAGGGGAGTTAACGGGAGCAATTAACGAAGCCGTTAATTTAAGGCAGTTAGCAAGTGCAGTTAACGGAAGCAGTTAACAGCAGTTGACGACAGCTACTAGTCAGGCAATAAGAAGCGTAATAATACCATCGGACTTATTTCTAGTTATTTATTATTAACACTTCCTTTGAATATCTTGCTTCTTGTTATACTAGTACACTATTTTAAACCTACCTTCTTGTTCCGTGTTTTACTTCCGGACCAAACTGGTTACTACACTTTGCGGCGAAGTTTCGCCACAACTCCACAACAAAGAAGCACGACACATAGTCTCCTTTTTTGGGTGATACACTGATTCCAACGTCTTTCTAACCATTCGACCCCTTTTTTTGAAGAACGATTGAGGCCTCAAAATACACCTCAGTTTCTGATATCAGAAACTTTATTGGAGCTAAATCTCTTTCCCTGGAGCATTCTTTTGGGGTCTGCAACAGCCAGTAGTCGCTGAAGGCTAGATCTGGAGAATAAGGTGGATGTGGAAGCAATTCGAAGTGCAATTCATGTAGTTTTGCCATCATTGCGATCGACTTGTGATACGGTGCGTTGTCTTGGTGAAAGATCACTTTTTTCTTCTTCATTTGTGGCCGTTTTTGGTGATTTCTTCCTTCAAACGCACCAATACTGTCATATAATATTCGCTATTGATAGTTCTTCCTTTCTCAAAGTAAGTGATGAAAACGTATCTTGCGCTTCCCAAAATACGAAAGCCAAAACCTTGCCTGTTGATGTTTGCGTTTTTGATCGCTTTGGCTGGCTTTTATCTGCTGATGTCCACTCAGCTGACTGCCGATTTGACTCCGGAATGATGTGCTGGATCCATTGTTCCTCCACTGTCTTATATTTACGCAAAAACTCCTTCTTGTTGCGTTGAAACAGTTGCAAACAACGCTCTGAATCGTCGACGCGTTGTTGTTTTTGATCGACTGTAAGCAAACGCGGCACCCACTTTAAACACAGCTTTCTCATTGACAAATATTCATGCAAAATGGTGAATACACTGTCTTCTGATATGTTCAACTCCTCTGCTATATCACGCAACTTCAATTTACGATCGGCGAAAACGAGTTTTTTTGTTTTGTTTTTTTGGGTTTTTTTGTCTTTTTCCTGACAACTGTAGATTTTGGGCGACTAGAGCGTTCAGCATTATTTGTGTCTGTAGGACAGCGTTTAAAGTCAGCATTCCACCAATTAATCGTTGTTTCTGACGGAGCAAAGTCCGGATAACATTTATCAAGCCATTGCTTTGCTTGAACAGTATTGGATACGGAATATTATTCCATCCATACCAACATTATATATATATATATATATATAGAGAGAGAGAGAGAGAGAGAGAGAGAGAGATCGGTAGATAGAAACTCATAATCCCCGTATACTGTACTGACTGCGTAAGCATTGTGTTAACGGGATCAGTCAGTCAGTTAAGTGTCATACGTGATACACGCTTTGGCGATCATGTCTCTTTCGAGAAAATTCAATACAGCTGATTCCTTTATTTTTCTTATCTTTTTATTACGATAGTCAGTCAGTTAAGTGCCATACGTGAAACATGCTTGGGCGATCATGTCTCGAAAGACACATGACTGACTGGGCAGAAGATTATCCCGCAGTAGGTTGCCATTGCTTTCTGCGGTAGACTGGTTGCCGACCAAGGCTATAGAACCCAATCTGTCCTATTATTTAACCCGTAACTGGAGGGAAGAGACGAATTAACACCTTTTCCAAGGGTATTGTGTGCAAGTGAATGTAAGGAATTCAACTGGAATTCGAACTCGGCTCAGCGATTTGTTGTTCCGAGTCGATATCCACTGCACCACAACGCACATCCGTTAACGGGATATTTTTATTACAAATTTAAATTATGTAACGGTCAGTCTCTGCCCAGAACCTAAAGATTGCGCTCTGCATGAAGCTCCTAGTCACGATACCGGTGAGGGGCATGTATATTTATTAGTATATACTTAATAGCGCTGTTATATTACATCGAAGCACTGATTTAGTAGCACCAATACTGAATGTGCAATATCTTGTACTTAGCTCTTTAAAGAGAAGGGGTGAGAAATTTTTGAGATGAAGAAAACAGAAATATCAGTTGAACCATTAAAAGAATTTAAAAATGCTAACAAGAAAAGTAAATTTAGAAAGTAGCAGACGACAGAGTAAAAGTGAAAGAAAATGGAATAGTGAAATATGAATGATGGCGATTTCGGAAGCGTTTGGAACAATATGGTAAAACTCGCAGAAAAATGAGAAGAATTAACAACTTCAGAGAAATCTCAAGTCGACATTAAAATCAGCAAAATGGCTGAGGTATATTCTGGACGACTTAGGAAAATTACTGTCATTTGAAGTTCAGTGAAAGCAACGATACATATACAATTATACAGTATAAAAACTTAATCGACTGATAAAAATAGAAATAAAAGCTGTAATCATCGACGAAGAGATCATATTATTATTATTATTATTATTATTATTATTATTATTATTATTATTATTATTACGATGAGTAGTAGTAGTAGAAGAAAGAAAGAAAGAAAGAAAGAAAGAAAGAAAGAAAGAAAGGAAAGTGTGTGTGAGGAGATTTTTCTTATAATTCGAAACTCTTAAAATGCTTATTGAAAATCCGATCAATGTGAAATGTTTCAAAAAAGGATTTTTAAAAAGAGAACAGGAGAAATCCCACAACAGATATAATCGATAGAAATGTGCCAGAACACACACACACACACACGCACGCACACACGCGCACGCGCGCACACACACAGACACAAGGCATATAGAGAGAGATTGATAGATTATGAGACAAAATACACGCATATATATTCTCATATATGGCCCTATAGTTTCATATATGATATACACATTTAGAAAGAAAAAATAGAAAAAAACATTAAAATATTACAACAGAAAAATACAGGGTTATATATATATATATATAAATTTTCTATATTTAAAAGAGAAGAGTGCTCCTTATCGAGGATAAAACATTTATAGATTTAGACAGTGTGAACGTATAATACGACACTGGCAAGGATGTTTTACAGATTCGGCTACGATTATCACTGCTTCGAAGAATCGTCCATATTCCTTTTTTAAGAAATACATATCATAGGTTGTAATATTTCAAAGTCAATATTTGCTAACATTGTTTTCGTATCTTCAACGGAAACAATCTATTCTAATTTAATCAATTAAAGAATTTTTTTCATCCGCCATGTTCTATTAATACATTAAAACCACATTTCTCATAATAAAAATCAAGTGAAAAAACAGTAACGCCTAATTGACATCCCACTATGCCTTTGTCTCTCCTTCTCGTCACTTTCCTCCTATTTAACACCCTGCGCACCAGTGGCAGTAAAACTCCCTTGCTTGGGGCGAAATGATTAAAAAAATTAAAATAAAACGCGCGCACACACACACACACACACACACACACACACACATATATATATATATATAATTTTAGTATTCATATATGCATAAGATGCGTTGTTGTGCAGTGGATATCGGCTCGGAACAAGATCGAATTCGGTGCATTCACTTTCGCCCAAATACCCTTGGAAAAGGGATGAATCCGTCTTATCTACCTCTAGCTATGCCTTAAATATCAGGATAGATTGGGTTCTATAGACTTGGTTGGCAACCAGTCTACCGAAGATAGTAATGGCAACCTTCTGCCCAGTCAGTTATGTCTCTTTCGAGACATGATCGCCAAAGTACGTATCACTTGACTGACTGACTAAATATAATAGTTGAAAACATGATTCAGGTGTCTACTGGGCATAAAGTGGGGGATCAGTTTCATATTGCTACGAAGTTATAAATTGATCCCCCACTAATTACTACTTAATAATATAATAGATCTCGTCCCCCTCTAGCTACGAGTCAAATAACAGGACAGATTGTGTTCTATAGCCTTGGCTGGCAACCAGTCTACTCCAGAAAGTAATGACAACCTACTGCAGGATAATCTTCTGCCCAGTCAGTCATGTCTCTTTCGAGACATGATCGCCAAAGTACGTATCACGTATGGCATTTAACTGACTGATTGATATACATAAAAAGATTATTTAGTTTCTGAAAGTTTCCCTACTGTATTGTGAGAAGAAGTTTTGGCAATTTATTTTATATAAACCTGCTTCAGAATTATTTGTGTTACGAGTATTTTGGGTTCTGATCAAATCCATAATAGTTTTGAATGTGGTGGTAATTACAGTGATGCTTATTTTTATATTGGATACTTAAAAAAGCGTATCGATGAAAACTAAAGGGATCTTACACACAGCAATTTATCAAATGCATAAAATTATGCATAGAAAGTAATTTAACCAAAACTTTGATCTAAAGAATTCCACACTTTTCAAAAGAGAAAGTAATTTAGAAAGGAAATTTTCTAAAGAGCCGCTACCAAATCCTATCGGAATATAAATCTACGCTCTGGATTTTTCCCAATATCTCCATTCCTGAAAGAATTACTCCTCTCCGAAGCTATTACACCCGACTATAAAAATGTTAAAAAATTAAAACAAAATGCTAAAACCCTACACCTCATGCTATTAAAAATAGATAAAACATAAATTAATTCCAAACGAAATTAATTCAAATACCAATTTGCAAAAAAGGATCAATTTTTTTTTCCAAAACATCACTTATTCTTATTGGTTTATTAGACATTGAATTTTATCACTTCGCATCGTCCATAGCTTACTTGGCGATTTTAGCTAATTATGATGATTAGATTTTTTTTTTAATCATATCACCCCGAGCAAGGCGGTAAGGCCACTGGTGTGCAGGGGGCTACGTAAGAGTGAATAGATTGGAAAAGAGAAAGCCGGAAACCACGTCCTATACAGGGAACAAGGGATGAGCCTCTACACCTGTTCAATAGACGTGGGTGGTGTGTGAACCGGGCGATAGTTCAGTCTATCTAATCCAATTGAAAAAATAAACAAAAAAGAAAACTGGAAAGATTGGAAAAGAGAAAGCCGGAAACCACATCCTATACAGGGAACAAGGGATGAGCCTCTACACCTGTTCAATAGACGTGGGTGGAGTGTGAACCGGGCGATAGTTCAGTCTATCTACTCCAATTGAAAAAAAAAAATAAACAAAAAAGAAAAGTGAAAAGATTGGAAAAGAGAAAGCTGGAAACCACATCCTAAACAGGGAACAAGGATATGAGCATTCCTAACTCAAAAACGTTAAAAAACAATAACATTTTTGTTCCTATATATAATATATTTCAAACTTCCAAATTTCCAAAGAATACCATGGTGTAAACAAATGAAGTCTAACTTCCACACAGACACAATATTGATTCTTGGTAATGACTGCCATAGTCGAAAGTACTTGAAACGAAAATAACAAAATATGAACTTCGGAGTTTATCCTCAAGAACAAAAAATGTGTTCCAAGCATTTGACTTTCTTAAGATTATCAGGTAAAGTATTGACAAATGGTGAATTTTGTGGAACTTTTAAGTGTAGTAACGAAGAGTGTGAGTTTGTTTTAAGTTGTTGATGTTTTGTTTTTTGTTTTTTTTGTTTTTTTTTGTTTTTGTGTGTGTGTGTGTGTGTGTGTGTGTGTGTGTGTGTGTGTGTGTGTGTGTGTGTGTGTGTGTGTGTGTGCTTATATACATTCGTGGATGCTATAAATGATTTTATTTATAGATGGTTAATTGTGTTCTAAGAGTCTTGCTTCAAAGATCTTAAGAAATTCTTTTAACACCTATCGGAAGAGCGTATCACAAGACAACAGATTAATAAGAGTATAAGGATCATATTAACATTACAAAACTGCTCACACATGATACCATAAACAATAAAATCTGAATATTACATCTCTGAGATGGTCACCACAACGAAAGAAACACGAACGAGCTTCCGCTAGATAGACATGATTTTTTTGTGTGTCCACGACATTATGAGTGTCCACCATCAGTAAAAAGTTATCAGATACCTATAAGAAACAGCAAAATCTTAGATAATATGATAAACTCTTGCATACCAGTTATGAAATAAATGTATTTGATACCCTATAATATTTTTAGAATCCAAAATATTCTGTATAAAAAAAATTGTCCCATAAGTATGGGACACCCAGTACGATATATATATATATATATATATATATATATATATATATATATATATATATATATATGAGAGTTTTATAATTTGTTTGAAGCATGGGTATATAAGGTGTATGGGTGGGTATTTGAAGGCTATCACAATGCGTTTAGTATAATAAACGAAGGTAAAGAATGTGTTGGGTATTAGCTATTTATTATTCATTAATATTTCGAGATCAGAATCTAATCTTCAGAATGATAGGAGAGCTTGGTTTCAAGTTGTCCGCTGCTGGACCGTTCCTTTAAACAAGCTGACAATTCCGTTGTTTATAAATTTCAGTCTAGTTACGGATGCGACTACATAGAACATCTCAGCGTTTGGATCAAAGAATTAAGCAACATTTACCTCCTAGAATCTTGGACTTTACCGCAAATGGCAGTCAACTAGTGAATAAATCCGGGTCATCAATAGAACAACATATTATTAATAGTAGGAATTGCATTGTTGGTTTAAGTGCTGACAATTTCACCATCTTATCTAGGTCGCACTCGTTATATCATCTTAAGGTACTGGAGTCCATTTACATCAGGTTCCTTGGGCCTACTTTTTGTAAGCACAGAGAATGCCTTCTGGGATTGTGTATTATTGGGATCTAGTATCCTTAAAATTTTTCCCCTTACTTCACAATTCCCATTTCATGTTTTTACTTTTACGCCTAAATCCCATAAATTAAACTTGATAACGATCTGAGCCAAACCGGTAGTTTTTTAGTTCTTAGTAAAATGTCATCCAACCTCTATTTATTCCTTGCTGTTATTAGATTCTGTCCTGTTAAATATTTATTTAAATATATAAATATACTGTTTGATTAAAAACAGAATATCTACTCAAATACGAGTAACGATTAAATATTATGTTCAAATAAATTATGCATATATATATATATATATATAATTTGTTTGCTAAGCATATATATATATATATATATATATATATATATATATATATACATAAAGTAACCGAAAAATAATTTAAAATCTGCAACAGGGTTAGAATACTTACCGAGAAAGAATGCTACATAACCATCAAGGATCATAAACCCGATTGCGAGGTAAATCCATCAACAATGATTATTAATCCGACCAGACCCGAAATTGGAAGAATTGATAAAAAATACTTCAATGAATCAACTTAAAGATCAAGAACTATCTGGAATTAAACCTATGAGATAATACAAAGGATGATAAAAATTGGCTTTCAAGCGTTGTTGAAAAAACTGAATGTATCCTTATCCAATTTGATATCGATGATTACAACTCGTCAATAACAATGGAACTCTTCAAGTCTGCATTAGATTTTTTCTAAAATCTACGCAGATCTAATAAATGAGACGTCCAACATAATTCTGAATGCGAAAAAAAATCTGTATTCATCCATAGAAAAGAACAATGGATTAAAAATACTGATGATAACTTTGACAAAATATGGGATCACTCGACTCAGCAGAATCCACAGACCTCTTAAGACTGTTCATTTTATATAACCTAACCGCATTCCAAGAAATTGACATTGAAGATATCGGATTGTATAGTAACGATGGCCTTATGGTAGCTAAGAAATCCACTAATTATAAAATTAATAAGATTAGAAAACTTATAGAGTATTTAAGAGCCTCAATCTAAAAGTAATTATTAGCATCAAAACATAAAAGAAAACTTCCTAGATATGACTTTAGACCTAATGAACAATACATACCAACAAAAACCCTACATAAAACATAATAGCACTCCTCTATATATCCACCCTAAGTCAAGCCATCTTCCTTCTATAGTTAAATAAATACCCCTATCCATTGAAAAAAAGATCAGTAAAAATTTCGCAAAAAATTATTCTACAAACATAGCAAACTTTATAATAAGGCTTTAAAAGAAAGTGTCTAGAAATGCTCTGATGTTAATGATAACAATGAAAGAATAGATAGCAAAAGAAATCGTAGTAGAAAAATCATTTGGCATACACCCATTTACAACTAAATGGTTAAAAGTAATGTGAGTATTATTGTGTTATCGACTAAAATATGTCTAATACGAGGGTCATCCAATAAATAAAGTGAATTTTTTGGTATAAGGACTTCTAATACAGATAGAAGCTTAATTTTTTTTAATTTTTTTCCTTTATTTCTTTTTCAAAGGAATTTAATTTGTTTGTTTTTTTTGTTTTGTTTTTTTGTTTGTTTGTTTTGTTTTTGTTTTTTGTTTTTTGTTTTGTTTTGTTTTTTTGTTTTTTTGTTTTTTTGTAGATTGAAAAAAAAATTGAGAGTTTTGGAGATTAACAAAGATGCCTGACCAAGAAGCATACTCCAGGATTGAACAGAGGTCGGTTATCAAGTTTTTAGTTGCTGAAGGGTGCAAACCAGTTAAAATGCATAGGAGAATGTCAACTGTGTATGGTGCCACATGTTTCAGCCAAAAAAAATTCTACAAGTGGGATAAATTGTTTAAAGAAGTTTGAAAGTGACAATGAAGTCAAAAGTACTTTGAGCGATTGGCTGAGACATCAATCCAAAGATTTTTATGCTGAGGGAATACGGAAGCTTGTGCACAGATGGTAAAAATGTGTGACACTGCTGGGAGACGACGAGGAAAAATAAAAATGAAAAAAAAAGTAAGTTTCTATCTGTATTAGAAAAATTCACCTTATTTATTGAATGACCCTCGTATTTAGTCGATAACACAATAATACTAACACATACACATAGTAAAACGAACCTTCAGATATTGGAGGCCATCTACATTAAACCAAAGCAACCCATACTCAATAAGATTACATTTCAATTGAGTCACAACTCATTACATTGCATTTAGACATATGGTTCTGTTAACATTTCGGTCTCTCACGCGGTGTGACGTCATAGAACCGCATTACAAATTTACGAACTGCGTCTGCTATTCGGGGACTGTTATCGTTGAATAGTACTGTTTTATGCCAAAACAAGATAATATCATCTCTGATGGTGGATGTCTTTATGTTAACGTCCCTGTAACCTGTCTGAAGATGGCTCATGTGAGCCGAAAGCTTAGAACCAGCATAATAAAAAAATATCCAAATGTTGGACAATTTCTGTCTTTAATTTCACCTAAAATTAAAGTCAAAATACGATGTTTAAAACGACTCATGATTAAACATAATAGACATTTATTGTCTGTTATATTTAATAATATATGTTTAGAAAATTATCTGCTGCCTCGATACACTAAATTTAAGTTATATATATATACTATTGAGAAAGTGATAAATAGGAACGGATGATGCTGAAAGTCCAGTGTTCTGTAGCCGTTTCGTATGCGCCAGATAATTACTCTATACGCCCATCGGCAATTTCGAAGAATGTAAGGGAAATAAGAGGGAGAGAAATAGAAGCCCTGGGGGTGAAGCATTGAAAGGCTGAGAATGCGAACAGTCAGGCAAAGAAAAAGAAACTTAAAGGTGTGAACAGCGTTTTGCTCACTCTAAGTGGTCATCTCTGCGGTTAATGAGCCTAGAAGCGTCTGTCTGGGAAAAAAATGGAAGAGGCGATTGAGGTGAGGGAGACAAAGCAAGTTCTGAACTTAACAGGGACACACAGAAAATGGCGACACAGACGTAATCTATAGCCAGCTTATTACTAAATTCTGTGGTCGGAAGGGTTAACAGGAATGCGCCTCCAGGGTGTCCTTGTCAGCAATTGATAATGACATGATAATATAAGGTTATTTGAGCCATAATAGTAATGAAGACATCGTAGTTACAGCCTTCATAGGGTTATTAGAACAACAAACAGTAGTAGGAGGAGAAGGGGAAGGAGGAGTATTGCTGAAATTGTCATCTCTAAAGTAAAAACTGATATTTATTTAACAAAGATAATAGCTGGTATAATCGCCATATAATAATTGTGGTAATTTATGACAGCTCTTTACTAAGCCCGGAAGGTATATATATATATATATATATATATATATATATATAAAATGATTTGTTTGAACATTAATTTTGATCGATACTCCTATTTAAGATATTCGGTTTAGAATTAAACAGTATTCCACATACGGGAGGCCACCGTGTGATGTATGTAGATAGGGGTCGCGGGTTCTAATCCTGCCGAATGACAAACATTTTCGTAACAAACATTTCTCGTAAATAATCAGGCCGGTAAAAAATAAATATCTAATACTGTTTGATTATAAACAGAATATCTACTTAAATATGAGTATCGATCAAATAATGTTCAAACACAAATCATTTCAAAGTGTCGGTTGTTTATAATCAGTTTCGTTAATCTTCATTATATATATATTTGTAAAGGTTGGTTGAAGGCCATCGAAAATGTTAGTATTTCTTTTTTTTTATGTTTCTGATCATTTTTTTCTAGTTCTATTTCTCGGTCCATGTATAAATATGTATAAACATAAGTTTTAACTTTAATGCTTCTAAAACGAAGCTACTATCAATTAATCATCATAGACAATCGCACCTACTGTAATATAACAATCTGGCCCCACCCGAGGAAGGCTGATGCAAGCGAGGGTGTTTCCGGTCGTTGAAAGGAACGGATGTCGTTTGACCTTATTTCCGGCAGCAGCGGAAATAACTACAGAGGCAAACAGAACAGGTGTCTCTGAGAATTACGTGGGCGTGCGTGGGCGAGACAAAACCGGAAGAAAAAGTCCCGGTTCTGGAAGATTATAAAAAGACCTCGGCACACGGATTCGCCAGTAGAGGAGCAACAGAGATCGGCCGGTGAAGAGAGAGACACAACAGATAAGACTACACTCCCGTCAACCCATTAGAAGCGCGCTCTCTCAATTCTCTGTTCTCTATTCTAACCGGCTCAGTCATTAAGACGCATAATTGGTGCCAAGTGACTTGCTGTTTTGAGACAACAAAACAGTTAGATGCGAGCTGGTTGCCACGGCGACGATTGAAATTCAACGGACTTAAAACTACCAGATAGAAAGAAAAAAGGAGACGAAAATAGAAGCAGCCGCACGACTATAGACATCAGCCAAGGTAGGTGACTCTTGGATTTGATAGTGTGTGTGTTTTCTGCTCTTGTTTATAAGTCTAGTTAGAAAAAAAAAATGGAACAGCATACTTTTGCCGATCTGACCCTAGAATTGAGAAATGTGGATTGTTCGGTGTCGAACACATTAAGGGTAGAACGGAGGGGGTGCAGGACTACATGCAGAGAGTAGTACGCCTAGCGGAGAGCGCATAGGTTGGGGTTGACGGGAGGAATAAAGTTGAGATATTTACCTATCTGTAAGTATAAAACATCTGAGTTAATGATTTATTTTTTTTGTTAATATTTTACCATATGTGTGAAGTGAGTTTACTGGTATGTTGCTTAATTAATCTTACTTTTATTGAGTAAGTGAAATGTAAAATCATGTAAAGGAAGTTTCTTCTACTCTTTAAAGTGGATAATTGGATTAACTTGTTGATAACAATGTTTTCTTTGGTTTGTGCAGTGTTAGGTTTTCTTTTTTTTTTGGATTTCTTTTCAATGACTGTACACTACAAAAGGATTTACATTTCTATGTTTGTGAATTATGCTTTTGTGCAGGTTCCCATCAATTCAACATCCTCTGTGAATTTTCATTTATGTGACTTGGGAAATATCTTTTGAAGATATATTAATTTCTGAAAACTTTATATTGACACGGATAGACCTGCAGATTCCACAGTTGATCGGAACAAAAAGAAAGAACAACTGAAAAGTCTTGTAGACTTATTGGCTGATATGCTATAGGATTGGGAAAGAAGCAGTGGGAGGATTAACGATAGTTTAAGTGAAATAGTTAGGAAGATACAAACGTGGAAAATTATTAATAGTATCTAAAGCATAAAGTAAATTATACGTCTCTGGTTCAGTGGTTTGGTCCCCAATTACGCAGAAATTTCCCAATTTTTCAGTGGACACCATGCCGGTAGAATTGCGCGATATGGAGGAGATTCCTATCCGCAAACTAGTAAATACCTTGGAACAGATAGATATGGAAAGATTTAGTGAAGGATATGAAGAACTCCCGAAGAAGTTGACGATAGGAGTCATTGCTGGCATAGTCGGCGTTATGATAATCCTTGGAATAATAGCTAGGAAGCGGATTTTTAAGTGTGAAAGAAGCAACAGTGCTTCGGGAAAGGAAAGGGAGTTATCCGTTGTGAATAGTACTCCGGGGTCAACGGGTGTTCAACACTCAAATGTCTCTGCGTTAAACAGAGAGATGTCAACAAATCAGATATGCTTGGATTCGAATCCAGAGGAAGTAGTTCAAGGAATAGAAGACATTGTACAAACTAAGGAACTACGAGTCACGGGTCCATTTTTTTAGACTAAATTAATATAGATGAAACCTCTAATCCTCCACAAGTAAATTGCATGCGGATTAACGTTGGAATCAGGGTAATTTTCTTCATTTTCTATTGAACATTTATCGGTCAGACTATGAATGATATGTACTGCAGATAATGGCCATTTTTCTGTGTTCAAACATAGTATGTTTGAAATTAAATTAAATTAAATTAAGTTACATGTGTAACAATAAACTCGAGCAGAAACACGCATGGTGTTGGTCAAAGGTCATTTACTCGATGTCAGTTTAGAAACTGGGACGCGGTTACCGCCTATGATCATGTGGTCGTGCATCGAGGCGTCTACGCTTATGGACAGAGTCGAGAAAGAAAATGAACATTTTTAAGAACTTTGCCCAATTCTGTGAAAATGGATATTAAAAAAAAAAAAAAAAAAAAAGAACAATGAAACATCGAGCTGGTAGAACAATTTTCACGATGGACACGAACATTGTTGGGTTGCCGATGTAGGCTCCCCTATATATTTTTTTGTTGTTTTTTTTGTTTCGGCATGCACATGTTTTGTTGTTTTGGCGTGCACATGTTTTATACAATTGTCGGGCTTGTGTGGCGTGGGGAGGAGTGTGAGGGTGTTGCGCTTAAAATGTTCTTAGGTGAACATTTTGGAAAATGGGAGGGCGAGGAATGTAATATAACAATCTGGCCCCACCCGAGGAAGGCTGATGCAAGCGAGGGTGTTTCCGGTCGTTGAAAGGAACGGATGTCGTTTGACCTTATTTCCGGCAGCAGCGGAAATAACTACAGAGGCAAACAGAACAGGTGTCTCTGAGAATTACGTGAGCGTGCATGGGCGAGGCAAAACCGGAAGAAAAAGTCCCGGTTCTGGAAGATTATAAAAAGACCTCGGCACACGGATTCGCCAGTAGAGGAGCAACAGAGATCGGCCGGTGAAGAGAGAGACACAACAGATAAGACTACACTCCCGTCAACCCATTAGAAGCGCGCTCTCTCAATTCTCTGTTCCCTATGCTACACGGTTCATCGTCATTAATAAAAATATAACTTTATATTTTTATATATATGCGTGTTTGTTGTTTGTCGATATATAACACTACCTCCTATTAGCATGGACCAGGCTTGCCTCCCAGAGAGTAAAACACTACGCCTCCTTGGTCTCACACTCTCAGCGGACCTCAAATGGAATGACTATATCGAATCCATTGCTAAATCCGCTGCTATGAAAGTCGGTTCTCTGTGTAGGGCCCGGAAGTTTTTTCCGTCTGAATCTATCCTGCACATTTATAAATCTACTATCCGCCCGTGCATTGAATACTGTTGCCATATCTGGTCGGGTGCCCCTGCTATTCTCCTTGGGCTTCTAGACAAGGTACAGCGGAGGGTCTGTAATGTGATCGATATCGACTTAGCAGACCGCCTGCAGTCTCTCTCTCACCGGCGCGACGTGGCTTCCCTGTGTCTCTTCTATAAATACTTTCACGGCTTCTGCTCCGATGAACTTAGATCACTGGTGCCCCCTAGGTTCGAATTTGCACGAGATACTAGATTAGCAACTAGATCCCACCCTTTTACAGTGAAACCGATAAAATGCAACCGCAACTTCTACTCCAATAGTTTCTTTTCTCGCACTTCCCGACTGTGGAATTCTCTTCCACATGACTGCTTCCCCGACAGCTACAATCTCCAGGAGTTTAAATGTAAGGTCAATAGACACCTCCTAACACACTAACTTCCATTCTTTCAAACACACTAACTTCCATTCTTTCAAACACTCTTCCCACCCACCCAACTATCTATCACCCCCCCTTCTGACATTTTCTATATCTAACCACTCTTCCTATTTACCTCCCCCTATGTAGCCCCAAGCGCAATAGTGGCAGTGGAATGCCTTGCTTGGGGTGAAATGATTTAAAAAAAAAACATGTACAATATCTGTTTCATCTTTTTCAAATATCGCTTACTGCATCTTTATGTAAGAGTTTGTGAAATCGTTTTTGTTTTTTGTTTTTTGTTCGTTTTCAATTAAATATATTAAGTATGTTTCTTCCTGAATTTATTTTTATGCTTAATGCTGCGAGTATTTGTATCGTTTGTTTTATGTAGTATTTTTTAATGTTATTGGTAAGGATTAGTCGCGTTTCTTGTTTCGTTTCGTGATTGTGGTGGTTGTATATGTATTTGGGCAGCAATTCCTCTCTATTATTCTTTACTTGAAAATGAAAAATGACAAGGTACATGTGTTTGGATTTAAGTGTGTGTGTGTGTGTGTGTGTGTGTGTGTGTGTGTGCGCGCACGCGCGTATGTGTGTTCGTGTGTGTGGGTGTTTCATGAACACTCACACACACGCACATAGATAGATAGATAGATAGATAGATAGATAGTGTCTGTCTCTTTAATAGAGCCGATTCATTTCGACTTTTGAGGTTTCGTCAGAACACCGTTAAGATATCTCGCTCGTCAAGGCTGTTTGCCGTTAAGTTCCGGTTTTTGCTTGTTTATATAAAATATGGTGTGATTTTGTAGAGGTGGTCTCGTTTGTGTATGTATGTATGTATGCCGCATTCACCCTAGTCGGGTTGAGCGGGCTTCCTCCCTGACGGAGCAAGTCTCATTGGAATTTGTTTAAGGGCAGGGTCCCAAGTCCTACCCCGTTATTTAACCCATAACTGGAGGGAACGGACGGATTAATACCTTTCCCAAGGGTACTAGTGCGCAAGTGAGTGCAGTGTGCTCGACTGAAATTGGAACTCGGCTCACCGATTTCCCCCTCCAAGCCGACATCCACCGCACCACAACGCACATCCGTGAACGCTAACAGCACCTGGTATTCCCAAGTGGTCACCCACGTAAGTACTGACCAGGCTCAACGTTGCTTAACTTCGGTGATCGAGCGGGAACCGGTGTATTCAACGTGACATGACCGTTATATCTCGTTTGTGATTGGTTGGTTATTCTTTTTGTTTATGATTTGTTGATTTTTCTTTTTTTTTTATATTTCTTTTTTATTGTGTAGTTTGATTTATTTATTTTTTCTGTATGTGTGAATGGGTGTTTGTTCAATTGGGATGGGCCTTTTTGTTTTATCGACCTCTTTTTTATCAATTTGACTTTTTTCTTTATATGTCGGTGCGTTTTACCGCATGATGGTTTTTTGTGGAGGGCATGGTTGGGTGTTATTGTATTTGTTTGTTTTTATTTATTTATTTTAATTTTATTTTTCGTTTTGTGGTTATATATATATATATATATATATATATATATATATATATATTTGGGGGCGAGTACATTTTCCCTCGCTCTTTTGAAAAAAATCACTCGATCGGTGGTCGAGAGCGAGGGAAAATGTACTCGCCCCCAAATCATTTTTACTCGCCCTACTCCATTTTCCTAATAGTTGCCTTAAGTAAACATAGCGTGAATCGCTGACGGAAAAACAAAAATTGAAATGTTAATTAAAATTTCGAACTTTTAGAAATGATTTTAAAAAATGTTAAAAATAATATCAACAAAATTTGATCTTTCCTCTTAATAATAGCATAAACATTTTGATGATAAAACTTTGCTTTTATTAACATCATGATATGCTGTTTTTTTTTGTTTGTTTTCCTTTTTTGTTTTCTTTTTTTGGCAATTGAGTGGAGGTACCTAAATTCGTAGTTTCTTTCTTCTGTTTGACTACAACCTTCATCTCACAGATGATACAAAAAATCTGATTTTCTCAGTGATTTTCTATAAAAAATTACTTACTTGTATAATTTGTTTTTCGGTGCGTGGCTGTGTGCGTATTTTTTCTTTTCTTTCTTTCAAATGTTCGTTTTTACTTTTCGTAAGCGGAAAGGAAATATAGATTTGAGTCAAGGATAATATTTTTCTAAATGAGTTTCTAAAAATCCGTGAGCGTCTTTAATCTGAGCGGCAGAGACATTTTGGCTCCACTCTGGAAGCGTTAATTAAACGAATGTTTACACTGACCGGGGCGATAAAAGCCCAAAGATTTCAATAATGTCACTGTGTGTCATTCTAAGTAACTTATGAATCTTCAATGACATACTTTTGTGTTGTAAAAGGGATCAAATTTCCTTTTTCTATATCTGAATGGACACGTTTCATTGCGAGATTTTTAATCGACCGTGGGCAAGTAAAGCAATAAACTTTAATTGCCTAATTAAGTTTTTAATCAACTGAGTCGATCGGGCAAATAAAATCTCAAAAACTATATATATATATATATATATATATATATATATATATATATATATATATATATAAACTTTTTTTTAAATGGAACTTTGTCTCTGTGTGTGTGTGTGTGTGTGTGTGTGTGTGTGTGTGTGTGTGTGTGTGTGTGTGTGTGTCCGTTACCTATAGACTCCGAAACGGCTAAACCGATTTTCTTGAAAATTCACACAGTTGTACTATAAGCATCTGCGAGTTTCTTAGCTAGGTTTATTGTCGAGGTACCCCCGATAAATATCGATAATCGATAATCGAAAAAATCGAGTTATAGAAGGAGTGGTCCGGTTTTAATCAAATTTGATACACTCATAGACAAAGACATAAGAAACGATATTCAGAAGTTTCAAGGTTGCAGCTCTTACAATAGTGTAGAAAATCGATAATATATATATATATATATATAAGGCAAGATGTTTGTGTGTGTGTCTGTTTATCTGCCTGTATGTCTGTATTTTTTCAGCCCTTTTATTTTAGTTTTTGCTTCGGGTTTGACTCTAAGTAGGTATAATTGTAGTTCTTAGTCTCAGCCATGATACCATTTACTCAGAGGACTTATTTAGCCTTCAAAATTCAGTACGACGAAAAAAACTTATTTGATATCGATACCAGGAAATCAAAATTTGACTTACAGCCATTCATTTTTCTTTCAGTCTACGGTTTTGCTTTAACTGGAAACATCTATTGCTTTGTGAAAAGTTAATGTGAGTAAAGACAAAAAGAAAACTTTACCAACGCATTTCGTTCTTTAAGAAATTTATCAAGGTATATATGAGGATTTTGTTTTGCAACATGTATTTATAAATGTATTTGCAAAATAAAATCTTTATAATTACCGGTAAAATCCATCAGAGGACAAAACACGTTGGTAAAGTAAAATTTTCTTTTTGTTTTTACTCACATTGTCTTTTTACAATGTGAGTAAAGGTTTGTTTTTATTCACACACACACACACGCACGCACGCACGCACGCACACACGCACGCACGCACGCGCATACATTATAATTTCTTGTTTATCAAATCCTGATAAAATATGAATCCACCACTTCTACTTCTAACTATGGATTAATTAGTGAGACTTGGTATCACTAAAAACCATCTCAGAAAAGTTCTTAGAATCTAGAAACATTTTCTGACTTTAAATAACCTGGAAAGGGTTAAGCCGTAGAAAATGAATCAGTCTGTCAACACATCTAATTCAGCAACCATCTTGATCTGTGCATTGAATGAACAAAATATAAATAAAAACCTTTTCGTACCTTCACATGGTGCTACCATTGCCTGGTGACACAAACAATGAAACCGGTTACGTCTTCAAAAACACTTTTAAAATATTTTCAAACGTTATCCAGACAACGGCAATGAAATCATTTCTCCCCCAAGTAAGGCGATAAAAGTTATTAAGAGGCAAAGGGTGACTCAGACTGAAAGAAACTGAGAGGACAATAAAATAAATTTAAGGAGACAGAAGGTGACAACTTCAATTTTTGAAAATCGTAGTTGACAGGAAAGCAAAAAGCCGGAAAAGATTTCCATCCACAAGGGATAAACTATTAGCATAAAACTTACCGTTACATCTAGTAACATTGAATTTTTTTTTTTTACCTAACTACCAACCTAGTACTGCGCTTGAATTCTTGAAGTCGACGTAACACAGAGAAAAGCTCATCAAAAGGTGCTTGGAAGCTACTTTACGATAGTAGGAAAGTGGCTGGAGCCGAAATGCCATGTCAGGACCGATAACGTTGCAGTTTCTTTTGGTTTTGTCAAGAATCTTAAAAAAAAAACATAACAGAAACACCAGACGAATATTGTAGCAAATTTTATACTGCCTTATTATGGGTGAGTTGTAAGTTAAATTATTTAAAATTATTTATCACGTCTGGCGTATTACCGATGTCAATGGATTTGATTTTTTTTTTTTTTTTTAGTTTACCATCCCGGATAGCGCTAATGAATGGGTCATATAAAGGGGATCTGAGAACATATATAAATATGGGTGGCTGATAGATTGCGGTTGGGCGGACAGGGCGGACAGGCCATCTGGGCGGATAATGATGGGTCACTAAGACAGAGTGAAAAATGATGGATGACTGAGTGTCACATAACTGGAAAGAAATTATCGTTACGATAGTAAGGTGACAATTTCAACATAACAGATGTTTAACGTCAGCCGAAAATCAACTTTTCGACGAAAACAGACAGAGTCCATTAATTTCGGCGAAGACTTTACCTATTTTACGACCATAAATCTATGCTACAAACATTTCGGAAGTGAGTGTCTATGGCTCCAGATATGACTCCTTCGCACCTCTTTTTACGCATGCGTTTTTTCTTAATGGATGCTAGTTTAAAGAAATCGTCTGGAAATTATTTTATTTAATAAAGTAATATTCTGATTCTGAAATGACTAGAGCCTTATACACACACACACAACACGCAAACACATACACACATATATTTGCAGTAGGACCTCGCAGTACGAGTTTAATTTATTCCAAGACCGAGCTCGTATTGCAATTTATCCTCATTGCAAAGCAATTTTTCCCATTGAAATTAATAGAAAAATAATTAATCCGTTCCAGCCGCACACAAACAGCCAAAATGCCTATTTTTAAGATTTTTAAAGAGAAAAATTGCAGTTAGAAAAAAATTAACAAGAATAAAACATAATAAAACGTGCTATTTCTAGAAATCGATGACGTCAGCTAACAACGCTATCGATCGCCTCCCTTTACCTCAATCACCGACTGGTACTGTCGATGACAGTCGCTCGTACTGCGAATTTTTACTAATCGTACGATACATAAATTCTTAGGAATGACGGATCGTAAAGCAAGTTGATCGCACTATGGTGCACTCGTACTACGAGGTTCTACTAGATAGATAGATAGATAGATAGATAGATAGATAGATAGATAGATAGATAGATAGATATGAGGTACCTCCACTAATTTGTTAAAAAAACAGCATAGAATGATGAAAAACAGTCCCAAACTTAATAAAAACAAAGTTTTATCGCCAAAATATGTTTTTTTTTAAGAGGAAAAACCAAAGTATTTTTCAATTATTTTATTTTCAAATTTAGTCCTTTCTAATACATTAAAAAAATTTGGGATAAAAATATTGTGTTTTTTTTTCTTTTTTTTTTTTGATCATATCACCCCAAGCAAGGCGAAATCGCCACTGATGCGCAGGGGGCTACAGGAGAAGGAAAAGATTGGAAAAGAGAAAAACCGGAAACCACATCCTAACCAGGAAACAAGGGATGAGCCTCTTCACCTGTTCAATAGACGTGGGTGGAGTGTGAACCGGGCGATAGTTTAGTCTATCTACTCCAATTGAAAAAAATAAAATAAAATAAGAAAAAAAAGATTGGAAAGATTGGAAAAGAGAAAAACCGGAAACCACATCCTAACCAGGAAACAAGGGATGAGCCTCTTCACCTGTTCAATAGACGTGGGTGGAGTGTGAACCGGGCGATAGTTTAGTCTATCTACTCCAATTGAAAAAAATAAAAAATTAGAAAAAAAGATTGAAAAGAGTGGAAAAGAGAAAAACCGGAAACCACATCCTAACCAGGAAACAAGGGATGAGCCTCTTCACCTGTTCAATAGACGTGAAAATAAAATATTTTTTTTTTACTAAGTTTCAACTTAGTAAAAGTCGAAACGGCCTTTAAACCAACAATTTAGTCGAATTTAGTCCCAAAATTAAATGAATAAAAACAAATATGGTAGAATAAATTAGCAAAAAATTCAATCTTACCACGTGCGAGAAAGTTGAGAAAATTTCTAAAGTCATACCAAATTTGCTCTGATTTTTCCAGTTTATGTCGGCTACCAGTAAGTAAAGTTCATTTTTGCATCAGCGTAGGACTAAAGTTTACTATTTATGACATTATCACCTTTGTTTCCTGGGAAAAATAATTTTGAAAATCATGCAAAAATCAAATAATTCTCCGATTTTAATGAAATTTTCAGGACTTATTCCCAAATTAATTAAATTATTTTTGAAAATATTATGTTTTTTTAAATCTTGGTAATTTTTTTTTTTTTTTTTACATCTGTTACCCCCGCTTCACTTAATTACATAAAATTTCTAGAAATTAAATTCTGATCACAAATTTTGTTTTATTGGTTAAATGCAGGACTCCTTGGGAATATAAATCAATTTTTTTAAAGAGGTAGTCTTTTTATTGAAAATATTCTCTTAACAGTCTAATAAAAGATGCAATAAAGCTATGACATTATTTGATTAGATAAAAAATTTTCATTTTATAAATAATATATATTAAGGACATTGTAGTCTGAAGAAAAATATCAATGAATAATGAATTTTTACAAGAATTGTTTTCATTTTTTCTTTTTTAATTATAATTTCAAATATAATTTTTAATTTATAAATTTTCAAAAAGCTTTTAAAAATTCTTCAAAACCGTGATCCTGGTACGTTATTAAGTTATTAAGTGAGGACTATATTTACTAATCAAAAATTGAAAATCTTAATACAAATTATAACGCATAAAGAAATTTAAAATATTTTTTTTTTGTCGGAAATGTTCTTTTTTAAGTATGGTATTTCATATGTGACATTATCATTAAAAGGTCACGGATTTTAAGAATTATTTAATTTCACTCTTTTGCTTCGTTTGTACGTTTCAACATCTTTTTTTGCAGATCATCCTTTCAAAATTGAAGTTTTATTTGTTTAATTCCTAGTTTCCTCATTTTTTGAATTGAGTGTGAATGTAGGTACCTCCTCCAATTCGTGAATGTAGGTACCTCCTCTAATTCGTGAATGTAGGTACCTCCTCTAATTCGTGATACTTAAGGATTAAAAAAAAATGAATATTAAAAATTGAAAACGCTTCTATTTTAGCTTTAATTAAACTGAATTGTTTGTATTAAATTTAGGGAATTGTTTTTATCATTTATGGTCACTTTTTGTCTAATGTTTGAGAAGTACCAAATAAAGTATAAATGATCATTAAAAAGTTCTACATTAATTTTTTCTGTTTTTTTTCTTTTTTTTCTTTTTTTTTTTTTTTTTTGACAAACGGGAAAACAAAATTTAAAGAACATTTTTTTATAATCATATCGCCCCAAGCAAGGCATTTTATTCCCACTGTTTTGCAGGGGGTTACATAAGAGAAAAGCTATGAAAGAGTGACAGGTTATAGAGGGTGTCAGGAAGTGGGTAAGAGAAGGATGAGAATACTGATGAGAGTGGAGTGGAGTGGACGGAGAAAGGAGCGTGAGAAAGAGGATGCAGGTTAGTGAGATAGGAGATGACTATTGACCTTACATTTAAATTCTTGGAGATTATAGCTGTCGGGAAAGCAAGTAAATGGAAGGGAATTCCACAGGCGGGAAGTGCGAGAAAAGAAGCTGATGGAGTAAAATAAAATAAGAAACAAAATAAAAAGCTAAAGGAATAATTGTCATCACTATCATGATAACAATTATTAATAATAAAGAATGAAATGAAAATATACGATAAAATATTAATTAATAATAAATCAAATACCATAACATTTAATAAATTATTGAGTTACCTCTATCAAGGTATGTTTTTTCATTGTTATCTTAGTTATCGAATTTTTTAAATTTTTAAAATCACCCCTAGAGAAACCTATACAAATCTTCCCAATTTCGTTTGAGTACCAACTCTAGCAATAAGGAAATTTTTGACAATTCTAAAATTAAATACATTAATGCTTTAGTAGAAAGTAAACTCAACTCTAGTTTAGAATATTCCGTTAAAAACTAAGTAGGCAGAAACATGCAGAAATCACTTAAACATAACATTATTTGGTTTAACCTACCCTTCAGTCGTAACGTTTAAACTAACATTGGTAAACTATTTCTTAATTTATAAACATTTCTACCATTCACCCACACTGAATAAAATCTTCAACAAAAACAATGTGAAAGTTATAGTTGTGTTAAAACATAGATAGAATTCACAAAATGATACTATGATATCAAATAAATATTTGGTCTACATAACCAACATCCGTTACCCAACTAATAGCAAAAAATGATCCTTCTAAAAATAATTGCAACTGCCGAAAAAATAAAACCTTACCATTGAATGGCAAATGTATGTCCGAAAGTATTGTTTATAGAGCTCGAATTCATTGGGATGATAATGATGTTAAATTTTACATTGTAAGTACTTCTAACAGGTTGAAGATAAGATTTAACAACCACATGTTGTCTTTGAACAAGAGTAAATACAGCAAATTACTGCTTTATCCATACATTATTGGAAATTGAAAAACAACGGGAAGAACCCAATGATTACCTGGAATATCGTAGCTAAGTCCAAACATTACAATGGAAAAGGAGATAAATGTAATCTATGCCTTTTAGAAAACTTGTCATCTTAAACCATGTCAAGTATTTGCTTAATAAAAGAAGTGATTTAATGACCACATGCTATCATAGAAAAAATACTTACTTAAATTCTTAGACCCGGATTGATATTTTTCCCTCTTTATGTCTGTCTCTTTCTTTCTTTCTTTTTTCTTTCTTTCTTTCCCAGCAATATTATTTTTAACAATTAGGAATTAAGTCCCTTTTATTTTTGCTCCTTACATTTTTAAGTCTTAATTCAAAATTTTAACTCTTAATTTTCTTTTCATTTTCATTTTCTTTTATTTTATCTTATTTTTATTTAAAATTTTAATTTTTCCTACATTTTTTATGTACATGTAATATTTTAATATTTAATTTTTTTACACATGATTTACGCCCTTTTGAATTTTTCTCCCTGCATTTTATTATTTTTAATTTTAATTTTAATTTTAATTTTAAATTTTGAATTTAAATTTAAAATTTTTATCCACATGTAACCAGAAAATATTTAAATTTTTAATCTTCCTATTAAAAAACAGGAACTTGACTTTAAATTCCCATGAACATCGAGTGAATCTAAATTCAAATCTATAAACATCTCGCAACCCCCATTATGTCATTCACCTGCTCAGACCCTTCAAATACGTTATCCGCTGCTTTCCCCTGTCCCTTTATCCCTTTATCTGGCCTGTTAGTATCAGGTTCTCCATGCCCTCCTTCCTTATTGCATTGCATTGGAAAAGAAGATAAATGCCTTTTAGAAAAACTTGTCATCTTAAACTATATCAAGAATCCAAATTTGCTTAATAAAAAAAGTGACTTAATGACCACATGCTGTCATAGAAAAAAATACTTACTTAAATCCTTAGATTCCTCTTTACGGTCGCCTATTTTCTTTTCATTTTCCTTTTCTTTTATTTTATCTTATTTTTATTTTTATTTAAAATTTTAATTTTCCCTACGTTTTTATGTTCATGTAATATTTGAGTATTTAAATTTTTAAGACTCATGATTTACGCCCCTTTGATTTCTCTCTCTGCATTTTATTAATTTTTATTTTAATTTCAAATTTTAAATGCAAATTTTAAATTTTAATTTTAAATTTTTATCATGTAACCGTACAATATTTAAATTTTTAACCTTGTTATTAAAAAAGCAGTAACATAACTTTATAAGATTTAATTCCCATGAACATCGAGTGAACTTAAATTCAAATCTATTAAACTAACAGTTTGAAATATACACCTGATGATTGCATAACGCATGAAACTCCCAGTCGTGCCACAGACGTAGGACAATATGTATATTTATTAATATATATATATACATATATATATATATATATATATATATATATATATATATATATATATATATATATTCAAGGTAGTGGGTCACTAAATGAGATTTTTTGGGGGTGTAATAGGAGGAGGTAAGAAATACAGGCTATGAGAATATGCAGGATAGAAAACTGTTGATCACAGACTTGAAGAGGTTAAGATTGAAACGATCATGGAAGCATCCCCTCGGTAGTCTCTTCCACAACGCAGCAACTTTTAAAAAGAAGCAGTCCTCATGAAACCTCCTTCTTAGTGATTGAAGACGAAGAGATTAAAGACGATACGACTCCTTGGATGTGACGTGGCAAGTTTGAATTTGTCGAATGTAATTTAACTGAATATTATCGATGGAAATAACAATGACGTGGCAATAAGACTTCGATGTTCCGTGTGTGGGGAAAGGATATGAAAGCTAGAAAATAATTCATCACTGACAAAACCGCGTAGAAGCTTTGGAACTCTGTCAAGAATGGGACAACCATTTTTGGTCTGAGCTGACTCTTGTAAAGACAAACCATGACAAAAGAAGGCAGATGCTTTCTGGAGCGGGACAAGGAACCTATTTTTTTTTATCATTTCTCCCCAAACAAGGCAACAAAGCCACTAGGACGCAAGGGAATATTAAGTGTTATAGAATATAAAAAATATTGTTAAAGAGAGAAGACAATAAAAGAAGAAGAATTTATAAGACAAAAGATACCGATTGACATTGCATTTAAATTTTTGAAGATCAAAGTTGACTGGGAAGTAAGAAGCCGGCAGAATAAGTGAGAAGTGCTATATTAGAAACTTTTAGCAAAGAAATTACGGTTACATCTAGCTATTTCAGCTGTAAAATGATGAGACCATGCCGCTAATCTAGGACTGTGCTTAAATTCATAAAGTCTAGGTAACATAACGAAAGTAATATTTTTTGGAAAATACAAAAATGTGGCACAAGGCTAAAAAAGGGGGTAATAGGGGAAGGCTGGTTTTCAATCTGTCTAATCTTAAACTCAGCTAGCCACAATTACTAACAAACATACCACAGTATTCCTTACTACATTTGCCATAATACCTCGACGTCTCTATGAAGACTTAACTAGTTTCCATATGTTCAATTTGCCTGACTTTTGAATTTGGAACTCCAATGAATGTTTACAACAATTACAATTTATGTGTTAAACTTGAGATCTGAGTGAACTTGAATCCCAGTAAACGTCTAAAGCAAAGAAAGGGTACAAACATCCATCATAACGGGAGAGAATACAGGGTCTGCTTTGATGAGAAATAGTTACTACCTTCGTTTAGATGGACGGTGGGACATACTTTTAACTTTTAAACCAGTTTTTTCCCTATTGGACTGCTAGAGAAAAGTACCGCTCCAGTACAGGTTTTACGAGGTGTTGTTGCTAGTGCAACGCCCAACCGATTTTTAATTCAAAGTTGTTCTTCTCCTAGACTGGTTGGTAGTCAAGTCTAGGGAACCAAGTCAATGTTGCGATTGGATTTATATCTATCAAAAGTGAAAGTGAAAGCAGCAGCTGGAATTGGAATTCGATCTCAGCATGTGCGTTGTGGAGCAGTAGATATCGGCTCGGAACGAGAAATCGGAGAGTCGAGTTCGAATTTCAATTGAATTCATTGCATTTACTTACACGCAAATACCATTGGGAAAGGTATTAATCCGTCTCTTTTCTATCTCACTATGGGTTAAATAGCAGGACAGATCGGGTTTTATAGCCTTGGTTAGCAACCAGTTTATTACAGAAAGTAATGACAACTAACTACCAGAAAATATTCTGCCTAGTCAGTCATGTTTCTTTCGAGACATGATCGCCCAAGCCTGTATCACGTATGACACTTAACTGACTGACATTTTCCTTGGTGATAACCGCTATGCTACGGGTACATCTAGGCTAAATAGATAAATCATTTGTGAAGTTCTATGCTGATGATACAACGGTAAGACCCCAAAAACTCTAGATGACCAGAGCTTGGCATCTGATCTCTTCTCTGAGCTAAATTAACAGATCAATTAAGGAGAGGGAACTGTCTAATCACATTCAGTGCCTCGAAACAAAACAAGAGAAATTAGACTTTCACTTTTTGCGATGAAAGGATGTCCCATGTCTCGAGTGTCTATTGAAAGTTAAACTCAACCGAGACCTCGTGAAATTCGTATAGAGGATCCATCGCTAAAAAATATTGGGTAAATGGTTGGTTCTCCATACGGCTCCAGTAAGTCCCTGACTCCTCCTGCTATTCTCTATCATTACAAGAACCAGATCAAGACGAAATGAATTACTGATGTCATATATGGAAAGAAGCTGGTCAGTTTTCACTTTCCAGTCCAAAAGCGTCTCTACGTCCCTGTGGGTAATTAACTATTTTTCACCCTAAAACCCTTTCTCACCCTTAGTAGGTTGATAAACAACATTAAGTTGCAACGCCTCTGATGGGGAGGTTTTGGGGAGCGTAGAACTACCTCTTAATTATTGTTGTTCCCAGATCCACCCAAACCCAAGGTGGTAGTACCTGTTAGTGTCCAAGCGATGAGCAAATAATGAACACCCTAAGTGGGGTTAAAATATAAAAATAAATGAGAAAAAATTTCCAGCAATACAGTTTTTTTTTTAAATTACCAAAGCTCATAAGAAAATAAAATTTCGGCTGGAAAGTAACACACTGCGCCTCCTCGATTTTATCTTTTTCAACCGACCTGAAGTGGAAAGACTGCATCGGATCTAAAGTTGCATCTACTCCTAGGAAGGTTGGGCCACTGTGCCGGGTCAGATATTTTTTGTCGTTAGAATTCATCTTGCACATTTATAAATCTACCAATGGTCCGTGCATTGAACGCTGTTGTCATATCTGATCTGGTGCACCTGCTATTAATCTCGAGATTTTTTTAATTTTTTAAAGAAGTATCTTCGACGTAATTGATCCTGACTTGGTATTTCGACTTCAGCCATTTTCTCACCGACTTGGCGTGGCTTCTGTCTGTCTTTTCTACAAATATTTTTTGACAACTCTGACGAGGTTTTTTCCCTGGTGTCTCGACCACATGACTTTGAGCGCGCTACTAGGTTGGTATCTAGGTCCCACACTTTTACCGTTGAAATAGTTAAATGTAACCGTCACTTCTACTCCAACAGTTTGTTTTCCCGCATTTCCAGCTTGTAAAACTCACTTCCGTGTATTGCTTCCCTTAGAGCTAAAAACTCCAAAAATTCAAATGCAACGTCAATTGCCATCTTCTATCTTCTTGAATTCTGTTTATCTTTTATCCTTTTCTCAATTCCCCCTGTACCCAGTTTTTCTCTCACTGTAAATCTTTGCGCACTAGTGACGACCCCGCCTTGCTTAGGATGAAATGATTTTTAAAAAATGACCCATAAATAAACAAACAGACAACCCCTTTCCCAGAGACAAAACGTTGCAAGTTCTCGTTGCTCTATAGCTATTTCTGTGTAAAGTGTTCAAACGAATTTTATTCATTAGTTCCACTGGTTCTTACCTTCACGGCTGCCCGTTTGCCTATTGTAGGGAACCTCATTCACGTCTAGGATATTGCTGACATATCTGGTCGGGTGCTCCTGCTATCCACCTCGGTGTCCTCGACCAAATCCAACGGAGAATTTGTAATGTGATCGATTCCGACTTGGCAGCTAGGATACAGTCGCTTTCTCACCGACGCAATGTGGCTTCCTTGTGTCTCTTCCACAAATACTTTCACGGCTTCTGCTCCGATGAACTGGTACCCTCTATATAAGAATTTCCTTGAGCCACAAGATTAGCAACTAGGTCCCACCCTTTTACTGTGAAACCAATAAATTGTAAACGCAAATTCTACTCCCTCGACTTCTTTCCTCGCACTTCCGGACTGTGGAATTCCCTTCCGCATGCTTGCTTTCCCGACAGCTATAATCTCCAAGAATTTAAATGTAAAGTCAATAGTCATCTCCTGTCTCACTAACTTACATCTTATCTCTCATGCGTTTTTCTCCGTCCACTCCACTCTCATCAGTATTCCCTTCCTTCTCATACTCTCTTCCTGACACCCTCTGTAACCAGTCACTCTTTCTCATAGCATTCTTCCCATGTAACCCCCTGCACAACAGTGGCAGTAAAATGCCTTGCTTGGGGGCCACACTATTATTTTAAAAAAAGCGTTAACCTCATATATTGTGCTTCTATAACCCTCTACTTCGAGTAAGACATTTATGTGCGTTGTGGTACAGTGGATATTAGCTCGGAACGAGAAACCGGGGAGCCGAGTTCGAATTCCAGTTGAATCCATTGTATTCACTTACGCGCAAATACCCTTAGGAAAGGTATTAATCCGTCTCTTCCTTCCAGTTATGGGTTAAATAGCAGGACAGATTGGGTTCTATAGCCTTGGTCGGCAACCAGTCTACCGCAGAAAACAATGGCAACCTACTGCGGGATAATATTCTGCCCAGTCAGTCATGTCTCTTTCGAGACATGATCGCCCAAGCGTGTATCACGTATGGCACTTTAACTGACTGACAGTGTAAATATCATTGTAAAAAAATATATTCTGGTGCCTGTTTTAAAACCATGAGAGATTCAAACATGTGGATACACGTGCGCTTATGTGCTAGTCTTTAGTAATATCGGTAAAACTATGAGTGTGAAGAGACATTCATGCGCGCGTGTGTGTGTGTTTGCGTGTGTGTGTGTGTGTGTTTGTTTGTGTGTGTGTGTGTGTGTGTGTGTGTGTGCGCGCGCGCGCGCGCGCACGAGTGTGGAGGTGTGCGTATAAGCACATATGCCAAGGATTCAAATAATAATTACAATCAATGCGAAATCAATATATCGATTTACTGTAAGGGATTTATTTTTTGTTTTCTTTTGGACGGCACACGTTATTAAAATATGTCATTAAAAAAAAAGGTGTGGCTCGAGGCTTTATTGCTTTATATAATGACCGACATAAAAGGTTTTATTTATTCATATATATATATATATACTTAGGCAGCAAAAATTCATTGAAACAAGTTTTATTAAATTCTACCGAAAAGGTCTGTCTGTTTATTGGTTTATTACATTTTTCCAGCTTGCCTATAAGTTGTCATACATCCGGGTCATGTCTGTTGATAAATTATTGAAAGTTTGTAATATTTTGTTTGAGAAGTTTCGGCCGCCCTAGTCTTTATCAGAAACGTTCCTATTATCAAGGACCACGGAGAAAAAGATTTTTTTAGGTTCGCTAGAATTTTAGGAACGCTACATTTTCAATTTATTTATTTCTCTCTGTGTCTGACGCCAATATGCGAACGCCAACATGGCAGACACAGGAGGGAAACTACAAGAACTCCTAGACAAAATGGTAAAAGAAAGAGAGAAGGAAGGACTAACCACCAATTGTAAGATGACAAAACAGATGGTTAGTAGCAAGAAAGACGGGATCGACGATTTCAGGACGAAGACATTTGCCGAAATTGAACTCTTCAGAGAGCGTTGTAACACTTGGTAGAAAATGTGGCACAGAAAGCCAAAGGTGAGTTGGAACAGCGAAAGATGCTTTCCAAAACAAAGCACAGTATTAAGAAACAAGAAAAGTTCAGTTATTTACAAGTAACTTGGTGGATTTATACTTCAGTCTGTGTACAATCATTCACCAAAGTTTTAGTCAAACTGGTCGTTTTGTATAAAAGTTAGGCTTTTTTCAAAATATGCTCTAAATTCAGCGTTGGAGGCAAATTGTTAATTACCCGGAAACCAATATATGTACTAGGTTTTTGATTAGTATCAGAGATGCAATCTCTGAATGGGCATGTAAATTGGTACACTACATTGGTTTTTTGTAGAGAATTTAGTGCTTGTTGGGTTATTATAGACTATGAGGTCAATTGTTTTAAACTTTTTATAATATATAATGAGTTTAATTTGATTATTACTTTCCACTGGTTTAACATTTCGACGTATTATGTTTTTGAGAGTTTTTTCATCTTGTTTATAATTATTATGTATTTGGTTGCAATAGTATAAGTTAATAGTGTTATGTTTATTTTGATGTAAACCATTATTATTAATATTATCATTATTGTTAGAGCTATTGTTAATTTTGTTGAGATACATTTTAATTTGTTGATCAATAACGGAGTTAGGAAATCCATTATTGACTAGTGTTTGCTTAATGTTGTAATAACCCAACAAGCACTAAATTCTCTACAAAAAACCAATGTAGTGTACCAATTTACATGCCCATTCAGAGATTGCATCTCTGATACTAATCAAAAACCTAGTACATATATTGGTTTTACTACAACCACGCTCTCCCGTAGACTTACATGTCATCTTTCTGATCAGGGTACTATTAAACAACATTTCTCTGAAAAACATAAGCATGTAGGTAATATCAGACAGATTTTGGTCAACAATACGGTGATCCTTACTCATACACACAGTAAGAGGAACCTGCAGATATTGGAGGCCATGTACATCAAATCGAAACAACAAACACTCAATAAAATCAACCTTAAATCAGGAAATAACATATTACATTGCATTTGACTACACGGTTTTGTTGTCATTTCATGCTATCCCGCGGTGTGGCGTCATAAAACCGCATCGCAAACTTAAGAAATGCGTTTATTATTTTTGGTAACTATTGCCGTTGCCAAGTGGAGTTTTATGTCAACACAAAATAAAATAGTCGGTGATGGTGGATTTTATAATATTTCAGTTTAAACAACCTCTCTGAAGATGGCTCATGTGAGCCGAAAGCTTAGAAGAAAACCAATAAATAATTATCCAAATGTTGGAGAATTTTTGTCTTTATTTTCAACTGAAATTAAAGCAAAAATACGAAGTTTAGAACGGCTCATGATTAAACATAATAGACATTCATTGTCTCTTATATTTAATAGCATATGTTTAGAAAATTACTTGCTGCCTCGATATACTATATATATATATATATATATATATATATATATATATATATATATATATTCTAATGAGGGCTGCTCAATAGTTTCATTTTATTAATATGTTAGTAAGTTTCTCTTGTCTTTCTTCACGAAAAGCATGTATGTATTATACTTTTAAAATTCAAGAAAACTTTAATGCATTTCCCCACTTGTTGTTTGATGTTTAGAACGTTATAAATTTAACAATGTGTGACCGTATTAAGGGCGTCGATTATGTGCCGCTTACAGCAAATAGAAAGCCTGTTGGAGTATTACATAGCTTGATTTCTTATGGTTATTTATTATTGAATACATTTTATGCACCATTTCCTAAACTGAAAGACATTTTATTTAATTTAAGTTTTGGAGGTTTTATGATTATAGCTTTAGGACTCGCTTTTTTTATAGTTTATGCTTTATAAATTTTGTACTGTGTACGAGTACACCTTCCTAACACATTAATGGTCCCCTTGTAAAATCCCGCATTGTTTATATAAATTTATTTTTAAAAATTCAGTTTTAATTAAAGCATTTTCAAAAGGTCCAGTATTAATTTTTTTCAAAAGTTTTGTATTAATTAAAGGTTCAGCAATATTATTGGCCCTGATTGGGCATCTCGGCTTCAGTCACTTTCCCGCCGCCGTAAAGTTGCTTCCCTGTCAGTTAAGTGTCATACGTGATACACACTTTGGGCGATCATGTCTTGAAAAAGACATGACTAATTGGGCAGAAAATTATCCCGCTGTAGGCTGCCATTTCTTTCTGCGGTAGAATGATTGCCAGCCATGGCTATAGAACCCAAACTGTCCTGTTATTTGACTCATAGCTAGATGGGGAAGAGATGTATTATATTATTAAGTAGTAATTAGTGGTGGTTCAATTTATTATTTTATGAAATATAAAACTGATCCCCCACTTCATGCCAGTAAAAGCCTTAATCATGTTTTCAACTATTATATTCAGTCAGTCAGTTAAGTGCCATACGTGATACATGCTTCGGGCGATCATGTCTCGAAAGTGACATAACTAACTGGGCAGATGATTATCCCGCTGTAGGTTGCCATTTCTTTCTCTAGTAGACTGGTTGTCAGCCAAGGCTATAGAACCTAATCTATCTTATTTAACCCATAACTGGAGGGAAGAGACAGATTAATAGGGTATTTGTGCGTAAGTGAATACAAGGAATTCAACTGGAATTCGAACACGGTTTCCCGATTTGTCGTTCCGGGTTGATATCCACTGCACCACAACGCTCATCGTTACTTCCCTATGCCTTTTCTATAAATGTGTTCATGGTAACTGGTCGGATGAATTCTTTGTTATGGTATGTAACTTTATTAATGTAAACACTGTACTAGATTGGCAACAAGGTCTCATCAATTCACAGTTGAATTGGCTAAATGTACCTGTATTTTTGATGTCTTTATCATTGACAACGCAATGGCCGACCACAGCTCGTTCGTAATCATTAACAATGACATCTGGCTGGAGAGACATTGGCTCAAATCACATCAACATTCAATGCGGAAGGGACCGAACGCATATTCAGCAAGTCAGTTCATCTTTTTTTAGAGTCTATAAGATACGGGAGCAGAAAGTCCACCTGGATGCTCCTATTAATCCCATATCCAACAGTTGTTAAAAAGAAATCATGGAAGTTGGTCATGATCCCATAATGATGTCAGGTGCGTCAACGTGGGATAAGTTGGAACCGTTTGTCTACCTAAACACTTCATGTACCTCAGCAATGAAAGCAAAAGTTACTGTTTTATCGAACTGAATTTGCTCTGAATTGATTTGGAGAACATTGTTAATTAGGAAATATTTACTTAACGACTTTCTTGTCCCAAATAAAAGTGCCGTCTGGAATAAACGTGCTGGTGAGAATTTTTAAACTTATAGTAGTAGTTAAGTTCGTTTACTGTCCGGTTCACACTCTTCTCTAGTCTTTGGAACAGGAATAAAGATTCAAAAGAGCGGGAAGGTGTGTGAACCAAATAAAAGGAGAACCTACCTACACCTAATGAAGAAAGTAATATCAAATAAGTAGTAAATAATATTTCAGCCAACTTTCATCTTCAAAAACCTAAATGCAATGTCAATCGTCATCTGCAGTCCTCTTGATTGCTCTTCTATTGTTGTCACTTCTTAATGTTACTATTTTCTAATTGTCTCACACTCAGTAACACTGTATCTTAGTGACTTTACTGCTTTGCTGGGGTGAATTCTATTAAAAACAGGTTTACACGATTTTAAAAAAATTGTTTATAACGTACTTTACTTAAATTTGACTAAATCTTAAGCAATTTTTCTAACGACAATAAAGTGAAGCTTAAGCAATTCACATTTTAAAAAAATGAAAAAAATCTGTAAATTTAAGCAAAGTGTTATTAAATCCGTTATTTTATACTATATCGAAGACTTCTAACAGTTTAGTTACAGTGAAATATCTTCTATTTATTAAACCGAAGCATAAAAAATGAACTATGTGGATTGCCTTTTGAATGTGGCTTACCTTAAAAAGCGTATTATAAGGAAGTATTAGAACTGTCGGGTAAGAGATACTTACAGAACTGCTTCTTTCAGTTAAAAGATACTGTATAAGTATGTTTAGTAACAAGTAGTTAAAAAACTGGTAGTAGTAATTAAATAAATGTAAAAAGTAATTAGTTTCAATAAATAGCCTAATATTTATATCTATAAATATACTTTTATTGAGGTAGGACACATTCAAACTGGGTAGGCCAGATATTTTACCAGAATCAAAAAGGTAGACCATATACTACAGCGGCACCAGTTGCTTAATAATTAAAAAATAAAAATACATGCCTGTTCCGGTAATACAGCCATGGAAAAATATTTAGAATTTTGTTAAGTAATAAGAGTATATTGAAATGTATGGGTCAAACTCGTTGAACGTAACTAAACTCAGTAGCACCCATTGAGAACCGAACAGTAATAATTGCTAGCTATACCATTTTGTTAGTTGATACTCGGCTAGTCTGTTATATGCAGAATTGAATTTTTTTTTCAAAGTGCAGATCTTTCTTTGTATTTCCTAAAGTTAACAAAAACAATTTAAATAATAAACACTTTGTAAGTGACTGAGAAGGTACCACACGAGAGATGTACGTCCCAGATAAACGGGATCGTGCTCAATTCGCAAATAGTGACCACAAAGAAGCCATTGTCCGAGATTTGCTGAAGATTAAAAAAATTTCATATAATTCCGTAAAAAATATTTTGGATCCATTTTCATTCGGAAGATAAATGATCTTTTTATTACATGATCACTGCAAAAATCAAGGGGCAGAATTTAGGAGGAGGTAAAAAGTATTTTGATGCTGTTTTCAAAGTAGGCAAGTCCTATCTACTTGTGTAATATGACACTTTTCTATAATATTCAATATTCAGAAAAAAAATTTTGTATCTGATTTTTTTCCCTTAAAATGGAACCAGACTCTTAACCAATACAAACAAAAGTTTATAGATAACTTCCTGTTAGACAATGACCGAACAAAAGTTTTATGATGTCATCAGGTAGACGGTAATCGTTTTTATATATTATCGCGATTGAAACTTCTTAAACATTTTTTTCTTAGCAAGTTATTTTCTCTTAATTAGAAGAACATTCTTATGGCAAAATCCTGCTTTAATCGCCAATTCATTCATCCGCAGTAAATGTGCGTCCAGGTTCTTACGTTTCACAATCCTTGGCAGATGTTATCACAATGTAGAATATTTAATAAATATAGAAACAAAAATTCCAAGCGTCTCTCGTTGGTGCGCATGCGTAACCGGATCAAGTCCCAAAGAACGAAACGAGTCACACAAAAACTTGAATATGAAAGTTTATATATCGTTAACATAAAAACGCCTTCACACCATATAAACTTAAGAACGTTTTTTCTGAATGAGTTTTATGCAAAGTTTCGAAAATTATTACACCTCTATTAAATACTTTTTAATCTTATTCGCAAGAGAGTCACCATTAGGATAGGTTTTTTTTTCTTTTTGACGAGAGGAAAGTTTTAATACATAGCGTTATTTTAAAAAGAAACTATTTAATCCCATAAATTGGTAAAAAGCTTTTTGCTACAAAAATAACGAAAAACACTTAAATATTTAATCAAAATTTTCTCCGAGCGAAACAAAGACTTGATATAGGGAGAATAAGAAAGGGTTAAACTAGTCACGAGCGTCGATAATAAGAGTCGCTTTTATATAATTATATAAAATTAAACGTGACTTATGGAGAAGAAGTCCATTAAAAGATTTAAAAGATTCGATTCGGGTGCTCGGGGTGACGGCCTTACAGGTGATGACCGACACTTAGCAAGTGGCGAACAGAGTCCGTCTATCAAGTTATTCCTCCTGATTTTTCCGAGACTTACGTCAGACATGATCGTCTCAGAAAGACAAGACTTCGAGATAAGAGTAGTCATTGAAGGTCGTTGCTCCGGGTCTATTTGTAACATAGACAACACCAGACATCTCAGTTTCTCTCCAACCCACGACGGTAAGGGCTCGAATTTACCTCTGACTACTTCCCATAAGCTAGTGAAGGGAGTTACTAACGTTATCATTTCATAGAGCATAACGCCTAAGGACCAGATATCAGCTTTCCTCGTATATGGGGCGTGTTTGAGTACTTCGGGTGACATATAGATAGGGGTCCCAGCAACTGTGTAAGCCAAGTCAGCCCGAGAGGAAAGCTGACGAGCTACACCAAAATCACCGATTTTTATCATGTTTTTATGTAAGAATATATTTTTTGGTTTCAGGTCGCGATGGATTACGTTTTTGCTATGAATATATTCTACTGCCACAGCTATCTGACTGAAAAAGGCCAAAATTTGATAGTCGAAGAAAGAACTTTTGGAAGACCGCTTCCATTCGATCACCTGGCCAAGATCACCCCAGTCGCAGTATTCCATCACGATACACAAATCGCCTTGACTGATAAAGGAGTCGACGTAGGAGACGATTAGCGGATGACGCAAACGACGAAGAAAGTCGATTTCTTTACGAGATTCGGTGTCTGAACGGCCATTTTTTATTTCCTTCATGGCGAATTTCTGTTCGGAATTTGTAGTAACGAGGTATACGGAGCCAAAGGCACCGGTCCCGAGTAACTTACGCTTCGTGTACGGTGACATGGCCATTGTTGGTAGAACGATAAGCAAAACTTATCTTAGCTTCGTTAGGATGTGTTTTTTTGTTGTTTTTTTTTTAATCTGTAATCAAAAGTGAAGCTTAGAAACCAAAACCGAACTCGATAGCTAAATAAAATAAACAAGACGAGAACATTTTAAAGACTAATGGAATAATTCATTCGCAATGCTACAGGGTGGGTTGAAACTTTTGCTGGGTTGGAAAAACTAAACAAAGGATTAAATTTTATCTCCCTGCCCTTATGAGAATATTATAATTATAAACATATTGAGGGATTTCTTTTCTACGGTGTTCAGCTCTTTTAAGGTTATTTAAAAACAAAAATAGTTTTAGATTGTAATAATATTGGGGGGGGAGATAATAAAGATTTAGTAATAAAAATCTTACTAATTAATCCATAGCTGGGAGGAGGAGAAGTAAATCCAAACATTTTCCAAGAGAATTTGCTTTTAACCGGAATTAGAACTCGGCTCTCCGATTAACAATTCCTGGCCTTCATCTATTGCGCACTCCCCGCATATCTAAGCTTACGGCTCCTTGTATTCCGCACAATCACTCATCTAGGTTACCTGGTGGGTGTCCGACAAGCTACTGGATTAGCCTTCTGTATCAATCCCCCACGGCTGTGGTACAGGTGAACAGAAAGTTGTCGGGCGTTCCGGCGCTGTCTAGGTCGGCCCGACAGGGTTGTCCACTGTCGCCCCTACTTTATGCTTTGGCGTTGGAGCCCCTCCTTCGCCGGCTAAGGAACAGGGCATGCAGTCCGGCCCTACGTAGAATCGCTGTCCGTGGTGAGGCTCGAGCCAGGGTTTCCGTGTACGCTGATGGCGTCACTACTTTCGTGTCCTCCCGGAGTGACATTGAGGTGGTACAGAAGGCGCTTGAACGGTACGAACAGGTCACAGGGGCCAAGATTAACGGCAACAAGTCGTCCGGCTTGCGGTTAGGTGTCTGGAAGGGTGTTACCCTCCCGGGGCCCTTCGACTGGACAGACGGCCCTGTCCGCATTCTTGAAGTGTTGTTTGGGCCCGATCTCCAGTTGGAGAAAAATTAGTCAGAAGTACTGGCAAAGGTCGCTACGTCGGTCGAGATTTGGCGTCGAAGGAGGTTGTCCTTAAAGGGTTTGACTGAGGCGTGTGTTACATACGTCCTATCCTTTACCGGTTGTCAGTACTTCCACTTTGTAAACGACATAGGGAGGCGATCGAGCGTTTGCTATTCTCCCTTCTGTGAAGAGGACGCAAACATCACGTCAACAAACGTGTCTGTGTCCAGGGTCCGTGTCATGGAGGTCTGGGAATGCTGCACTTGATGGGCCACAAGGTCGCTTCAAGTTTGGGTTTTCTCAGGCGTGCGATTTTGGAAGATTCATTGCTGGCGGAGATAGTGAGGGACATGTTCCCTAGCCTTACTATTACCCCCCCCCATCTCGAGGCGGTGCCGTAAGCCTCGAGGGCGATCGAGTTTTCTCCTCGAATGTCTGGCGGCCTTGCAGGCCATTCCACGGTCCAGTAACCTTTCACAGCCTAGGAGAGTCTTCTATCGTGGGTTAGTTGAGGGCGTCGCGAAGGGTTCATTACGTGATGTGCTCCGCTGGTCGGAGGATGAGTTTCGCTTGTTCTGGTCTTGGGCACCGGGTGCCGATTATCTCAGGAACTCTGAGTTTTCGCTTACTTGGCGATTGACTCGGAATCGGTTGTCTCTCATTGACAAGCTTTTCATGTGAGGCCTGGCGGATTTTCCAGATTGTGAACGCTGCAACCTTGGCTTGAAAGAAACGGCTTCGCACGCCTTCTAGCATTGTTCGCGGGTTCGCCCTCTTTGGGATCGTGTCGGCGAGTTGACTGCTCGTATCGAGCCGCGTGAGCTCGTACTCATTGATCGTGCATTCGCCTGTGATAATGTGTCGCCCTCGTTCTCTGGGATGAAGCGTAATGTGTTTCTGTCTGCTGACCACGGCTCGAATGATGATATGGACGACGCGAAAGAAAGAAGCCTTGCGAAGTCAGCGTCTTTCACATCAGGATCTGATCCGATATTTTGAGCACCAGCTCAAAATGAAGATTAGAACTGATTGGAAACGTTTGACTTCGACAGCTTTCAGCAAAAGGTGGGTACATGTGGTAAGCCTGGTTCGCATGAAAGGGGCTAACCTTGATTTTCTCTTTCAGATTTGCTGGTTGCATCGGGGTGGATTCCTTTGGAACCCTCCCCTGGTTAAGGTAATCCTGTCTTGTGTATCTAGTTAATATGAATGAATGGGTCCCTAGCCTGTACCCGGTTTTCTCTTTTGTTATGATCCAAGTCGAGATTCCCAACCTCCCCAATTTGTTCTGGCCTTCTTTTATCTCGGCTAGGTCAGCCTTTGATTTTCCCATTCCATTAATTATTTTATCCTCCCCCATTCCCTTAGCGAGTGTGCGTCTTGAATTCGCCACTTGACAAAATACAGCAGCCATTCTTTTTTGTGGGATGGACGGGTTTTACTAACATTGTTTAATTTTACTTTTAAAATTATGTTGTATTATAGTTTGTTTTTGGGTTCATCCCCCTCACATCATCTCATTTTTCATTAAATCTTATATATATATATATATAATATTATATTATATTATTGTATGCATTTTTGTTGTCATGGTTTTATTGCCCATTTTTTTTAGGTGTCCCTTGTAAATATGTGGTATTGTGGTGTGTAAAGGATTGAGAGGTGATGGATGGGTTCTTGTGGTGCATGTGCAAATGGTAATGAGTGATTGGGTCGTGATAGTGTTTAGCTAGGTATAGGATAGATACTGAAGACCACCCTCTATCCACCCCCCCTTTTCGACCTTGTGCCACAATTTGTGTATTTTTACGCAATAGATATTCAGTCACTCATCTAGGTACTGACCAGGCTCGACGTCCGTGAACAGGTTGATCGTACGTGAACTGGTGATTTAATGTAATTTAGCCAAAAGCATTATTAATTTTCAAAATAAATAAAATTTTATCTTTTTTTCATCAAAATATCAGCTTCTAATTGAAATACGGAAGGAATGTATGTGGTTTTCTACTATGTAAGTGGCACGGCGGGTCCTAGCGTGAAGGTCAGATCTGGCGGAACCAAGAAATGCTGTTGTTCCAAACACTTTCCATGGTAATAGCAATAGTGCAGTGAGAGACTCGTCACATCCCGCCCGTGGGAGAGAAAGGTTGGAGGGTGGAAAATAATTTTTCTCCAACAAGACCTCAGAGGCCCTTTTGAGTTCTGTCAATGCTGGAAAGTGAGATCTGGACAGCAAAATCTCAGATATGACAACAGTACTTTTTTGTTGGCCTGATCTGGATCTTATAAAGGCATAGAATGAGGAGTCAGATACTTAGTGGAGCGGACGTCCGTTCTTCAGGGTCTGGTTGGTGATGATGAAATGTAACCAGATTGGCTTTAGAGGCATCGAATGTAACCAACCGCTGTGGAGTTAAATAGGAAGAAAAGCCAGCTGATAATTTTCGGCCGACAAAACTTATATTTACTTATGTCGTTGTATCATCGGCAAAGATGTTTACAAATGATCGAAGTATATTCTTAGGCGTATCATTTATGTAATTCAGAAAACCGGTTTTTCCGAAAAGTGATCCCGAGTGGATGCCTGCGTTGACCACCAGGGAAGACTGGCTCTTAATAACTACTTTCAGGGATCTACCTGTTAGGAAGGATTTTATAATAGAGAAAACTCTTCCAATGATTCCATAGCCGGATATCTTGGGTAGTAAACCTTTGTGCTACACCTTGTTCCAAGGTCTTCGAGATATCTAATGCTGTGGTCATTGTGGTATGTGCGTCATCAAGGGCCTCAGTAATTCTGTGTTTAATGGTAGTTAGGACGTCATCTGGCTGATCGAAAACAGTGCTGTTCATCGCACAAGAGATTGTTCCTATTCATATTCTCGACGACCTTTTTGATAATGCCCTCAAAAAGTTTGCTGATGATATTGATGAGACTAGTGGTCTAAATCGAAAGAGAAGTGGGAGCATTCGATTGCCCACATTCTTGAAGACCGGCCATAAGTTTTCCACCTTTCACACGCTTTGGATATCTCCTTCAAGCAGCGGTTAAATAACTCCGCTAGAAACAGGAATACTTCAGAATTGATATTCTTAAGAATGACCACTGGAATTTTATCCTGATCTGTAGCGACATTTTTGATAAGTCTAGAGCAGGGGTCGGTAACCTTTTGAAGAGAGCGGGCCAGACAGCTATGCAAAGTCTCGAAGGAGGGCCATGATATCAAATGTACTGTAATAAATTGTCTCGATCTCAAACAGCTCTGCCTAGGTATCCGCCATCCTCTGGACGTTTAAAGAAATAACAATGAAGTTAATGTTATATTATTTAAACAAGGTTCTTTATTTGATTGGAAGACTAACAGGATAACAACTAACACAATTAACAAAAAATGCAAATTCTTTAAAACAACAAAATACAGTTAGTAATGGCAAATTATCTAATAAGACATTTGTTTCTCGTTATTGTTCGACAACTTCTCCCCATCAGTTGATGTATTTGTTGATGACAGGAACAAAACTTCATCCAAGTGGTCATCACCCAACCTTGTTCTTAAATGATTTTTAATATATTTCTTTTTCGTAAAAAGGTTGTTCTCTGGCATATAATCTTCCAAATAATGATAGCATCATTTTCGCATTATTCAATAGACTTTTATATTTTCCGCTTACCAAAATATATTTCTTAAGAAAGTCAGCAGTGCATTTGAAATTAAATTTTGATTTTAAAAAATCGTGGCATTGCAAGTCACTGAAATTTAACTGATAATTTCTCTGCCACTTTCCCATCAAATTAATTAGATAATTAGTGTCGAGGTGTTAATTTGGAGGGCCTGAGAAAACTTCTTCGCATGCCGGATGTGACACGGGGGCCGGAGGTTACCGACCCTTAGTCTAGAGACTTCTTTAATAAATTAGGTATATTACTAAGATTCTTCTCCATGAGACGTGAGGAGTTTGGGGAGGAAGATGACTTTTGTCATCTAACGATGAGTTTGGGGCAAAGATCGAGGCGAAAAGATCCGCCTTGTCTATTGAGGAGGATATGACCTTTGGGTCACTTAATTAGGAGACACAGCCGTTTTGCCTCTGTTAATAATTTGGTTGGTGATCTTCCAGAACTCGCAGGATCCAATTGGTCTCTTTTCAACCTTGGCCTGAACAACTTGCGCGTAACTGCACTTTGTATTTTCCAGAATTCTCTTACAGTGATTTTTGAAAGAGGGCCAGACTACACCGTTCCTTGAGACAGATTTTGAAGTAGTGGTCCTGGTGAGCTATAGCTGCAGGCCATTCAGGGGTGAACCAATGCTAACTGTTTGGTTTTTGCTTCTTTTGTTTTTTTATGGGGTATAAACACTCAATTCTAGAAAAGAGCCATTAAAGAGATATTAGGGCAACAGTTTGGGGAGCAGCATGTTTGAAGAAGACTGGAAGAGCAGCTTCCGTCATATGAGACTGAAAGCTGTCGCCAAGGAATGTCATTGGTTTGGAGTCTATCTGGACACTGATTAGAAAATGATCAAACGTGCCAATGGGAGGAGGTGAAAATGTTTTGTGCATTTGTCAGGGTATGATAATAGAAAAAGTTTGAGGAGGTTCGCTTTCTGTCCAGTCGCATCCAGGTCTCAAGTTCTTTAATGATATGGATCAGATCAAAAAGTCTCTGTAATATTAAAAGTTTCATTAAAATCCGACCATTATTTGATTTTTGCAATAATTTCTAAACTAATGTCTTTTACGGTCAAAAAAGTGTATTGCGTAATATTACGCTTTTTTACGTAATAAACTGTGCGGCACTGACGTAAGATGAAAAAAAATTTCTACCAAAGTTTCGAACGTGTTAGAAATACAGTATAACCCGGATATAAGATAAACTCGGATATAAGAGAGATTTTCTCTGGGCCCAAATTAGATCCTGTGGTAATGTATATAAAATAGACCAAAGTTCAAATTTTGTTGTCATTATTGTTAAGAAAATTTTAATCCTTTATAACACGTTCGAAATTTCAGTTGAAGTTTGATTTTCTTTTTTCCGTCAGCGATTCGGCGCCATGTTTAAATAAAGTGGAAATTAAGCTAAACGTAATGTTACGCAAGTCGTTTTGCTTTTGGGGGGGGGAGAGCGTTGAAAGACATTAATTTGATAAATTCTTGCAAAAATCAACTGATTGTCTGATTTTAATTAAACTTTCAGTAATTATTCACAAATGAATGAAATTATTTATGCAATCATTATTTTTAGAAAATCTTGCTAAATATATATATATATATTACATCTTAAGGTAACTTCGTCTCTATTCATTTCACTCCCAATTCAATTAATTGCATAAAAGTTGTAGAAATATATTATCTCTGCCAATCTTTTATTTATTACTTAACTGCAGGACTTACTAAAAAATGTAAAATCAAAAATGCATTAAAACTACGCTATTTTTAATGTGAAGTTTTAATTGACTTTATAAATAATATAATTTTATTAAGACATCATATTCTGAAAAAGAAAAAAATTCGATGAATTATGAATTTTTATAAGAATTGTTTTCATTTTTTCTTTGCTGATTAAAGTTTAAAACATTTTTTAAATTTCTTCCAATTACTTAGTGCCATCGGTTATTAATTCAACAAAAACAGACTTTATTTACAAATCGAAAATTCATATGTTTAATACAAATCTTATTTTTTTTATGTTAAACTGCACATTTTCTTTTGCTATGGAAACTTATAAGCCACTTATCATTAAAATGCCACATGTTTTAAGGTTTGTTCCTCTTATGTTAATGTTAAACTGGGGTATGTTAACTTTTGGTTACTGTGCTTCCAGATTGATTGATAGGTGCTGTCATCGCCTACTTGAAAGGTCAACGAGTCAGACCTTTGGGATTAGTAAATACTTTTAAATTTCATGCCATAAAAAAATAATATTTGTTTCAAATCAGATTAATTTAACTTTAAATTTGATAATTTTCCAAAAATAACGAGTGATAGATGTATATTTTATTTTTACAAGATTTTTAAATCCGATAATTAACTTTTGTTTAAAAATGTGTCGAAAGCTCAAAAATTGGCCGAAAAATTAAAAAAAAATTTTTAAATCTCAAAATTTTAGATTTCAATGAATATAATTTCTGTTTGAAATACACCCGAGTATTTTGCTTAGTGCAAATAGTAAATTTAATCATTTAGCTTTCAATTAAGCTAAAATTAAAGTTTCAAGAAAAAGGTTTTATTTTTTAAAATTTAATTTAAAACTTATAGGTATCGAAAATGGAGATACCTGTCTTATTCAAATAAACATTACTTGAAGCAGCGTTAAACAACTACGCTTAAGCAATATTGTCACTAATGAACAAAAACGTATTTATTTATTCGAGATCCTTTCCTGATTAAATTAAATCGGTTCAATAATTTAATTAAATGATTGTATTTGTATTCGTATCACCATTTAAGGAATAAGTATAACAGAGTTGCTTCCCTTGATAATAAATGTTTCCATGAATACAGAGTTACTTCCCTTGGGTTAGAGTTACGTTCCTTCGAAGATGATTAATATTCATCAGCAAATGCACAATGGCTAAATTGTCAGTTTTTCTTAGAGAAACTCTCAGTAGAACACACAGCATATTTAGTGATGTTCACTCAAACAAAAAGCCTAAGAACTGAATGCAAGTATCGGTACATTATAATTGTTATCGGCTCGTAATGAGAAATGTGGATGTGCGGAATGAGAAATCGGGAGCCGAGTTCGAATTCCAGTTAAATTCCTTGCATTCACTTACGTGCAAATACCCTTGGGAAAGGTATTAATCCGTCTCTTCCCTCTAGTTATGGGCTAAATAACAGGACATATTGGGTTCTACAGCCTTGGTTGACAAACAGTCTATCGCAGAAAGTAATGGCAATCTACTGCGGGATAATCTCCTGCCCAGTCAGTCCTGTCTCTTTCAAGACATGATCGCCCAAAGCGTGTATCACGTATGGCACTTAACTGACTGAATGAATATAATAGTTGAAAACATGATTTAGGTTTCTACTGGGCATGAAATAGGGGATCGGTTTTATATTGTTATCAAGTAATAAACTGAAGCCCACTACTACTTAATAATATACATCTCTTTCCCCTCTAGCTATGAGTCAAATAATAGGATAGATTGGGTTCTACAGCCTTGGCTGACTACCAGTCTACCGCAGAAAGTAATGGCAACCTACTGCGGGATAATATCCTGCCCAGTCAGTCATGTCTCTTTCGAGACATGATCGCCCAAGCGTGTATCACTTAACTGACTGACTGAATGAAAAATCCGAGAACCAAGTTCGTTCCACTTTAATTTGGTGCATTCACTTACACACAAATACCCTTAGGAAATGCATGAATCAATCACTTCTCCCTTCACCTATGGGTAGAATAACCTTGGTTGCCAACCGGTCTACGGCCAAAAGAAATGGCAACCTACTATGAAAAAAATATTCTGTATATTCATGTATCGATAGATACATGATTGCCCAAACGTGTATCTCGTATGGCACCTAAGTGATCAGTGAGTACCCTTAATGCTAGACATGTTAGGTCGCAGCTCCTAGCTGTGACACGAATCCTCGATCAACAGGCTTCATGCCATAATGAAAATCCAACATGTGGATATTTTATAATTGTAAATTAACTTTGCTAGTTCCATATTCAGTTCAATAAAAATGATTTCGCAAGAAGTTCGCGTAAAAAATACAGATAGATAAGATTCTAGAGATTCTAAGTATGTCTAAGCGGTCATCGGGTGCGTTCTAATATTTTCACCGCTTTTACAAACTTACATACATATACTATTATCAACGGTTTTCATGCACGTGATACATGATTGAACAATGGCAACTGACCTGAATAAAACTGAAAATACCAAAGTTCAGCCTTTTTATCTGTTTTCTTTCTATCTCTGACGAAGCTTTAATAAAAGTGACGCATGTTAGATCGATGAACGTTTCTTGTTTGTTCTTTATCTTATTCGGTCGAATTTCTATCGATATTTGATCTGCATTTGATCTTTAACTCGCAGATAGATACAGCGTGAGGTGGATGAATTGTCGTCTAAATGACGCAAAAATGAAAATGACAATATGTCAACAAGATGTCAACCTACTTTTAAATTCCATACACGCTTCCTTCATAAATATACCAAAGTTTAGATAATATAATTTGTGGGTTTGTGTGTGTATTTTACTTTTTAATTAACCCCGTTATTCCTATTTAAATTTGCAAATAACATTAAAATTTTTTAAAGTTTTGAAGATTATTTGTAAATATAAATTTCTTTATTGAAGTAGATACATGTAACGTTATGGCTACACCAAAAGACGGATCTTCAAGCCCCACCTGGATTTGACATGCAGTTGAGAATTTTTCAATAGCGGTGCAAGTTCAAATAAACATTCCAACAGGAATTGTAATTTGTCTGGTAAGCTTGAATATAATATTCGTAGTATAGAGAAAATTATTTGGAAGAAAAAAGCGTATCATATGCAAATAACTACTATGGTGAAATTGATGGAAATAATCTATAGGAGTTATTGGAGATGCTTAATTTCCCCAACACTATATTTTTTAGGCACACAAATGAATGACGAAACTTGCTTTTAGAATAGCAACAAAGAATGGTTTATTACATAGTAAACGTACAAGATTGGTAGTATGTAAGTGTCCATGGTGAAGCTAGCAGCAGCGTCTTCCGTGGAAGCATTCCATGGGGAATCAGTGGCAGCGATGTGAGAGAGGCGTCCGTTACTGCCGCGGGCTCATGGCTCTCTCCTTTCGTCCGTTCTACCAACAGGACTAGGAAAAATAGTTCTAGAGAGGAATCAATGCGCTCCGCCCGTTGATTGGTCAGTGAGTGACTGAATCTCCCGTCGGGGGCATTGATTCGCTAAAGGAAATAGATCTGTGGCTGCTACATCACCCCCTGCTTAGGCGGAAAGCCGACAGAGAAAAAGATAGCGGCCATAAAACAAAGAAGGGTACAATTTATATATAAACAGTTTTACAGAGCTTTTTGGGCCAATGTACTCGTCGACCACTGCGTGTGGTGGTGACATAGTTGTCTGTTGGCATCGTATTTTTTTCCACGGGTGTAAAGATATGTTCATGTATGTAAGTAGGGGGAATATGTGGCTCTTGTGTGTTTGTGTTAAGAAAGGCTCTTTTCACCCTGTCAATAGATACAGTTTCTTTTTTGCCACTAATGTCAAGGGTGAGAAGTTTGTCAGTGCGTGAAAGCACGCGGTAAGGGCCAGTGTAAGGTGGAGTGAGAGGGGCTTTGACAGCGTCCCTTCTTAGAAAAACGTGAGTCCATGAAGAAATATCTTTTGGGACTGATGATTTGATGGTCTGTTCCCTAGGGTGCATTGGTGGGAGATTACCAAAATAAGATTGCAGTCTGTTTATATACAAGGCAGGATCTGTTCCTGTTAAATCTATAGGGTTCAACATCTGACCTGGTAATGATAGAGGTACTCCATAGACAAGTTCTGCTGGAGAGTATCCTAGGTCCTCTTTGATAGCTGCACGACAGCCAAGAAGGACAACAGGTACATATTCGCTCCATCGCTGTTGGTCAGGATATGCACGTAATGCGGCCTTTAATTGGCGATGAAAGCGTTCTATCATCCCGTTAGAAGCAGGGTGATAGCTCGTAGTTCGAATTCGATTGATCCCTAAAATTCTGGAAAGTTCCTGGAATAGGTGGGATTCAAATTGTCTGCCACGGTCAGTGGTAATTGTTGTAGGAACTCCGTAACGCGTTATCCAGCCTGATATAAGGGCTTGCGCTACGGATTCAGCTGAAATGTCCTTTAGGGGAATAGCTTCGGGCCACCGTGTAAAGCGATCTATACAGGTCAGGAGGTAAGTAAATCCCTGACTGACCGGCCATGGTCCAACCAGATCAATATGAACATGGCTGAACCGAGCGTCTGGGGTGCTGAATGTTCCGAGGGGTGCACGGATATGTTTGTGCACCTTTGATTTTTGGCAGGATACGCAAGAACGTGTCCAGACAGTGATATCACGCCTCATGTTTGGCCAGAAAAATCTAGCTGTAATCAGCTTCACTGTGGCTCTGGGTCCGGGGTGTGCCAATTGGTGTAGTGTGTCAAAAACAATCCTACGATGTGTCATCGGAACAAAAGGTCGAGGTGCGTCTGTTGAGGTGTCACAGATGATCTGCGTGTCTGCAGTAGGCACAGGTAGGTATGCGAACTTGCAAGTTGCAAATTCAGGTGATGATAGATCAAAGGTGTCCAGGCGTGGTTGGTCAAAGGCCATCTGTCGTAAGTCGATATCTGAAGGTGAGAACAGTGAATTAATGGGAAGGCGAGACAAGGCGTCTGCCGCAGCATTCTGTTCACCAGAGATATGTCGGATATCGTTTGTAAATTGCGAAACAAAATCCAAGTGGCGAGTTTCGCGAGGAGAATATCTGTCCGGTTTGGAGCGCAGCGCGAAAGTAAGCGGACGGTGATCGGTGTAGATCACAAATTGTCGGCCCTCTAGTGAATACTGAAAGTGTTTCACTGCGAGGTACATTGTCAGGAGTTCACGGCCAAACGTGCTGTAACGTTGTTCTGCCGGTTTCAGCTGTCTCGAAAAATAAGCGAGAGGTTGTAGCTGTTGTTGGTGTTGCTGTTGCAAAACTGCACCTACAGCTGTGCCCGATGCATCAACGACCAATGAAAACTGGGAGTCGGGTACATCGCAAGTAGCGATGTTGTCGCTAATTTCTTCTTCACTTCGTTAAAGGCTTTTAGCTGTATGTCATTCAACGAAATCTGCTCATTTTTCTTTTTCCTGTTACGTAGCATGTCAGACAGAGGAGACAGGAGATCCGCACAGTGTGGGATGAAACGTCTGTAATAGTTAAGCAGACCGAGAAAGTGTCTCAGTTGGCGAAGTGAAGTGGGTGGTTGAAGGTCTTGTAGAGCCTTCACTTTTTCAGGTAAGGGAGATATCCCTTCGGGGCTTATAATGTGTCCCAAGAAAGTTAGCGACGAAGCACCGAAAACACATTTACCAGGGTTAATCCTCACCTGGTACTTTTGAAACCGTTCGAAAAGTAGGCGGAGGTGAGTAACATGTTCCTCAGGTGAGGCACTTGCTACGAGGATGTCATCTATATAATTATAGACGAAGTCCAAATCACGCACTACTTCGTCCATGAATCGTTGGTAGGTACTAGCTGCGTTTCGCAAACCAAAAGGCATAGTTAAAAATTCAAACGCTCCAAATGGAGTAGTTACTGCAGTTTTGGGTATGTCGTCTGGGTTCACTGGTATCTGATGGTAAGCCTTAACGAGGTCTAGTTTGGAGAAGGTCTTACAACCATGCAGGGATGAAGCGAAGTCTTGTATATGTGGGATTGGGTAACGATCAGGTACCGTAATGGCATTTAGTCGTCGATAGTTCCCAGTCGGACGCCAATCTCCAGAACGCTTTGGAACCATATGCAAAGGGGAAGCCCATGGACTGGACGAGGGGCGTATAATTCCCAGCTGCAGCATATGGTTAAATTCTGCCTTCGCCGCCTTTAGTTTATCAGCAGGGAGGCGGCGAGGGCGTGAGAACACCGGAGCACCTGTGGTCTCGATGTGGTGTTTTGTAGAGTGAGTTGATTTGCTCACAACGAAATTTAAGTTAGTTAACTCTGGGTAAGAGCGTAGTAATGTTTGGTATGGGTCGTCAGTGGCGGCAATGAAAAATACCGGGCTGATAGGTGAGATATTTGCCTTAAAACCCATGACGGAAAGTTCCGTATTGCCGTCAATAAGTCGTCGCTTGCGCATATCCACTAAAAGGTTGAAGTGGTGCAGAAAGTCCGAGCCTAGAATGGGGTATGGTAAATCAGCTACAGTAAAAATCCATGTAAAGTCTCTCCGTAATTCCAAGTCCAGAGAACGAGAAATTTGACCGTACGTGGGAATAGGGGAGTGGTTTACCGCTTGCAGTGTGATGGGCAACAGTGGCGGCTTCTCAGTGAGGAGTTTCAGTGGCCAGATACTGCAAGCTGCTCCTGTGTCAACCAAACAACGTGCTTGGGACCTGGAGTCAGTGATGAAATAGGCACGGTTGTTACATAAATCTTGTGGAGAGTGTGCCGTGCTCAGCTCTCCAGATTTAAGTTTCCCTGGTTTGAAAAGGAGCAGGGCATTTTGCACCTCCGAGCCTTAGCGCCAAAACAACTGTGATAATAGCATAGTCCTGCCTTGCTTGAATGGCGGCGGTGGTGTGGGGATGGCGAACGACTTTTATGTCGACGTCTAGGCTGTTGTGAATTAAGTACGGTTAATTTACTTACTTCATTGGTAAGCTGCACTAAAGCTTTGAGTATCGCCACTTGTGTGGCACCTTCGCTTATGTTCCCAGCAGCAGAGAGGGTAGAGACTTCAGCCTTTGGCTGAAGAATGGACGCGGTAATAGGCCCCTTGGTGAATTCCATCACTTTATCTGCAGAGGACGCTATTACGTCTACTGAGCTTTTCTCTACCATGGGTGCCAGAATTGCCTTTACTTGAGGGGGCAATCTTGAGAAGAAAAGTTGCTTTATAAAGGCACTATCAGCAGGGACATCTTCTGCCAGCTCTCTCATTCTGCGGAGCAATTCGCTTGGCATGCGGTCTCTCAACAGCTCGTCATTAACTAAAGTTTGGAACCGCTTTTCCGCTGATAGCGACGTCCGGAGCAGAACTTCCCGCTTAATACTGTCATAAGTAGCATTAAGGGGGGTGTCAGTTATCAAATCTTTGACAACTGGTGTCAATGACGCGGGAAATGCACTAAATAAAATAGGCAATTGTCGCTCCTCCACGACGTTGTTCGCTATAAAATATGACTCGAGTTGGGCAAACCAAACTCGAACGTCGCCAGCGAAAGCAGGTAAAGTAGTCGCCATTTTCTTTTTAATATATAGCGTGACGACAGACCACCAAAAAAACAAATATCAAAGAAACACGTCTCAATGAGAAAGAAACGAAAGGGAAAACATTTCAAAAGACACAAGAAAATAGTGATATTCGTGTTAAACGAGAGAAAGGTGCTGCTTTAAGGTTCCTTAGTAAGGGAGATAACTGTCAGTTTCAAGGCCTGTTTAAAAACAAAAGTTGGAATTAAAGATGGCGTCGCCCAATCACCATTTAGGCGGGAAAGTTACATGTTAAGGAAGGAGGCGCTCTTTTAGCTTTAACTTTCGAAAAAATAAAATGTAAAAGTGTATTACTCAATTTTTTTTTTTTTTTTTTTGTTATTGCAATCAAAATATATATATATTTTTTTTTGTACCACGTGGTCGGTTGAACAGAGCAGAGTAGTAAGTTTCTTCTTTTTTCTTTTGAACTTTCTTTGAACAAAATGTAATGTTCGTTATGCTTGCTTGAGTTGGTGTTTTTCTTGTGTACGGGCTGAAAAGAAGATACTTCCTCGTCGGAAAGTTTTTTGGGGTTTTTGTTGTAAAGGCACGTGTTCAAAAAAATGTTATTTGAGTAAAGGGAGAATCTTTTATCTTCCTATTTGACCACTTGGGAATGGGCGTCGGTATGTCTAGCAAAACGAAAGATGATATCTCTGTTTAGAAAGATTGTTTTACTGAGGGCAAAAATTTTTGCCAATGTCTTCTCAACCGACGAATGAATTTAACGCACACGTGTTGTCACAAACAAAATTCGTGGGTGGTTGTATTTTTTTTTTTTTTTTTTTAGGTTCTTTGAGTCAGGAAGCTTTTTCTCTCTCTCCTTTTAACTTTGCTTGTACTGTTGTCCGAAAGTGGAGGCCGAGTTTCGTGTTGTTATTTTTTTTTTTAATTTGTTTCGCCATCCTAAGGTGCCATTCGTGGTCACCATTTTATAGGAGTTATTGGAGATGCTTAATTTCCCCAACACTATATTTTTTAGGCACACAAATGAATGACGAAACTTGCTTTTAGAATAGCAACAAAGAATGGTTTATTACATAGTAAACGTACAAGATTGGTAGTATGTAAGTGTCCATGGTGAAGCTAGCAGCAGATAGTATGTAAGTGTCCATGGTGAAGCTAGCAGCAGCGTCTTCCGCGAAAGCATTCCATGGGGAATCAGTGGCAGCGATGTGAGAGAGGCGTCCGTTACTGCCGCGGGCTCATGGCTCTCTCCTTTCGTCCGTTCTACCAACAGGACTAGGAAAAATAGTTCTAGAGAGGAATCAATGCGCTCCGCCCGTTGATTGGTCAGTGAGTGACCGAATCTCCCGTCGGGGGCATTGATTCGCTAAAGGAAATAGATCTGTGGCTGCTACAAATCTAATCGCGTCTGCACATATATTAATACACAAGAGTACGTGCTAAACCAGTTATGCTTGTTATAGGCGGATGGTAGCGCAAAATAACAAACAAAACGACAAGTACCCCTGGTAAGACGAAAGGAAAAGGAAACAAAAAGTATATATATATAGTCATCCGCAGACAGATCTGTTTCGATGTATCACAGCTCATCAGTACGGTTAGACATCCAATTGCTTTTAACCCAGGATTGAAACCCGACCGAATTGGCGCCAGTCGGCGATTCTACCTCTGAGCTATAGGCGCTTGGTAGAAGGAGGCAGACTTTTAGCGTATGATGTATCATACGTCAGTTGCCAGTCTGCTCTAATTCATTACTGAATGAGCGATGCGTAGATGTTAGAGAAGCTACTGTTTTTTCAAAGTCTACCATTCTTCCAGAGTGACACACACACACACACACACACACACACACACACACACATGCATACACATTTATACACACTTGAGTTTTAAATAAACATGGCAGCTGTAATAAAGGTTCAGCTGGAATTTTTTTCAGAATTTTCAGTAATGAAACAATTTGTCCCAAAATGCTCACAGCCTAAATTTGTTGTTTTTCTTTCTTTTTTTCTTTCTTTTTTTTTTTTTTACTTTTTTCAGTGCAGTTTTATCGATTACACCCTAAACTTTCCGATTGACAAAAAAGAATTTGCGAAAATTTCTATATTTAGACAATTTAGGGTGGGCTCAGTTTCTTATACAACGTTATAGTAAATCGATCCTCCATTTTGGAAACACTCTCCGGTACGACATTACCACCTCCTGTAAATTTGTTGATTATCAATTTTTTTATTTAACTTTTTTCAGTGCAATCTTATCGATTAAACCCTAATCTTTACGATTGTCAAAAAAAAAAATTGGAAAAATTTCAATATTTAAATTTTAAACAATTTTAGTGGGGTCTCAGTTTCTCATCATGTCATTTTTTGGAATTATCAAAAACTGTCCCATTCCTAATGGACATACTTTTCTTGCATTTCGAACATTCTCCAGCAAACTTTATCTGTTTTGAAGTTTGAACATGCCTTTTATAGACATAGCATGCCCACAGGAACACAACTTGCTCTGTGCAATTAACTTTCTTTTTTTTTTCTTTTTTTTTTTTGCTTGCTAAAAAAAAAGGGGGCAAGAACTCGTCAAAACAAATTTTAAAAACTAACATAAACCAAGCGTCCCCAACGCGAGTGGTTCCAAAATGGAGGATCGATTTACTATAACGTTGTATGAGAAACAGAGACACCCACTTAAATTGTTTAAATAGTGAATTTTTTCATTTTTTTTTCTTTTTTTCTATAATCGGAAACTTTATGTAATAATCGATAACACTGGGCTGAAAAAAGTCAAAAAATATCAAAAACAGCAAGTTTAAAGGTAGTGGTACTCTCGTTCATGTCCGCCATATTGTAATGTAGTGGGAATAAAATATAAAACATCTATCGAAAACCAACAAATAGATACCTCCACGAATTCGCTGAAAAAACAGCATATTATTAAGAAAAAAGGTTCCAAACTTAATAAAAGCGAAGTTTTCCCCTCAAAAATGTTTATATGTTATTAAGAGGACAAATGTTTTAATTATTTTTAAAATTGTTTAATTATTTCTAACACGTTCGACATTTTGGTAAAAATCTTGTTTTGATTTTCGTAAACTGATAACCAAATCGTTACCAGAGTTTACAATGGATAATTAATATTACGTAAATCAGTAATTTTATTGTTTGTGTTATTTGTTTTGTTTTGTCTTTTGTTTTGCTTTTTTTTTTTTCTTTTTGCGGTTAAAAACACATTGGTTTGGAAATTTTTGTAGAAATCAAATAATAGTCAGATTTTAATGAAACTTTCTGGATTTATTCACAAATGAATGAAATTATTTTTAAAATAATTATTTTTAGAAAATCTTAGTAAAAATATTTTTTACATTTGCTACCATCTCCCTCCACGCAAATTCATAAAATTTCAGGAAATTCAATTCTGTAACGAAAATTTATTAGTAAACGCAAGACTCATTGGGTAATGTAAATCATCTATTATTTTCAAACAGCTTGCCTTTATGCCGAAAATCTGCTCCCAACAGTAAAATCAAAAATGCAATAAAACTTAAAAATAAGCTTTTAATTACTTTCATAAATAGATTAAGGACATTATAGACTGAAGAAAAAAAATCGATCAATAATGAAATTCTCAAACAATTGTTTTAATTTTCTACTTTTTTCAATTATAATTATTTACAATTTTTTTTTTAATTTCTACAAAGACTTGTCGGGGTTATGTTATTAAGCTATTAAGTGAAGACTACATTTACTAATCGAAAATTGAAATATTTAACACAAATCGTTGAGCCATCATATTTTTCAAATAACTGAATTTTTTTTTATGTGTATTTAAAGTTTTTTTTTTAACATAGTATTTTTCTGCTTTACATTAAAAGGTTATGTTTCACGGTTTCTTCCCCTTGCAGAAAAAAAAATTGAACAATTGTCTATTCTGGTGAACCATACTTATCTCGATCAATTCACACATCATCTGGATGTCATCATTCACTTCACACATCACTTGTCACCTTAGTGATTAAGGAATACTTTTATTCAAAATTTCATGCTATAAAGAAGTAATACTACTGTAAATAAGATTAATTTAATTTTAAATTTCCTAATTTTCCAAAAATAACGTGTCGCAGATGTATATTTTATTTTTGCAAGATTTTTATAACTGTGAATTAACTTTTGCTCAAAAATGGCCGAAAAATTGAAAAATCTCAATATTTTAGATTCCAATCAATATAATTTCCGTTTAAAATACACCAAAGTTCTGGTAGTAGTAAATTTAATCCTTTAGCTTTCAATTAAAGCTAAAATTCAAGCTTCAAGGAAACTTTTATTTTTAAAAATACAAAATAAAAATTAAGTATCGAAAATAAGTGAAGATACCTAATATATATATATATATATATATATATATATATATATATTAGGTAGCTTCACTCATATATACATGTGTGTGTGTGTATATATATGTGTATATATGTGCGTGTATATATATGTTCGTGTGTGTATATATATATATATATATATATATATATATATATATATATACATATATGAGAAAAAAATTTAGGCAGACACGTTATTTCATGGTAAATCGGAAGTATAGACTTATTTCAGCTATACTTCCGATTTACCATGAAATAACGTGTCTGCCTAAATTTTTTCTTACATTTGCTCGATATGTATTTATATACATATATATTTAGAGCTCTCTTAGAGAGTTGTCCTACCACTGTATGTACAGGATATTCCTTTGGAATTTTCTATATTTACACCACATGCTTATATATATATATATTTGACCAGTGAATAATTTTGTCCTTTTTATTTAAAAAAAAAGAGTCCTGTTAAATTCCTTGTTCGTCTTTTGCCTGGTTATTGTCTAGTTGACCCCACCACTCCTCAGCCAAAAGATAAAATAATTCTTTTTCTCTACTGGCGTTAGTACACGTGCGTTTGGTTTAGGATCAGCTTTGAAATATTCTTAAAAGTAAGTTATAATTTTGCTTTGATTTTATTTTGAAAACAAAACTTTTTTGTGGCTAATTTTAAAATAGTTTCATGGTTATTTGAACGAGTGTTTACCTTTTTTCAAAGAAATTTCTTTGACCGGACTTTAACTAAGTTAAAAGTTAACTCACCACCGTTACCATTTTTTTTTCTTTTCTTCTTCTTCAATTGGTGTAGATAGTCTAAACTATCACCCGGTTCACACTCCACCCACGTCTATTGAACAGGTGTAGAGGCTCATCCTTTGTTCCCTGTTTAGGGTGTGGTTTCCGGTTTTCTCTACCAATCTTCACTTTTTTTTTTTCAATTGGAGTAGATAGACTAAACTATTGCCCGGTTCACACTCCACCCACGTCTATTGAACAGGTGTAGAGGCTCATCCCTTGTTCCCTGTTTAGGATGTAGTTTCCGGCTTTATCTTTTCCAATCTTTTCACTCTTACGTAGCCCCCAGAACATCAGTGGCGTTACCACCTTGCTCGGGGTGATATGATTAAAAAAAATATATATATATATATAAAATACCTTAATCAATCTTACAACCATATACAAGGGTAAGTCATAAATTATCTGCACTTTCACCATAAAATATAACTTAACAATGGTGCAGATAATTTTTTATTTAGCTTTGCATGTATATGTGTGTGAGTCTGTGTATGTCTGTGGTACACACATGGTACAGCAGAAATACCACCCACATAAGCGTAAGAGAGATAAAGACAGAATCGCCACTAACATCCTAGACTGAAAATGCTAGAATAAATTGACAAAGACATTGAGAAGTGTAATAATTTTATTGAAACTAAAAATGCAATTTATGTACAAAAAAATAAAAGATTTTTATTTCAGATCAAACAATATGAAAAATAAAATCTTTTAATATTTCTTTTTTATTTTGGATTCAAATATGTTAAGTCAAATAATAATTTTGCAAAATTGTTCAACTGTGACTCAAAAATAATGAAATGCAAAAAATTTACTCAACAAAATAAATTCTACAAATGCAAATAACAAGAACAAAGTTTTCAAGTTTGAGGCTTGTGTGTGTGTGAATTATATATATATATATATGTATATTAGAGAAATATATATGAACACACAGAGAGAGCGAGACAAACCTATATAAGGTTAAATCAGTAAGTCTGTACCCAGATTGAGTGAGCTCAGTTTTGATCTGAAATTTTCACTTTACAATGTTCAATTTACTATTTCATATTTATTATTGTGTTTGATACTTATCATAATATTCAAATATTTAATATTGTACTCAGTACTTAATATCATACATAGAAAAGTTATTATTGCAATAGTCTTTTGCAGCATTAAACTAGTGACATTGATGTACCTATATATATATATATATATATATATATGGAAAAAGACTTTGTGCTATATCCCTCACCAGTGGGTAGTAGGGTAAATACCATATATATATATATATATATATATATATATTGTATGCATGAATGAAGTAGAAACTGGCCTGTACCATGTTTAATAATGACCATAACAGATATGAGTAAGTAGAATAATCAAAATGACAACACTCACTCTATTCTCCATCAAGCAGTGTGACATGCTGAGGGCATGTCATTAAGATAACTGATAATGTAATGGTGCAGGAAAATGAGAATCCATGCCTTTCCTAGAAACATTACACATTAGGGCTAAATAAACACAAGCAGCCATAATTCCAAATCCTATACTGACAGCCACTTCACTACCTTGAACAGCCACAGACATGCACAAATATGTACTCATTCTCTCTCTTTTTCTGTGAATATATATATATTTGCTCAAGTGCTCACTCCTTTCTTTTCTATATATTACAGCAAGAAGTGTATTACCTTTTCCATGGGTATTTCCACAGCCGTTAGTGATAAATAAATCTGTGTGTAAGCATGTATATATATATGTGTGTGTGTGTGTGTGTGTGCATACATATATCATATATCCAGTTTGTGTATATTACATATACAGTAGCAAGCATAAAGATCAGAACGATGTTAAGAAAAAGTTTAAATATGAAATAACTTTTTATTTTAAAGCTTCATAGAACATTTTATCAAGGAAAAATAAGGGTATAAAGGTAAATTATATAATTCCAAAATATAAAGTTCAATAAACATATTTTGATAAAATTATAAGAATAATTATATAACATTCGAAAAAAATAGATAATCAAAAACATCAGAACAATTAAATAAATCCATGAAATTTTATAATTATTTTGCTTTATTGAAAATTTTTAGAGTAAGAATATAAAATCGGGTATTTTACTAAATTACATCGGCTCTGGCTTTGTAAGCATGGCGAAAAAATCTGTGACGTCATTGGAACTTAGAAAACTGATAGTCAAGTTATGTAATGAAGATAAACTCTCGATTGAGGGTATTTCAAAGAGTCTGGGGAAATCTAAAAGTGTTATACATAATATTTTAAGAAAACTTGAGAAAACTGGGTCATGTGACGCCAAGAAACCACCTGGGAGGCCTAGAAAAACTACTGCAAGGGAAGACAGATGGACTGGTAAAGAATCAAAAAAGGATCAATTTGTGACAGCACCCGCTAGATCTAAAAGAGCTAATGCTAACCTTGGCATTAAAATATCAAGGCACACTATTTCCCGAAGACTTATTGAAATAAATCTGAAAAGTCAAGTAGCCTCTACGAAGCCTTACATTTCTAAAAAGAATTAAATGAGCTGATTGAAATTTGCCACAGAACATGTCATATGAACAGAAGAACAGTGGGATTGTGTTCATTTCAGCGATGAATCAAAGTTTAACTTGTTTGGTTGTGATGGGAGAAGATTTGTTCGACACGGTCCTAAGGAACAATATTTGCCTCCATGCACTAAAAGCAGCATTAAATTTGGAAGAGGAAGTATGATGGTGTTTGGCATGATTTCAGCTGCTTGTACGGGACCTCTTCTTAGGCTACATGGTAAAATTAATGCAACTGTATACAAAGAGATATTGAAGAAACATGTTGTACTTAATTTGAGAACTGCAATTAATCATCAGCTGTATTTATGCAAAATAACGGGCCATGTCACACAGCAAAGTCTGTTAAAACATTTCTTTCTGAGGAGGATGTTACTGTTATGGAGTGGCCTGCTCAAAGCCCAGACATGAATCCTATTGAGAATGTTTGCAAGTTACCAACTGAAAGAGCCAAGGAAAAGAATCCAACAAACACTGAAGAACTATGGCCTAATTTGAAAGAAGAATGGGGAAAAAATATCCATTAATGAATGCAAGACATTAATTCATTCACGTAGCAAAAGATGTCAAGCTGTTATTGAAAGTAAAGGTTTACACGTCAAGTACTAATGAATTATGAATGCTATTTTCATTTGGATATGATGTATTCATTATAATAGTATGATTTTGTTAATCGTTCTGATGATTTTGATCATCTGTTTTTTTTCAGTTATTCTTATAACTTTATCAAAATAAGTTTATTGAGCTTTATATTTTGGAATTATATAATTTACATTTATATCCTTATTTTTCCTTGATAAAATGTTCTATGAAGCTTTAAAATAAAGTTATTTCACATGTAGACTTTTTTTAACATTGTTTTGATCTTTATGCTTGCTACTGTATATAATTATTAGTATGAATACATACAGATACTAGACGTGATGGGTAAATTGTTGCCATTTTATATTTTTAATTTTGCATATGTACATTTTTTTGCTTTTGATTTTGTCAACTGCACAATGTAGTAGGGTCAGTTAGGCACCACCTGTAAGAAAAAAACATCATTGCACAATTCACTTTGCCAAAAATTCAGAAATGCAATACTGTACTGTATTCGCATTAGAAGATCCAATATAAACATTTCAGAGTGTTTAGAGGGCAGTGCAGAGGATTCAGAAGCAGTTAGATGAGTCTAATGGTGATTATGAAGAAGTTTAGAGTGATCACAAATGATGTTATGCCCCCATTCATCTTTCCACAGGGCCTCAGACTCAACACAGTGGCATACATCAAATGCCTTGAGGAGGCACTGATGGCTTGGGTCAAGAAAGTGGCTGCTGGAAGAAAATATATCTGGAAACAGGATTCTGCACCAGGCCACACAATCAGGAGAAACCAGTCATGGTTGGCAGACAATTTCTGTGACCACATCACCCCATACATCTAACCATCTAACACCCCAGACTGCAACACCCATGTGGTGATGTGTGGGACACAGTTGAACAAGAGAGAAACAAAACTCCTTGTAAAATCAAAGCTGAAGTGAAGGCAAAGATTATGGCAGCATTTAGCAATTTAAACAAAGAGACAGACCAGATGAGATGCAGGAGATTCTGAGGTCATCTAGAGTCTGTGGTTGAAGCCAATGGCATTTTTATTGAATAAATTTACTGTTTACTACTTCAAGATATTTTGTGTAATTTTGGTAAATATATCTGTTAAAATGAGATGTCAGTGCTATTTTCATTTTTGTGTAATTTAGGCAAGGCAATTCTTCCATCTCACTCTGTATAAATAAATGTATATGTAATATATGCATATACATCAACACACACATATATACACACATCAATACATTAAAAATATATTTATCTATACACACACACACATATATATATATATATATATATATATATATATATATATATATGCATATTATTTACATTCATGTATATAAAGATATGAATGAAAGTAAATTCTACTTGTGATATCATATCATATATATATATATATATTAATGTATATTTGGGCAGCAATCTTTCATTTAAACATGTTTCATTAAAAACAACTGACAAGGAAGATTTTATTAATTTTTGATTTATATATATACATGAGTGGCTGTTAGAAAGTTCCTGGTCTAAACCACTTTTCAAAATCTGTCCAATCAGAGTTTTTATTGGAAACTCTTCTTGGTTTGGCCAACAACTTTTGAACACCCCCATACAACCCCACTTTTCTGCCATCCTAACTTGTCTAGGCTTGATTTTCTAATAAACGTTCAGGTCAAAACTGTCTTACACTGAAGCTTTTAGTTACCTGGAACTCAGCCAGTCAACAAGTGGCCACCTAAAAATAGTGCGAGAAAAAAAGATGACTGGCCAGCCAAAAGTAACAGATTTTAAAAAGAATTGCCCTCCCATCAAAAATAATTGATATCAGCCTTATCGCTAGAGACAGGGTTAGATATTTCAACTTTTAAATAGCACTCCATTTATTTTTTGGATAGATTCTTCAAAGCAAAATAACAATCATAATAACAGAAGCAGTAAATATTGTTCATCTTTGAAACTGACATTCGAGTTAGTGAGGAACAGTTCTCAGCCCAACCAACAGAGGATTCAAAATAAGAGTTGTGACACAAAGTTAGTTTTTAAAGTGAGGAACCTGGGCATAGACACTCAGGCTACAGGTCAAAGATAACTAAGCCCCCGCTGACATGATAACTGGGCACAAAGCTTGTCTAAGCTTGTGTTTTCAGTCAAATAGAGCCACCAGATTTGTCAGATTTTATGAAGTGATTCTAGCAGAAAACCTATATATATAAATAAATTCATTTTGCTAAATAATTTTTATAATAATATACATATACATGCAAGTACACATACATGTACAATTATTTTCCAGGTGTTAATAATACAGTACTCAATGTAATATAACAGTGCTATAAAGTAAATATTAATAAATATATATATTATCCTATATTCATAGCGTGACTTGGAGTTAAACTTTAAGTCGTGATATAGACATAGGGTAGTATGTATATTTATTAAAATATATGTATATATATATACATATATATAAGAAAATTAAGGCAGACATTATTTCGTGGTAAATTGGAAGTTTACACCTATTTCAGGCAAACCATCATCAGCTTCCGTCTTTGTTCAATAACGACAGAAGCTGATGATGGTTCACGTGAAATAGGCCTATACTTCCGATTTACTATGAAATAACGTGTCTGCCTTAATTTTTCTTATATTTGCTCTATATGTATTTATATACATATATTAGGTTGTCCCAAAAGTTTGTAAACACTTTTGAAATGGGTCTATCTGGTCCAGCACAATCAAGACAAGCGATGGGTTCAGAAAGGGCAAGAGACACAGTCAGTTCCAAAACAAGATCGATTCAGCAAGAAAGTCATGTTGTGCATTTGGTGGAACTTTGAAGGAATCATGCATTTTGAGTTGGTTCCAAATGGTCGTGCCATCAGTGCCGAACTTTACTGTCAGCAACTTGAGCGAGTCTACGAAAAGTTGAAGCAAAAGTACCCGGCTCTGATCAATCGAAAGTGCGCTTTGATGCAGCAGGACAATGCCAAGCCACACACCACCAGGAAGACCAAAGACAAGTTTGAAGAGCTGGATGGCGTTGAGGTTCTGCCACATCCAGCCTACAGTCCTGACTGTGCTCCATCAGATTACGGCCTTTTCCGCTCAATGCAACACTTTCTGAAGGGCCGCCAATTCGCCTCATTTGATGAAGTCGAGGAAGCGTGTCAAGAATTCGTTGATTCAAAGCCATCTGAATGGTACTTTGACCAGATCCGAAAGCTTGCAGATCAATGGCAGAAAGTCTTTTGAGCAATAATTTTTGTTGTTTTTGCGAGTAAAATTTCAATTTTTTGCAAGTGTTTACGAACTTTTGGGACAACCTAATATATTTAGAGCTCTCTTAGAGTTATCCTACCACTGTATGTACAGGATACTCCTTTGGATTCTTCTATATCGACACCGCATGCTAAACTCCCCTTTATATATATTACTGTCAAATCATGGTCAAGGGACTGGTTCCCTTTTGACCAATGCTGTTAAGCAGTGTCAAGTCTAGTCTGCTCAGGAATACTCACAACTTTAATAAACAGCAGCAATCATCATGACTCAAGCATTAATGATCTCCACCTGTGACCTACCATTAGTCTGCCCTTATCACGTGTGACGCAGTCAGCTTCCAATCATCTTGACTGGTTCTTGCCATTGAATTTAATGCTGCCTGATGCTGAGAGCCTGCATAGTATTGTGCAAATTATGCATGAGAAAAGCAATCAGTCAGATAGCATTAGGTTTTTAAATGTTGTGAAGAGCGCTTCCTTATCCTTCCTGGCTTGCTTGGTGGTTGTCCAAGTAGACAGCCATCACCCTCTGCACACACACACACATACACCCGTACACACCCACACACACATGCACACATATAAAAAGCTAGCCACTGTATCCAAGGATGCCTGTCTAGTAGGATGGCTAGTCAATTCATGTTGCAGATACCTTCTCAGTCACATTTATATTTGTTCAACCCTCATGGAGCACATCTTTGGTTTATACTGCAACTACACCATGTAGACCTTACTTACAATTTCTGGGAGAGAACGCGTTGTCGAGCATAAACAACAGTCTGAAGAAGGTTAGTATGTTCAAAGCCTTAGTCGTGATGACTTGTGACTTCATACTAACACAACCATCCACAGCTCCCAAGGAGTTTCATCTACCCAATTTTACTCACAAGGCTTGGGTCGACCTGTGGTATGATTTTCAAGCACTTTCCAAAGGTGCCACACCCTGTAATCACCTCTCCCAGATCAATAACATCAAGAAGTCCCCTTTCTGACAAATTGACCCTGGTGAGATTCAACCAGTCTTATGATCAGAAGGAAAATGTAAACACTCAGCCAGGTGCCTCCATGTGCCCAAATATATATATATATATATATATATATATCCAAGTGAATAAGGAACAAAGAAAATATTAACAACATTCAAAACATTAATTTAAAACAGTACTCAATATAGAAATAGAGCTATGAATATTTATTATAAATTATAATTTAGAATATGTACAAAATTTCATTCTGCTACAATGTGTACATTTTGTTCCAACATTAAAAGAACAATGTCTCATCAGGTATTAAATGCTATTTTTTGAAGGAAGATGGAAAATTTGCTTCCTTATATTGGTAAATTTTTGTGCGTGAGGTAAAGGGGATAGAGAAAATGAGAAACCAGAATGGGGGTCTGTAAAAGAGACAGTGAGGGAATAAATAACAAAAAAAGGAAAACGGGAGAGAAAGAGAGAAGTAAAGAGAAGTAGTGAAAGGTTCAGAGAAAGACACCAGGTTTAACAGTAGAAGATAAAGTATGGTCATATACAGCCTTTGATGGGTTTGGGTTTGGCAAAGAGGAAGAAGTAAGAAAATGAATAGAGAGGTGAAGGAAGTAAAAGAAGATGAGCAAAGAAGAGAGAGGTGTGAGAGGCAGCATAACCAGCCAAAGGTTTTTTTATCACTCTGGCCTGGAATTGGTAGGGAATAAAAATATTTGTATTAGTGAAGTATAAGGCTACAAATGTTTGGTGTTCTTTGAAAAGATAATGAAATCCTCTACATAGGTGTAGTGGTTATTAAAAAAGAGGAGTTTTTTTTTGTTGTTGTTGTTAAAGTAGAATTTCAGCATAAATTTTTAGAAAAACCTCAATTAGGTCTCAGTTTGTAGTATGAAATAAAGATAAAATTAGAGATAAAAATATGAGAGCGATCATAGTTAAAAGTGAATATCATGATACTAAGATTAATACTATAAAAATGTTATCGTATCTAAAGATCCGAACTTTAGATTTTGTAATTCTAGCATGATTGTAAGGTTAGTTCTTTAATGTGTTTCCAATTTATTGTGGTTTCATGCCTCTGATTTAGTAATCTGTCACTCCTCATATATTTAATGGCTTCCATTTTTTCTTGTAGACAAAGGAATCTTGGTTCCTTTACCGATCTAGAACCCTTTTTAAATATGAACTTTTTTAAAATGCGCTTTTTTTAATAACTTCTACACCTATGTAGAGGATTTCACCATCTTTTCAAAAAACTCAAAAAAAATTGTAGCCTTATACTTCACTAATACAGATATTTTTATCCACTACCAATTCCAGGTCAGAGTGTTAAAAAAAACAAAAACCCACCAGCTGGCTGGTTATACTGTATCTCACACTTTGTGCATCTTCTCTTACCTCCTTCCCCCCTCTATTCATTTTCTTACTTCTTCCTCTTTGCCAAACCCAAACCCATCAAAGGCTGTATATGACCATACTTTATCTTCTACTGTTAAACCTGGTGCCTTTCTCTGAACCTTTCACCAGTTCACTTTACTTCTCTCTTTCTCTCCCATTTTCCTTTTTTTGTCCTTTATTTCCTCACTGTCTCTTTTACAATCCCCCATTCTGGTTTCTCATTTTCCCTACCCACTTTACCTCACGCACAAAAATTTACCAATATAAGGAAGCAAATTTTCCATCTACCTTCAAAAAATAGCATTTAATACCTGATGAGACATTGTCCTTTCAATGTCGAAACAAAATGTACACATTGTAGTAGAATGAAATTTTGTACATGTTCTGAACTATAATTTATAATAAATATTCATAGCTCTATTTCTATATTGAGTACTGTTTTAAATTAATGTTTAGAATGTTGCTAATATTTTCTTTGTTCCTTATTCACTTGGATATATATATATATATATATATATATATAGAGAGAGAGAGAGAGAGTGTGTGTGAGAGAGATAGAGAGAGAGAAAACTAATACAAATATATTGTTTGCCACTCAGCCGATTGGTATTAAGCTAAACCTGTTAACTACAGGCCTTTAGCAAGATTCTCTTTCATTATTGTACTTTTGTTTCCAGTTGTGCTGAATGATATTATTGATATCATTGTCTTTTTTGTTTTAATATTCTCATGAAAATTGTTTTGTCTTCATTTCACTCTATTTTTCTATCATTATTCTTAAAATTGTTATGCTTTTCTTGTTCTTAACAACTGTTGCATATTTGATTAACAAACTCACTTTTCTTGGTATGTGTTCGGGTTTCAGATTTTACAAATTCTTCAAACCTTCCGAGGACTTTTTCTCTTCATATCTCAGTTTTTCATTCATTTGCATTTTAGAACATTTAACAACTATTTTTTCTTATTCCTTGAAGTAAAGGATGGTTAGAAATTTTGATATAGATAATATGCCTGTGAAACAAAAACACAATAGATTTTGACAACTATCCAAAATGTTGTTGAGTCTAACAAGCATTAAATCCAGGGAAAGTGTCAATCAGTCAGTGCCCATCTTTGAATCAAAACGACATTATTTTCATTCTGATTCTTTAACAACTGATGATATTTTTGGAACAAGAGATGAATCCAAAATGGAGGTAATAAATTAATAGTTATAATAGACATAAATTTGGAGCCAAAGGGAAATTATGTTTTCTACTGGCTAAAAACAATAACCAACAATTTGAATGAGTACTTCCTTCAAATAACGATTAATGGCAAAATAGAATCCACTCCTCTGATTGGCCAAAACAGCAATAGTCAAAAATAAACAAATCCCAATTGGTCAAGATTCATACATAGAAGTGAACAAAAGAACCGCATTTGACTAAGTAAAAATAGTTACAATTCTTGCAATCAAGCGGAAGTTATGCTAGAATCCTAGTCAAGAAATGATCACTCTCGGCTTGATCCATGGGAGAGAATCTGATGTCATTGAGACATGAAACTTTTTTTGACCCCCAGAATAGATATCACTGAGAAAGCATTCAGGTATACATTATATCTGTATAAAACAAACATAAAACCTTTTTGTACACATATATAACCCAACTTTTCAACTGCTTTTACTTCTAAAAAGGACAATCCTGAAATAAAAAAAAAACAATTTTACTTTGTTACAACTCTTTTTCATTGTAAAAACCCTGCAAAAGTGGTATTTTAAAAATTCATTACTATTGGTTAGCCAGCCATGTTTTTAGGCCAGTCAAAAACGGAATTCTTTATAAAAAATAACACCAAAAGCAACAACCGAGTGAATGGTTTTGAAATGGAAAACATAAGAGGGTTTATCAAATAAAAGAGGTCATCTAATAAGAGTGAAAATGTCTTCTTTTCAAGATAAAAGCCAAACCTGTGATGGACAATGTTCACTACTATTCCCATCACTGCTGTTGATATTGATATACTGTGGGACATCAGAGAAAGTGTTTTCATCAGGTAGCGTTAAGGTTGTGTGTTTAAAGTGGTTTGCTACAGTGTTATACAATGGTGCTATCGACTCTGTATTGCCTTTCCACATGGAATTGGGAGTGACATCTTGTTCAGGACAACTGGTAAGAATCTGCAAAAAAATAAAAATAAATGAAAACTCTGATTAAGTTATGACTTTTACTGTGAATAAATCATTTACTCAACATGAAAAGTCACACTGTTATTTTTATGTTATTTGGAGGGACTAATACCTGACAATTTTAATTACAAATCAAAAAGCCTAACTAAAAAGATACATTGGGTTCATGTCTTTTCCATAAATATTCATGCAAAGTAAACCTACATGGACTCAGTCGAAATTCAAACTTGGTTGACCATTCTATTTTCTGCACAAATAACTTACTATGTTGCATATATACAAGAAAACAGTAAAAAGTTCTTGTCCCAACCAAGAAGATCAGTAAAAATTGTTTGGCCATATGATCTAATTTTGGGAAGTGGATCAAGCCAAGAATATTTTTTATTATTTAATGCCAAATTTGTTATGGATTACACTCGCTCATAATGGTGATAGATAGATAGATAGATAGATAGATAGATAGATAGATAGATAGATAGATAGATAGATAGATATTGGATTGTCAGATAAATATGTTCGTTTTTCTACTGTTATTAAAATTAACATACAGACAGCTAGATAGATGGGTAGATATATGAATAGATAAACAGATATTGGGTAGTCAGAATAATGTGTTTGTTTTTCCAGTTTTATTCAAATTAACACACAATAGTTTTTGATAGATAGATAGATAGATAGATAGATAGATAGATAGATAGATTTTCGACAATTATATGAGTACATAACGGTGTTGTAGCAATATTCAAAGTTATCTCCCTTGAATTTAAACTTCTAGTTACTTCCCTTGGTCATTTGTTCAAATCGTAGAAAAAATAAACAATTTTTCGCAGTTTGTCTCATGATAACTGATTATTTGAACATCCTTTTAAAAATCCTTTTACTGAATACTGCTTCTTTAGGGCAAAAAGAAATACAAACGGTGATAAATTTAATATGAGTGTTATTGGTATTATTATTATGGTGGTTGTGGTTTAAATCTTTATACCTCTTATTTCTGGGGTTTGTCTCTCAAGATAAAGTGACATTAGGTATCTTCTAATTTACTCCTACACTCATCAGCAGGCACCAACTTTAACAATGCTTGAGTTTGAATCGTATCAATTTTTCTAACTCCTTTGTAAGTGTTTCTGTGTCCATTCCCAGTGCTCCTATGATCATCGTCAAAATTTGTATTGCATAAGTATTTGGAGCACTAAAATGGATGATATTTATCTATTTTTACTGATTTTTTTTCTTTCAGCTTAATAACTTAGTCTTGCCAAGAGGGCTAGAGCCTGTTTGGGAGACAAAAATCAAAGGCTTTTTCATTTCATGTGTCAATTATCTACTTGACAATATAATTTTTGATATCATTGTAAAACGTTCAGCTCTCCTTGAACCATGTAGATTTGACTGCAGCAAAAAAAAGTTGGCTGATGGATTGATCATGTTCTTATTGCTGAAATAAATCTCTTGGATGGAACATCACATGCATTATATCATTGTCCTGACTCATCTACTAGTGTTAGGCATGTCTCTACCTTTAACTGCCAGCAGAGTTGATGAGGACAAATTTGTGAAATACTTGTGTCTTGCAAACTGCTACATCTTCCAACTGCTGCCCTTTAAGACCACTGTCACCTACATCAACATGGCTGTGAAATGAGATGTTACTCTGGACACCATGGTACTTTTGACACCTGTATTTTGTGACAGCAACTGACTCTTGATATTGTCCAGGAGAACAAAGCTGTCATTGTCATGAGCAGAGAGCATGAACCAACTGCAATGTACTGACCACTGACATCAGCAAAGGATTTCAGTTTTATACAATTTAAAGCCAAACTCAGCTAAAAAAATATTTGATCTTTTTTTCTGTGATGAATCAATGTCATTAGTAATTTGTTGATAGCATTTTCCTTTCATTTTATTATTCTTACTTTTTATCATGACATTGAAATTCAAAAGTGCATTAAAATAATAAAAGATACTTTACAAAAGCTAAACAAAGTATTAAGAAACAGGAAAATTTTGTAAGAAATAAAGAAAAGAATTATTTACTACTATTTGTCTTATGTTAATAGTCATATTTTGGTTGTTTGTAATGTGACAATTGAAATGTGTAAATTGAACTTGGAAAGATATGAATCCATCCTTTCTCCCTCTTATGAATTTAATAGCTGAAAAAAAAAGCAACTTCTCTAGCCTTTGATGGTATAACCTCTGAAGAATTAATGCCTTTTACTTATAATCTGACATTATTTCTTATCACTTTAGATATTACATTTAGTGTTTAAGTAAATATCCGTTCTTTTTTTTTTAAACAGTGTAAATGTATGTCTTCCAATCTGCATGTTTGAGAGTCTTAACGAGAATGTGCCTTTCAGCAGGGTTTGAATCTACATCTTCCTTATAGATCTACCATCTGACCTGGTGTTCTTTAGACCCTTATCCATGGAAAGCTTTCACATCCCAGAAAGGTTTAGTTACCCTTTCTAAGGATCTCTCAAACCCCAGAATTGTTCTTTTATATCCAAAATGTAAACAAAGGTCATTTCTGAAGAATTCGTGGATATTTTTATTTTTCATTTGACATTTTTTATTAGTTTAAATGTTATATTTAGTAACATTTAGTTTATGTAGAACACTGTTTTTTAAACAGAAGAGTAAAAAGAGTATTTGAACCATAGGTGTGTCAGAAAGTATGTACAGTAAGATTATATATACTTTTATTATTAGATATTTTTGGGTATTTGAACTTAGAAACAAAACCCAGAAACCTATCCTGTTCATAAGAAGAGGAACTTCTATACAAAAGGAATTATTTTAGTCATGACTAAGCAATAAAATTATAGAAAACAATTCAGGTTTGAATCACTGCAAGTGAGTCAGTGGCCTCTTCACCAATCAATGTAATTAACTGCTTAGGAAATCCTACACAAACTTTAAAAAACGTAATGTTAACATGGTAATGAATTACAATAAGATGTGGTTTGATAGTCAAGCACCAAATATAATATATAACAGCCACTAATCTTTTAATGTAGTGGCAGTAGTTAAAAGACACAGTACAACTCACAGTCCTGTGGTTGAAATCCCATTTGATTTTAATTGAATGGAAAAAGAAAGAGAAATCAAAATGGGGACAATGTGTAGTCTTTTGCAAACTGTTAGAGTGGAACAAAGGACAAAGTTACTTGATTTCAAATTGTCTGGGTCAAATAAAGAATGTTTCCTAGTTTTCAAATCCTCATTATCAAATAAGAGACAATTTTTTTTTTAATTACTTGGGTCAGACAAATCCATTCCAAAATTTAAAACCTAACTAATGTAGTCATTATTTATTCTGGAATTTGTTCTCAAGTTATTCTTTAATCCAAAATGTCTAAGGGTGTTTAAATTTACAAAAGGAGTCATAATTTTTTCTCCAAATGGTAAACCAAAACTAAATATTTTTTACACATTCAGTCAGTTTCTTTTGACTTACCTCTGCTCCTGTGTTGAGTGCTGCTGTAACTTGACCCACATCTACAGCACTCTGATAAAATTGATCATAACAGAACCTGACAAGAAAGAAAATAATTTTATTTCAGCTTTTTTCACTTTAATAAATTCAAAAATATGATAAAACAAAATTATTTTCTTATCAGCTTATTAAGTTTGTATTTATGGATAGGTATAAACAAAACTTTTAATATAAATTACATGATCACTTTTTTTTATTAAATTGAAGGGTGTTCTCAATAGTTATTTAACTATATATATCAGTAGTTTGGGTTCTGGACTAAAATTTACAAGGTGCAATTCATGCTAATTTTTTTTTTTTAAGCAAGGTGGTAATGACACTAGAATGCAGGGGCTTACAGAGAGTAAAATGAAAGAGAATGAGAAGATTGAGAATGGGGCGATTGGGCAAAGAACAAAGAAGGAATAGAGTTCAAGACGATGGAAGATGGCAATTGATGTTTATTGAAATTTTTGAAGATTGCAATTATCAGGAAAGCAAAAAATCGGAAGGAAGTTCCATAGGAGAGAAGTGCAAGAAAAGAAACTACTACTCTAAGTATGTTGTGGTGCAGTGGATATCAGCTAAAAACAAGAAATCATCTATCACTTATGCACAAATACCCTTGGGAAGGGTGTTAATCCATCTCTTCTTCCTCCAGCTACGGGTTAAATAGCAGGACAGATTGGGTTCTATAGCTTTGGTTTGCAACTAGTCTACTGCAGAAAGTAATGGCAACCTACTGCGGGAAAATCTGCCTGGTCAGTCACATTTCTTTCAAGACATGATCACGCAAGTGTGTATCCTGTATGGCACTCAACTGACTGAGAGTAGAAGTGGTGGTTACATCTCGCTAATTCAACAGTAAAACAGTGAAACCTAGTAACCAATCTTGTAGCACACTTAAATTTATGCAGTTAGGGCACCAGGAAAATAAAACCCATTAGAACAGTTACCATGAATATATTTGTAGAAAAGACAGAGGGAAGCCACATCACAAGAAAGTAAGTTGCATGTTATACTGACTTGGAAAGTCAACTAGAGATAGTTTTTAATACCATGTTCCCCTAACCCACAAATTTTAAAAAGCTTGTAATTGCAATGCCCTATGCCTTGGAAACAATGCCTATAAAATGTGTTTCTGTATTTATCATATTGCTTTATACATAGATTTATTACTTTAATTATTACATTGCCTCATGTATGTGCCAAGAACATTGCCTCATTTACACTGTGATTTTTTCTATTCTTTTTTAATCAGTTCATTCCAAGCAAAATGATAATGTTACTAAGATACAAGGGGATACTGAAAAAGAATGAAAAGACTTTAAGAGGAACTGGAAACTGAATCTCAAAAACAGAAAAAGTGATAAACCACTACTCCTGTTCAAAAAACCAGGGAGGATTGTGAACTGAGCAATACACAAACCTATCTACACCTATTAAAGAGAAAAAGTAAATAAATAATTAGTAAATAAAACTTCAGAATTCAAGCAGAGGTGTTAGAAGTATAGTAGGTACCTCCACTTTTTCGCTAAAAAGAAGCATAACATGATGAAAAAAGACCCCACAAAGTTTTATCATCAAAATATTTATGTTATTATTTAGAGGAAAGATCAGAGTATTTTTTTATTACTTTATTAATTATTTTAATACTTTCTAACACTTTAGAAATTTTGGTTAAGTTTTTGTTTTTCTTGCATCAGCAGTCAACATAATATATATGATTAGTGTTTTAGTGGCTTTTCTTCAGGTAAAAAACACATTAATTTGGAAATTCTTGCAAAAATCAAATAATTATCAGATTTTAATGAAACTTTCTAGGCTTATTCACAAATGAATGAAATTACTTCTTAATTATTCTTTTTAAAAGAATTTTAGTAAAACCTTTATTTTTTTACACATAATACCCCCCACCCCCCATACCTTACATACACAGATTTGAGAAATTAAGTTTTCATCCAAAGTTATTTATTAGTTAAAAGCAGGACTTCTTGGAGAATGTAAATTGTTGATTTTTTTCAAACTACTACTTATTTCCTGAAAACCTGCTCTGAATCATAAAATAAAAAAATGCAATAAAACTATGACATTATTAATTAGAAAAAGCTTTTAATTGCTTTTATAAATAAGATTTATTATGGACACTATTGTCTTGAGAAAAATCTTTTTTCATGAAAAATGTTTACAAGAATTTTTTTTCATTTCCAAAAATTTTAATTATAATAATTTATAATAAAATTCTGCATAACTTTCATCCAGTTAGATAATAATGTTATTAAGCGAAAACTATATTTACTAATCAAAAATTGAAAAGATTAATACAAATCATTTTGCTCCAGGATTTTTTAATTGGAGTAGATAGACTAAACTATCACCCGGTTCACACTCCACCCACGTCTATTGCACAGGTGTAGAGGTTCATCCCTTGTTCCTTGTTCAGGATGTGGTTTCCGGCTTTCTCTTTTCCAATCTTTTCACTTTTCTTTTTTTTCTTTTTTTTTTTCAATTGGAGTAGATAGACTAAACTATCGCCCGGTTCACACTCTACCCATGTCTATTGTACAGGTGTAGAGGCTCATCCCTTGTTCCCTGTTTAGGATGTGGTTTCCGGCTTTCTCTTTTCCAAATCTTTTCACTCTCACGTAGGCCCCTGCACATCAGTGGTATTACCGCCTTGCTCGGGGTGATATGATTTAAAAAAATATATATATATTACATAACATGCCCATTTTAGAAAGTATGGTCGACCATAGACGGCATTATTAGAAAATAAGAACGATAATAAATCTAAAGTCAATATTCCTTGAAAATTATATAAAAAAGGCACTCGCGTCATTTTCTTAAATTATGTTTTACAGATAAATTCTCCATAGAATAACAATCACTATGTCAAGACCTGTCAGCACTTCATCAATTATATAAAACATGGTGATGCCAATTAAAAAACAGTTACTGTTGTAATACCCCAATGGCCGTCCCGAACAATTTCCTCCGGCGGCCGTTCTCCACGCTGTGTTGTTGCCGGGAATTTGTAGAAAATGTCGGCCGGACAGCTGGGGGTACAAGATTGACTGTAAGGAACGAACTTCCAAGATTTTGGATGAGTGGAAAAGAAGGCTTTATTCGTTTAGAGTTAGCCTTGTCTGCTGGGGCAGGCGAATGTGACACGCAGCTCTAACTCCAATTAATGGAGATCAACAAACCCAAACTGGACGAAGACAAGACGAGGAGAGATACTTCCTTCAAGCTCGCACCCGGCTGACTCCTTTCACTTCTCTCGTCTTTAACTTAACTCCTCAACTCGGAAAAAAACACCTGAATTTATCTAAAAATCGACCGGAACAAGGAAATCCGGAAATGCTCTAGACCACCGGTGACAAACACCGGCGATTGTAAGTCTGAAATTTCAGTTATCTTTTTTTTGTTTATCTTAATAAGGCTTCCGCAGGAAAAGGCTTAATGTGAGGTCAAGATACAGTAAGAACAGCCTTTGACCGCTGAACTTTATCACTGAGTCAATTTTCCTCAAAAAGAAAAAGTGTTTATTTATTTATTTTTCTCTTCTTTTTCACTTTTGTTAGACATGTTTTCTAAACTATTTTCTATTCTAATCTATTTTCTATTTTAATCTATTATAATAAAATACATATCTAGTTATCGTGTCACACTGTTTTATTTTAAAAATATATTTATGTGTTATTTTAAACTTAAAGTAAAGAATAATTGTTTCAAATCAGCTTAATTATAGTTTAAATTAGCTAATATTTCATAAATAAAGTTTCAGAAAATTATATTTTATTTTGAGAAGATTTTTTAATACAGAGTATTACATTGCAATGAAAGACAGCTAAAAAAGGTACTAATCAGCTATTTTAGACAAAAGAAAAATCAATTCCAATCAATACTGGAAATAGTAAATTTAATCCTTTAGCTTCAATTAAAGTTAAAATGAATGCTTCAAGAAAGCTTTTACATTTGTAAAAATTCAATTTAAACTATAGGTATCAAAAATTGGTAGAGGTATAGAGTTGAAGCAGACATTAGAATATAACTGGAAACCCAATCCCAAACCAAAGAAACACAGAATAAACCTCAAGTTCTATTCAAAAGACTGGGAAGAAGTGTGAACCAAGCGATTGCCAAATTTATCTACTCCTACTGAGGGGAAAAAATAAATTAATAATTAGTATTCAGTATAAAAAATTCAATTAGAAAAACTGAAAGTAAATACAATGAATCAAAATACCAATTAGAGAAACATGTCATAATAGGTTATTCCATCTTAAATAAATCAACAATGTTTTGCAGCAGTTTTTGACATCAACATGAGATCTTTCTTGTTGAAGAATTTTAACACATTCAACATTATGGATAGAAATTAGGGAATCTTATATTGTGTTTTTTCCAAACTCAACATGTGCTAAGCAAATGCATGGATTTGGATGAAAAAAAGCCCAGAATGACATTTAAATCTGCAAAAACTTTTCATCCTTTAATAATCAGTTACACCAAGTTTAATTTGTAATTTATATAAATGTTGATTGAAAAAAAAAAACAAATGCTGTGCTGGTAAGATAGCAACGGTCACAAATCACTGCTCAGGGTCCCCAATCAAGCTTGACACCTCAATCAGAGGATTCAAGGTTAGTACACACCAGCCCTGCCTAAGATATAGATCTGTTACCAGAGTGAAAAAAAATTTGAGAATACAGTTAAATGTTTTTTGACTGATTAATGTGATCTGTGTGGCTGTCTATAGAACAAAGCTATTTTAAAATTGCAACAGGTGTAATGCTTATCAAATAAAAAGCAAAAATCAATCCAATGTAGTATTTTTAACCATGTGTTCCTGAGAACAATGTGACCAAAGAAAGAGAACAAAGATGACATTTGTACTGAGTAATGTATGCTTCTCGTGTCTGCCAACTTTGTATCACAGATTTTAAAAGTGTGTCGAGTTTAAAGAGGCTCACCCATTCAAAGTTCAACTCTGTCTCATAATGTCATACTTGACAACAAGGTGGCAGCTAGCATATATCTATCTATATATTATGAAAATTGTGCGATTGTTTACTTGTAATTAATGCCATTGTGAAAGGCATGAATCCAGCTATCCCTGCACAGTACTACCACTTAGAATTGCATTTTACAGTGATATTTTGTGATGGTCATACTCAACAATAAGCAGGTAGCCATTATTTAATTTCTATGCTAAATGTTTCTTCTCTCAATCTTACTTGTGGAAATCTCATTTTGCTTTCCAGTCAACTTTGATCTTCAAAAATATAAATTCAAAATCATTATCTTCTGTCTTATGAATTCCTTCTATTTTATTGGTCTCTCTCCTTAATAATTCCATCCTGGGTATGACAATAAGCTACACCTGGAAGCAAAGACACTGATTGGAATGTTTTGAGGAGTGTGGTACCACTTCTCAATTGCTGTTGTTCCCAGGTCCACTCTGACCTAAGATAGTAGCACTTGTTATGGTCCTAACTATGGACAAATATTGAACCCCCAAACTGGGGTCAATACACTATAAAGATATAAAAAATACATTTTTTAGAGTAAAGATATCAGCAATAGATTATTAATGTTAAAAATAACAATTTACAGCAATTGATTTTAATAATAAAAAAAGTAAATTACTTTTAGTATTAAATGACTCATTAGGAGTTGATATACCATGAAACAAACAATCTTTAATGTTTTTATTTTTCTCATATTCTTTCACACTCAATAATCCCTTGCATCCTATCAGCTTTATTGACTTGCTTGGAATGAAATAATTTAAAACATATATATTGTAAATACATGGGAAATTATCTTAAGAAAGTGTTACTAAATACTTCACTAAAAAAAAGTACTGTCAATGGTTTTACTAAGGAATGTACCAAAAATCAGGTTAAAAAAAAATTAATAAAGGTATTACTGACCATATTAGACTCTTTTATGCATAAATTTTAAAAAAAGTTTATTATTGAAAGAAGTGCTGTGGTCTCATCAAATAAAACAAACATAAAAAGTGACAAATATCTCTAGAATCAAGAGAATTATGAAACCAAGGCAGTTCACTTGACATGATGGAAGTTTGTAGGAAGTTTATGTGACTAAGATAGAAATGAGATTATTCAAGCAGAATATACGTCTTACATCCTATCCCTTTCCATTTATAAAGGCAATTTTAGATTTTAAAAATAGCCTGTTTGACATTTGCTAAACCTTAGGGGACTTTTTATTTGTTTTTGAGCAAAAGTAAGATCAGAAAAAGACCATCCCATGATACAAGTTGCCCAAAATAAATAGCCTCGGTTACAATGCACAGTACTATTATACAAGTCAGGACTATAAAAAAAAAAAAGACAAAATTGAAATCAGAACCAAAAAAAGAAATATTTTAAAAAGCCAAAGAATAAGTTCTCACTGTTACTTTTAGCTTTTTGAAAATTAGAAATTCATCCAAACATTGATTTTTCTTTTGACTACAGAAAAAAATGTTTGCCTTGATCAGAACAGGGTGATATTCTTAAAGATCAGCCTAAATTTGCATATATGTTTTTTTTCCAAAATTTTTATTAGATATACCTAAAAATCAAAGTAGCATCAGGAATGAATGGATGTTGATAAACATTGACTATCATCACAAGGTGTCTCGGAAGCATGGGTAGATATTTATCTAGATTCCAAGAATTTGAACAATCAATTTGTCTTGTATTAATGATGTGTTTAAATTGTGCATGTGTGTTTGTGTTTGTGTGTGTGGTCATATACATCAGTTCAATTGGATTTCAATGTAATATTTTAGACATAGAGCGTAGGACAGATAAACTGTCGTCAAAATTATGCAAAAACAGAAAATAACATTGACATCTCATTTGAACAGATATATTTACCAAAATTACACAAAAATATCTTGAAGTACGAAAGAGTAAATTTATTCAACAAAATTACCATTGGCTTCAACCACAGCCTCCAAATGACTTTGGAGTTTCCGGCAACTCTTCTGGACAGTTTCTGTAGTATCATATGCAAATTAATAAGCAAGTATAAATAGAGAATAACTGGAGAGGTAAGAAACAGGAAAACTTTTTGTCACAAAGGACATGGAGAGCTGCGCTATAACTACCACTACACAAAAAGAAATGCGAAACATAGCAATGGCATCACCGATAGGATCCTTAAATTTGATGGATGGCCCAGAATACATAAAAACATAAATAAGAATTTTTGCTGCATTTACAAAAATTAAAAAATTAAGAGACACAAAGACCAATGCAGAAGAAAACAAGATAACCATTTTATTTCTTGCTATAGTTGGGTGCGAAGCTGTGAAGAAAATTTCAACAATGTGTTACCCAAGCAAATTAAAAGAAATGATATTTGAAGAAACTGTGAAAATTATGAAAAAGAACATAAGACCAAAAAAAATTGGTAATCACTGAAAGAATCAAATTTTTAGAAACAAGACAAGAACCAAATGAGTCCGTTATACAATACTTAAGAACAAGCCAAGTATTTTGAATTTGAAAAATTGGGAGAACAGGAAATGACTATAGAAGATGAATTGATTATTCTTAAATTAATTAGAGGCTTGCAAGACCAAAACTACAAGTGAAAAATACTAGAATGTCTACAGAGTAGCCAAATGAGTTTGAAAGCTAGCGTCGAGTTTTTGCAATGGTTAGAGTTGATAGGAGACTTTAATCAACAAAAAAAATTTGTGGCATATAGGACAAGCACAATCAGGTCCATAATTAAATGTAGATATTGTGGAAAAAAATCATGAGAGAGACAAGTGCAAATGTCCAGCTCTAGGAAAACTATGCTCAAATTGCAAAAACAAGAAATCGTTTTCAGAATATATGCAAATATGAAAAGCAAATAGAAAAAGTAAAACCTGTTCAAAACACCTCTGAAAAAGAAACTGACAATGAATACACAAAAAAGAAGTCGAGAAAAAATATGGATAAATGGCCAAGTACTTGACATGCAAGTTAATGCAGATACATCCGGCCATAGATAATATCAACAAAGCGACAAAATCAAAAAAAGTGCGTGGGAATTTTAAGACTATATAAAGTCTAGAATTTTTGTTTGTAAGGACAGAGAACCCCTGCTGGCTTCAGATTCTCAATAACCCCTCCACGTGTGCAACTCTCTCTGACTGCTCTACTACTCCACACAAGCATCACCGTCAAAGAATAAAAATATAAGACTATAAAACTTTTAAAAAAAGCTTTTAAAAACTCTGGAGAGTTCTCCGACCCTTCTAATTTTGGCAAAGTGTTCAAGGCTATTATCAATGCTGACATGATTCAACATCTCACATCCAACAACTTATTTTTGGACAAGCAGTATGGCTTCTGCTTCACCAGGTCTACTGCTGATGTGCTAACAGCCATCACCAAATACATATATCAGGCCATTGATAAGGCAAATCCTAGGCTGTTACCCTGAATATCTTGAAAGTGTTTGATAGGGTTTGGTATGCTGGCCTTCTGTGCAAACTACAAGGCTATGGTATAACTGAACGATTATTCGATTTAATCCAATTGTTCCTGTTAAACCGTAAAATGATAGTCATTCTGAATGGGCATACTTGCAAATCCTTTCATGTGAATATTGGTAACCCTCAAGGCTCTATCCTAGGTTCTACACTCTTCCTGATATTCATCAATGAGCTTCCTATGTAGCCAGTTCCTAAGTTAGTATTTATACAGATGACACCACCATCTACTACCATCTCAATATCAAATCTGCCAAGGCTGACAAAGTAGACCTTTCCTATGATCTTGGAAAGAACCTCCAATCTATGATGGATTGGGGTAAGAAATGGCTCATAAATTTTAATACTTCCAAAACAAAGCTGCTCCTTTTTAACACCATAGAGATGCTTCCCTCCCATATATTAATATGGATCATACTAGCGTTCATGAAAGCAATACTCTGTGCCTCCTCAGCCTCACACTCCCAGCAAGTGGAATGAATGCTGGGAGTGTGAGTGGAATGAATGCATTGAATATCTAAATCTACTGCTATCAGTCTATTCATGTCTATCTGCATCACTCTATTCTTGGGCCATTCCATGTTACGTGTGTTACAGTTCAGAAGGGTTTTCAGCGATAAAATTTATTTAAAATCGCCCTTATAATAATTTACTCTCTTTTTTTTTTGACTTGTGTAGTCTTAAGGCATTACTCTTTCATGTAATACATAAAAAAAAACATACTTATGACTATTTTTTATAATAGCCTTGTTTCTAGCGTCACGTGCATTACATTCAGACGTGAAGGATATTTCAAACATTTTTAAAGAATGTATAAACTCTGCGAATTGTGCCTTTATTTTTTTATAAAAATGGGTTTTTCTAAATTTTTATGGAGTCTCCTAATTATTACAATAGTTTTTTAGTAAATTTTTATTCATTGAAGCCCTGAGAATTAAGATATTTGTTGTTACGTGTGTTACACCTTAGCGTCACGTGCGTTACCCGTGCGAAATATCGCCGATTTCCAAAGCTCCAGGAAGTGGGAAAATACTCAAATTTGGCAACCAATCAGAATAAAGAATTTTCTTAATCTTAGTTTTTGTCCTGAGAGAATTGGTCATTTGGTTTGGACAGCACCATCCCTTAAAGTTCAGGCTCCGTAGCATAAACAATTTTCATCGAAAAGATTTCAAACCTGCACAGGTTAGTGTAAAAACCTTTCTTTTTTTTTTTTTCATATTTGTATCATAAAAATATATCAAGTAGTTTTTTTTTAAACTGTTTGAACGCACACATATATATATAAGAATTTTGGAGTTTAAATTTTTCGGACAGCGTTCATTTTTCAAGCACTCACGAAGGGTGACAGTGTAAAAAACATCAAGGCCAGCTTAGTTTTTCATATGGTTGAAAGAAAAAATTATTTCTCAACCCTTGAACATTTTAACTTGTGATAAGAAGAAAAATGAAATATTTTAATTATTTGTTTTTCATTTTATTTGTCAAATTAATTTCTTTATCTAATTTTTTGAAACAAGTAAACAACTAAGTATTGATATGGAGCAAGGTGTAAAAAGAAAAATATTTTTCAATAAAAATGAACGCACCCATTTTCCACCTAACACCAAGTGTAGCTGTATGCTTAGGAAAAAATTAGAAATTATTTTAGAAACTTTGAAACAGAAATAGTATGAAATGTTTCAATGAAATGAATTTTCTAAAATAATTTCTAATTTTTTCATGGGCATATATCTACACTTGGTGTTAGGGGAAAAAAGGGTGCGTTCAAACTTTGAAAGTAAACAATTCCTTTTATTGTAAAATATTTTTCTATTTTTCTTTTTTTTTCTTTGAAAAAAAAAATGAAATGTTTTTTTTTATTTCAAATAGGTCCTTGTTTAAATGTTAAAAATAAATTATCGAAGATAAAAAAAGAATTTTTTTTATTTATCTTCGATATTTATTTTTAACATTTAGACAAGGACCTATTTGAAATAAAAACATTTCATACTATTTTTGTTTCAATGAAATGAATTTTCTAAAATAATTTCTAATTTTTTCATAAGCATAAACCTACACTTAGTGTTGTAATTGCATACCGGGCCCAGAACGTGATAGGAAAACTGAGTCCCCCAGTTCCAGTAGGAATGGTAGATATTGGAAGAAATCAGGATGTACTGTATCATTTTCAACCTGAAATTTTTCAATAAATGAATCTTTTATAGCATTGTATGAGTATGTTATTTATTATGTTGAAATCCATTGATTATTGAAGGTTTTGAAGTGATATTTTGGCATGTAACACACGTGATGTCATGTGTAACACACGTGACGTCACGTGTGTTACACAAATTCAAAGTGTTCTTTCAAGAAAAAAAAATAGCTTGATTTTTTTCTTTGCTATTATCATGTTTGCAGTAATATACTAGCTTATAATCAGAAAGGATTTTTTCCTCAGGAGTTTTATTGAAGAATGAGAAAAAAAAATGTTGATTAACCGTAACGTGTGTTACATGGACACAGAGCTAACTTTATGAAATTTTCATGTAAAAATGATTAACAACAGAAACTCAAGACCTCAATTATTTTGAAATCTATGTATGTATCAATCATGAAAAATATAATTAAACATAATTCTATGTTATTTATTAGTAAAAATGAATGCCTGAAAAATAGGCAATTCTTTCATTTTCTGACTTCAATAAATAGCCGGACAACACAGACAACACAGAAAAGATCAGAACTGGAATTTTTTATTTTTTTGTAGTTTAGGGTGTTGTCTTTCAGAAAAAACATAACAATGCTGGAAAATATTGGATTTAAAATTCTGTGATTTTGGACCACTTTCCCTTTATTCATGCATATCTGTATCACTCTATTCATGTCTATCCATATCAATCTATTCATGTCTATTTGTGCCAATCTATTTGTGTCTATCTTTGTCAGTCTATTTGTGTCTATCTTTGTCAGTATGTTCGTGTCTATCTTTATCAGTATGTTCGTGTCTATCTTTATCAGTATGTTCGTGTCTATCTTTACCAGTCTATTCGTGTCTATCTTTGTCAATCTATTCATGTCTATCTTTGTCAATCTATTTGTATCTATCTTTGTCAGTCTATTTGTGTCTGTCTTCGTCAGTCTATTTGTGTCTATCTTTGTCAGTCTATTCATGTCTATCTTTGTCAGTCTATTCATGTCTATCATTGTTAGTCTGTTTGTGTCTATCTGTGCCAGTCTATTCGTGTCTATCTGTGACAGGCAATTCATGTCTATCTGTGCCAGTCTATCCGTGTCTATCTTTGTCAGTCTATTCGTGTCTATCTTTGCCAGTCTATTCGTGTCTATCTGTGCCAGTCTATTCGTGTCTATCTGTGACAGGCAATTCATGTCTATCTGTGCCAGTCTATCCGTGTCTATCTTTGTCAGTCTATTCGTGTCTATCTTTGTCAGTGTATTCATGTCTATCTGTGACAGGCAATTCATGTCTATCTGTGCCAGTCTATCCGTGTCTATCTTTGTCAGTCTATTCGTGTCTATCTTTGCCAGTCTATTCGTGTCTATCTGTGCCAGTCTATTCATGTCTATCTGTGACAGGCAATTCATGTCTATCTGTGCCAGTCTATCCGTGTCTATCGTTGTCAGTCTATCCGTGTCTATCTTTGCCAGTCTATTCGTGTCTATCTGTGCCAGTCTATTCGTGTCTATCTGTGACAGGCAATTCATGTCTATCTGTGCCAGTCTATCCGTGTCTATCTTTGTCAGTCTATTCGTGTCTATCTGTGACAGGCAATTCATGTCTATCTGTGACAGGCAATTCATGTCTATCTGTGCCAGTCTATCCGTGTCTATCTTTGTCAGTCTATTCGTGTCTATCTTTGCCAGTCTATTCGTGTCTATCTGTGCCAGTCTAATCATGTTTATCTGTGACAGGCAATTCATGTATAACTGTGCCAGTCTATCCGTGTCTATCTTTGTCAGTCTATTCGTGTCTATCTTTGTCAGTGTATTCATGTCTATCTGTGACAGGCAATTCATGTCTATCTGTGCCAGTCTATCTGTGTCTATCTTTGTCAGTCTATTCGTGTCTATCTTTGCCAGTCTATTCGTGTCTATCTGTGCCAGTCTATTCGTGTCTATCTGTGACAGGCAATTCATGTCTATCTGTGTCAGTCTATTCATGAATACCTTTGCCAGTCTATTCGTGTCTATCTGTGCCAGTCTATTCATGTCTACCTTTGTCAGTTTCTTCATGCCTATCATCTGTCAATATTAATCTGTCGCACAACTAATTTTTCAGCATTAAAATCACCTGAAAAATTAGATAATTATAAGATTTTATTGAACTTTTTACATATTATCTGTTAATAAATAAAGTTATTTTTAAACTTCTTTTTGAATTTTATAGAAATATTTTTATGCCTGTCATTGAATTAGAATATACAGATGCACAAACAGCACACACACACTGGTTAATGTACATACAAATTTTTCAAAAATTGGACATGGACATTTGTTTTAAGAACCCTAACCTCTGGATAAAATAAAATGTGTGTGGCTCTTTGAAGTCACATTCATGTCACATGTTAAACTTGGTATATTTACTTGTAAATGTAGTATTTTAAAAGGATAAACAATTTAGATTTTAAAGTTGATCCTCTTGCCATCAGCAAATTAACAGGTGAGGTTCAGAGCTAGTAAGTTATAATAGCAACAGTTGCTCTAAACTATTACTATATCGATAGCAACTCAAGATAGTGTCGTAATAGTAACAGCAAGATCAGTCCAATAAAAAGCATTAGCAACTTTCGCCTATTCTACAATATCAGTGCTGTTCAAATATCAATAGCAACACTAGGGATGAGTCAGGTATTTGAGGACATGTGATTGTGCGCCTGTAACTATATGATAATCAATTAATGTGCTTTGTCTTTTCAGGACACCAATGGTGAACCATCAGATAAAACAAGAGATGAAATGACATGCTGTAATTGGTACAATACACGCAAAACACAACAATGTCGAAATTGCATGTTTTAGCCATTTGTGCATAAAGTTCAGAAGAAGATGGAAGCCTCCAATGAGGATGTGCCAAGTGAAGCACAAAAAGCATTCACAAGAATTAAACAGTATCAGGAGACCTTATTTCATAAAGTGATTTCAGATCATTTTAAATGGGTTGTATCGCCGAGGTGGAAGGACGATACCCAGAAAATGTGTGCTGAGTATCTACAGCACAAAATCTGTGCTAAGGGATATTAATACAAATAAGACAGACACCATAAACAACCAACAAATAGTTGAAGAATCAAGAAGTTGTTAGAGCCACAGCAAACACAGTCCAATACTAATTGTCAATGACACTCCGAAAATTTCAGACTGCTATTAGTCTTTACTTTTAGAGCTTCCTCACTTGGTAAGGTTAATCCTTGTACAAAAATTAAACACTTGAACATATCCGTGCTTAATTCATTCAGTCAGAACTTTTCACACTCCTTATTCCCTATACTTGCGTACATTGTGTAGTCTTCATCATCGTTTTTTGATAAATTTAAGCAATGCCATCCCATGCTGAATAAAGAACTATGTTCTCCAAAAACTTTAGTCTATCTCAAAAAATTTCTTCAAATGTAATTTCTCCAAATTGTTTGTGTAGAATATAGTTTTTGTATTTTTTGTGTTCTGACTGACCAAACTTACTTAATAGTAAACAAATTTTATCATCTGTCCAGCTCGAGAAGTCTTTCACAAATATCTCTTCAAACCTGCAATAATAAGCATCAAACATGACCGCCACTTCAGGTTTATATGAAAAATTTCCATTTGATTTAAACACAGCATCCTAAGAAAATGTATCTGGTTTATTTAGGCTTATTTCTCTTTTTGAGAAGTTGCTTTTCTTGCTGTTTTTGAGCTAATTTTCATTGTTTAAAAAATTCAAGGAAGCATTCCTAGATGTCCTCCATTTTTAAATTTACTAGTGTTCCTGATCATTTTGAAATTGTTGTTAAACCGTTCATTAAAATAGTTGCAAACAATGCTCTGAATCGTTGTTGTTTTTGATCGACTGTGAGTAAATGCGACACCCACTTTAAACAGCGTTTTCTTTGACAAATGTTCATGCAAAATGGTAAATAGACTGCCTTCTGATATGTTCAACTCCTCTGCTATCTCACATAAGTTCAATTTAAGATTGGCCAAAATGAGTTAGTGGATATTTTTTGGTGTTTTCCAGGACAACCACCAATTTTGGGTAACCTGGCACCATTTGTGTCTGTATGGTCGCATTTAAAGTCAGCATACTACCTCTTAACTGTTGTTTCTGATGGAGCAGAGTCCAAATAACACTTATGAAGCCATTGCTTTGCTTGAACAGTATTTTTTCCCTTCAGAAAGCAATGCTTTATTAACACACAAAATTCAGATTTTTCCATTGTTTTGAAAATTTTCAACAGTAACTTTACTTAAATAACTGTAATTTGTAAACTAATAATCCAATTGAGCCTAAATTTTGTCATGTGCCATTTGAAGGTTAGTAGTTTACAAAAATAAAAATGGATTTTTTTATTAGTGGCATCATCTATATGTCAGGCCCAAGACTTATTAAGTGTTGTGTTATGCAACAGAATGCTGTATATGTTTCTGCAGGATTCTGTACCTGTTCACAAAGCTGTGGTGATCTAAGATTAGATGACAGACAATCTGCACAACTACATCACACAAAACATGTGGTCACCTAATTAACCACATTTAAATCCCTTTGACAGTTGCAAGTGTCATGTTATTTAACAGAAGTAATCAACATTATCACAATGTAACTGAAACTGATTCCCTGAAAACCACCATTATCCAAGTTATCCTTAACTAGCAGTATAGCCCAGCATTGCTCGGGTGTAATGAAAGCTTTAAAACTAATCCATGGTCCTGGAGCTCAGACTCTTTGGACGTTGGCACAAAAGACTAAAAAGCAATAGTTGTCTCCAGTTAAAGCAAAACCATAGACTGAAAGAAAAATGAATGGATGTAAGTCAAATTTTGATTTCCTGGTATCGATATCAAATTTTCTGCACTATTGTAAGAACTACAACCTTGAAACTTCTGAATATCGTTTCTTATGTCTTTGTCTATGAGTGTATCAAATTTGATTAAAATCAGACCACTCCTTCTATAACCCAATTTTTTCAATTATCGATTTTCGATATTTATCGGGGGTACCTCGCCATAAAATCTAGCTAAGAACACTCGCAGACACTTATAGTACAACTGTGTAAATTTTCAAGAAAATCGGTTCAGCTGTTTCAGAGTCTGTAGGTAACAGACACACACACACAGAGACAAAGTTCCATTTATAAATAAATTTAGATAGATATTAATGATTCCAGTCTCATATTGAAGCCAACATTTATCAGGAGTTACATCGAATAAACATGTAATCCAAACATTACAGCATCTGTGTACCAGGTTTTGTATTAATAAATTTAGTTGTTTGTAAGATGAATTTGTTTTTCTTATAATCTTCAATGACTCTTCAAATACATAATACAAATACATAACCTGTAAGATAAAATAACAATAACACCTCCCAGATATGATACAGTATCAATAACAACTCCCAAGTATGATACAATATCAAAAATGCCCCCGCAAATATGATATATCAATAACACTTCCCAAATATTATATAATATCAATAACACATCCCAAATATGATATAATACTAGTTACACTTCCTAAATATAATATAATATCAATAAAACCTCCCAAATATATAATATCAATAACAACTCCCAAATATGATACAATATCAATAACACCTCCCAAATATGAGATAATATCAATAAAACCTCCCAAATATGATACAGTATCAATAACAACTCCCAAATATGATACAGTATCAATAACAACTCCCAAATATGATACAGTATCAATAACACCTCCCAAATATGAGATAATATCAATAAAACCTCCCAAATACATAATATCAATAACACCTCCCAAATATGATACAGTATCAATAACAACTCCCAAATATGATACAGTATCAATAACACCTCCTAAATATGATATAATATCAATAAAATCTCCTAAATATGATATAATATCAATAAAATCTCCTAAATATGATAGAATATTAATAATAGCACCCAACTGTGATACAATATCAATAACACCTCCCAAATATGACAAATATCCATAACAACTACCAAATATGATAATTTCAACAACCAATATGATATAAGTTACACCCCCAAATATGATATAATATCAATAACACCTCCAAAACATGATATAATATCAGTTACAAATCCCAAATACGATACAATATCATGACATCTCCTAGATATAATATCAATAACACCTTCCAAATATGATATAATATTAATAAAATTTTATACAATATCAATAACACCTCATAAATAGGATACAGTATCAATAACAATTTCCAAATATGATATGATATCAATAACACTTCCCAAGTATAATACAGTATCAATAACACCTACAAAATATGACATATCTGTTACACTTCCTAAATATATATCAATAACACTTCTTAAATATGATAAATATCAATAACATCTCCTAAATATGACATATGTTACCTCTCCCAAATATGATACAATATCATAACACCTCACACATATGATACAATATCAAAAACACCACCTAAATATGATACAATATCAGTTTCACCTCTTAAATAGGATATGATATCAATAACATTACCCAAATATGATATAATATGTTAGACTTCCCAAATATGATACAATATCAATAACACCTCCCTAATATGATACAATGTCAATAACACCTGCCAAATATGATTCAGTATCATAACACCCACCAAATATGATACAATATCAATTCTTCTTCTTCTTCTATGTGCTATGTTCTTTCAGGACGTAGGCAATAATGGCCTTCTACATCTCTCTATCCCTGATAGCTCTTAGCTTGCTTTCTCCTGTTACCCCACCCAAACCCCACTCTGCCCTTCAAATATGTTATATGCTGCTTTCTCTTGTCTCTCTTTCATTCTATCTGACCTGTGAGTATCAGATTCTCCAAGCCTTCCTTCCTCATCACATGTCCCAGGAACTTTAGCTGTCTTTTCCTCATGCTCAGTATTAATTTCCATTTTGTTTCCATTATTTCTAAAAACTCATCATTGCTCACATGCTCAATCCATGATATCCGCAGCATCCTTCTGTAGACTCACATTTCAGTTGCTTCAAGTTTTTCCTTCATCTTTGATGATATTGCTCAGCATTCAGTGCCATATTGAAGAACAGACATCGCATCGCAATCCAGTACTCTCTTCTTTGTTTCTAGTGAAATTTTCCTGTCTCTTAATACTCTGCTCAGCTTCTGAAATGCGTCCTTCCCCATGCCAATTCATCTTTGGATCTCAGTGTTGCACTTTCCATCTTCTGTTAGAACACTTCCCCAGTGCCTGAATTTTTGTATTTGTTTAATTGAAGTATCCCCAACCTGTAATTGGCATTTTGGGTCCCTCTGTTTGCTGATGACCATACATTTGATTTTCTTGTAGTTTATTTGTTGTCCTTTTTTTTTTCGACTTTCTTCATCTATCTTTTTTAGGAGGTCTTGTAGTTTTCTTTCCATGTTGACTATCAGAACTGTATCATCTGTGTATCTTATGTTGTTCAGATTGTAACCATTGATGACAAATTCTGGCATAACATCTAGGGTCTTCAGAATAGTCTCACTGTGCAAGTTAAATAGATCCGGTGAAAAGACACATCCTTGTCTTACGCCCCCTTTCTATTTCTGTATATCTGCTGAATTTCTTTTCTGTTTGTATGCAGGTGGTTTGCTGCCAGTAGAGGTTCTTGATTACTCTGATGTCTTTCCAAATATGTAGAGGTTGCTGCATATTTCTGTCAGTTCTTTGTGGTGTACTTTGTCAAATGTCTTGGCAAAACACAGGTAAACATTCTTTTTTATTTGTATCACCCTTTCTGATAGCATCCTAAACATAAATATTGCATTCCTTGTTCTAGTGTTCTTGATGAAACCACACTATTCTTGTCCTATTTCCGGCCTGATTCTGCTTCACGCTCTATTCATCAGGATTCAGAAAATGAGTTTCATTATGTGAATCATCAAACTGATTGTTTGGTGGAGTTCACATTCGATTGCGCCTGGATACTTAGGCAGAGCTATGAAAATTGATTTGCTTGGGTCATCTGGTATTACACCACTGTTGTAGATTTTATTTATTATTTTCATAATTTTTCTATGCCAAAATATTCTAAGACTGTCAGAATCTCTATTACAATGCCAGCTAGTCCAGCTGCTTTGTTCCTATTCAGTTTGGCCATTGCAGCTTTCACTTCAGATTTTAGTATTTCCAATTTGTCATCATCATTGTTTACTATCGGTTGCTCTCTCTTGTCATGAAAGATCTTTTATATATTCTTGCCATCGCTGGAGTATTTCCTCTTTCTCCAATATGATCATTCCATCCTTGGATTTTATCCATCCTGTTGAGGAGCAGGTTTTTTTGTCCTGTCAGTTCCCTTATTTCTTTATGCATTTCTCCTTTATTAGTCTTGCTGAATCTCTCTACTTTGACACGTTTGTTGTTGAGCCATTTCTCTTTAGCCTGTCTGCACTTGGTCCTTATTTCCTTTTGTAGTTTCTTTTATTCAGTTCCATGTCTTGGCATAGTTTTCCATCTCCTTTGCGTCATGTCAAGAATCTCTTCAGTCATCAACTCGTCTTTTTTTTGTGTCTGATTTCTTCTGGGAACATGTTGTTTGCTGATGTCAATAGTGCTTCTTTAAGTGTGTCCCATTTTGAATTTCTGTTTGTTCTTTGTATTTGTTTCTCACACTGCCAGTGTATTTTTTCTGCAGGTTGAGGTCATTCAGAAGTGTGTTGTATTGCAGTCTGGGTGCTGCCTTAGGCTTCTTTAGTCTCCAAAGTTTCACCCTTATTTTGCAGACAACTAGAAAATGGTCACTTCCACAGTCGGCACTTGGATAGGTTTTGCATTGAACCACTGCATTTCTGAATCTTTTGTTTATGGTTATATAATCAATTTGATTTGATTTGTTTCCCGGGCTATCCATTACACCTCCCAAATATGATATAATATCAACAACACCTTTCAAATATGATACTGTATCAATAACACTACCTAAATATCATACAAGACCAATAACACTTCCCAAATATCACACACTATCAGTTACACATCCCAAATATGATACGATATCAATAACAACTTCTAAATACAATACAATATAAATAACTTCTTCCAAATGTGATTCAATATTAGTTACACCTCCCAAATAATCTACAAAAGCAAGAATTTAAAAATTCCAGACCAATTCAAAACAATGTCATAATTAATCTCTCATTACAATAGCATCTATAGTGTGATAATATGATATCTGGTATTAAATTTCCTAGAGTGATTGATAAAAGGCTTTCCATTAGAAATACCAGTTGCAAAATAGAATTTTCAAAAAATAGTACTCACACCTCACACCTCACCCATACTTGTTGCTAGAAAAATGTCAGTTGAACTAAACTGAACTAAAGTTAGTTGAACTAAAACTCTGCTAGAAGGATATTTGGTCCAAAAGGAATTTTGTTGTTTTTCTATATTACTTAATTCTGCTCTAATTGTTTGAGAAGTCAAAAACTAGAATTTGGTCAACCACTTTGGTATGTGACTGGAAAGTGGCGTCACCAAACCTTTTCTCTAGATCTGTTTCTATGCATATATATAAATCAATTTTGCAACCCGACACCTGGAAGAAATATATTTTCCTAAATAGAATTACCCACAGCAGTCATAGTGAGTTGTTTCAGCACCGAGAAAAGAGTACAAATCACCATTGGTTGGATCCACAAATGGCTGCACATCTAGGGAAATGCTTAAAAGTTGTCTAAGAGCCAATTAGTTATCCAGCAATAATATAATAATAGTCAAGTGTCCATAGATTAGAGAGAGGATAAGAAGTCCTCCTGTAGAAAGTAAATTAGTCATGTAAAGAACAGAAGAAAGAGATAAACCCAGATTGTAAATAAAAAGGAGAAAAGGAATTAATAATAATGATAGAATTTATTTGCATGTCTTGCTTATTCTTTAATAAAAATATAGCTTGATACCTAGAGGACATTGAATCTCTTGAACTCTGCCAACAAAGACAAGAAAGAAAAATAAATCAGTGGACATTTTAGCAATGTGAACGAACAAAGGAAGGATTTAATTTGACCAGAAGAAAAATCTGCTGAGCTTAATAATCATGTGGGTGAGTAGAACTCTAATCAAATTAATCATCCCTGTCTGTTAACGATAACATTAATTATCAGCTATTTCAAAATAACAGCAATTCCTGTCAAATGTCTATTATAATAACATCACCATTAGCAATATTTACTGTTTGACCTTTTAAAAAAATTAACTAAAGAGAATCAATTTAATCTAAAAATCAAAAACTGAAGGAGAAAATTTTCATCTAACATTATTAGTTTTCGCTTTTAATTTCCAGTCCATCCGTCTGTATCCGAAAATGAACTCTATAGCACTTGGTTAATTTTTTCAAATTATTAAAAAGTAAAGGTTTACAGAAAAAGCTACAATCATCAAATTATACCATTGAGAACAGACGGTTCAAAAGGTGACTTTATTGAGAAATAAAAGGTCAAACATTAATACTAGAGCTGATTGCCGAAGTTTGTTCTTCTTCATTCTATCTGTCAGTTAATGTGACACTAAACAATTCTTCAAATAAAAATTTCTTTTTGCTAAGATGAAAAAGCATGACTGATATCGTACCTAGCGCATTCCAGTTCTAACTACGGAGCTACAGTGAATACATTCAGTAGATTATTGGGAGTAATAATGACCTTGGAACTTTTCTATTTAAAGAAACAAACATTAAAAGTAGACAAGCAAATTATTTCCAACTTTTGCTTCTTGAACCCTAGTTTGATTTCTAGTCTAAATGTAAAAGTCTGGTTCAACCCTCAACTGGCAGTACTTGATGTTGGAGTTGACCAGCAGTCGTTGTTACTTTTATCCCTAACTTGTTCTTTCTGCTTTCATTTATTTGTGCTCCAAAACAAGAGAAAATTGTTAAAAACAAAAAACATTCTTTGACATCTCTCATAACGAACAACTTCAACTGTTGGCAATCAATGAAAGATAACTAGTTTGGTTGGCAAAAATACAGATTTTATTGTTAGCTATAAAAGTTCTCTACGACAGATTGTTGTTTATCTATCAAAAAACAAATTTACTTCAATTCTATTTTAACATTTCTCCAATAAGCAAACTTGTTTTATATTTTTATCAACTTCCAGGGATTGTATTTATCAATCAAAACAATGTTTTTGGAAACCTTTAAGTCATCATTTTTGGCTTAGACAATTGATATCTTTTTAAAATGTTTTTGTAATTTTGTAGTTTCTTTTAGTGTAGAGATAATGATTTTCAAGAAAATGGCTGACATTAATCCTGCCTGCTTGCTTCAGTCAAATTCACATGACAAGAAGATATGTGAAATTAAAAGAACAAATACCATTATCTCGAGATTTTTCAAACCAGACAATAAGCACGAACAAGCTTAGATGGTCTGCCTATTAATAGGAAGTGGAATCATTAATGCTATTCAGTTGGTGTTACAAAGCTCTTAATGCATACATTCAAAATGAGTGCCAGTGGGTAGGGCGAATGATTTGAATTACATGACTGCAAAATGAGATGATGAAAAAGGTTGAGAGTTGCTATTATAATAATTTATTGCTGTTATTCATATTATTGGATATGTGCAAAAGTTTTCAGAAGTTTTTTTATTGAAATAAAAAAAAAGTAGTTTTTTACTTCGAACTCAATTTCACAAAAGAGGATACTGGGAATTATTACACACACCTAACATAACATAATCAGAGATAATCAATATTTTGATAAAGATTGCTATTAATATTTTAACATGGCTAAAAGATAGCTGCAGATGATATTGATCTTTTGATAAATTTCTTATTGTTTTAATATAATTGTATTATAGTTCTACTTGTTTTTCTGTTATTTGATAAGTTAGTAAGTGTGTTATGTCCTGCCATTACCTCAAATAAATAATGAACCATTCCATATTGATTGTGAGGAAGAACAAAAAAAATATCAAGAATGTTGTTTGATTTTAGTGAAAAAAGAAAGAATACATTATAAAAAAGAAAGAAAAAGGGAAGATAGAAGAAGCCATAATGCTCTCATTATCACATAAAACCACGCCCATTTTACTTTGAATCTCTTCTTTATCAAACATTAACTGCTAGGATATTAGATATTACATAACTGTAGAGTGAGTGGCCATAGCTAAATTTAAAAGAAATGACAGGCCTGTCCATTAAACAGAACTGTTTGAGTTTTCAATAAGTAATAACAAGTAAAAGAAAAGAAATTGGAAAAAAATAATATAAAGCAAGTAAACAATATATTCAAGGCAAATTAACAGTAATAAGGCAAAGCAACAGTAATATGGCAACAATTTCACAAACTAAGAATTGGGGTTGACAAATAAAATCAATTTCAGATAAGTGAACGTAGCATTCTGACTTTAAGACAAGACAAGACAAACTGGGACTGAGTCATATGAAACCGAGAACCGACCTATTTTATTGGCTCTGAAGAAATCTCAGCATTCATTTGTGTGCTTCTGCCTATAAATTGGGGAGGGCAAAGTGTTTTGCAGTCATTCCTTATCAATGTTCTGTTCTAACAAAATTGTGCTATTTCTTAATAGTTTATTTATATTTGAACTATTGTCCTCATCTTTGTTGTTTTTATCACAACATTTCAGCCATTATACTTTTCAGACTTCCTCAGGTATATATCAATCTGGATAACCTACAAGGAATTCTGAACTGAACTCTTTATCTAATCTATGGGGTAGACTTCTCTTGTCAACTGCTCATGTCTAGGGAAATCATCTCTTTTTTATTTAGTACTCTTGCTTTTGCTCACCTACTTCCACTGCATAACCACTATGTCACCAAATTCACAATCCAACACTTTTACTCACTAGGTCGTTGTCTAGTTTCTTGTGGGACAATTCATCCCAAGGTAGCCATTTGAGCCAGTATAAGATTAATATGCTGCCAAGCAGTTGAAACAATCTTAGATTTCTGATATAGTTACACCATGACTGAGCTATTCACAAATCACTGACAGCAATTTCGCTTATTTATGTCTGGCTCTGTCCACAAAACTTGCATCTTCAAACCTTTCTTCTTTTTGTATTCACTGTCTATTTAGGACAAAAGTGGCCTTGCATTAAACCTCATTTTGGCAATTTCTGCAAGCATACCAGTGCAATCAGTAACATTACTGCCAGTCCTTAGACCAAAGTTGGTAAGATGGAGATGTTACACATGCTACATTTTTTTTTTTAATCACATCACCCCAAGCAAGGCAGTAAGGCCACTGGTGTGCAGGGGTGAGCAACAGTTGATCTTGCATAAAAGAATCCTTCACAAAATGAAAATTTACACTAACAGACAACAAATATGAAGTTTGTAATGTTATTCTGGATGCTGATCAGTTTGTTTCATACAAAGAAATACATCTCATAAAATCAAGAGATAAATAATCTTGGAACATGGATCACATTATGTGTAATATCCTGCATATTAATAGTGTAAATATTTCCATGAATTCCTTCATGAGTTTTCTAAGAATTAAAAATAATGTGAGTTACATGTGAAGGTGTATTTTAATTCTCTACCTTATAGGTAATCAGAAACTACAATTTAAAACTATCAAAGCAAATTCTGTTTCAAAATAACATTTCTTGATAAAACTAAAAACTAAGATTAGAAAAATATTTTTAAGCCTTCCTGGAAAAAAAAGTATTCAGTTACCTGCCCTTGGAGTTGTCTTTGCCAGACATGAAAGCTTGGTCTCCATCCACAGAGGTGCCTGGTGAAATGAGGTAATTGGCTTTACTAGGTTCCACAGGTAAAGAAGATAACCAAACTTCTTTACTAAAATTGGGTGAGACATAACCTGCTATATAAAGAGAGAAAAAATGATTATTATGGCTACAGATAATTATAAGTATATACACTCATTATATTCAAATAAATTTTATTAAAATGTCAATTTATTTCTTTATTTTGTTTGCAATTTTAAAATAAAGTGTTGTATATCAGGATCAAATTTATAAATAGACTGTCCAAAGTTCATGTTTATTCTGCTGCTTTAGTTTAAGTACTTTCAACTGTCTCAGTCATTATCAAGAACCATGTGCTATCAATGGGGTAGGTACTACACTGCTGCAATTGAATCTCATTCTGATTCATTCTGCATGCTGGCCAGATGTGAACACCATGAAAGCAGAAAACAATAAAAAAAAGTTATTTTCTGTACATAGGCACCAAGCATCACATCCAGTCAATGAAGCAAGCCCCAATTAAAGTGACACTGGTCGCAAACGTTCCCAGCAAAAAGAGACATCTCTGGGAACTGCCAGATCTGGTTAAAAGCTGACCCCTTGCAACAACAATCAGCAGTTGCCAGCTGTGAAGGCCACTTGCCGATACAGAAGGTGCTGCCACCATTACCGACATGACATCTCAACTGTTACCACTTCCCAGGCTTGACTAATCATCCGACTCTTCACACATGGAAACTAACAGGAACCAACTTCAACATCACCAGACTCTCAACATCCACCATCATTTATAATATCACACACAGATTGCAGCTGACTATCCAGTTTCTATACTACCTGGCTCCTGAAACAAAACTGCTGAGATTTATATCATCTCAACATCCTCACCACTCAACTACAAGCCATCTTTGTTGCCAATACCATCACCTCAGCAAACCCAACTCACTACAGCAGCTAACTTTCCAGTTTCGACACCACCAGGCTCCTGATACCAACAATCACAATTGATAACATCTCAATGTCAACACCACCAAGATACAAGACTTACTCATTGCCAAAACAATCACCTCAGCAAACTCAACTCACTATAGGAGCCGACTATCTAGCTTCAACACTAACAGGGGCTCTCGATGCCAGACCATTGCAATTTATAACATCTCAACATCAATATCACTGAGCCACATCTAATACCTTATCACTACCACCATTACCTTGGCATATTCGACTCACTACAGGCATTCCCTTGCAGTCATCACCATGACCCCATTTCATAGAAACACAAGCCTACAAATACACCCATCTGATATCATCTCAGTCACACTAACCCAAGAAATCAGTCAACTCCCGACACTGCCCTTGCACCTAATCCCCATCCTGATGATCAGTAACTGAAATCGACATTTAACCAATTTTCCAACAACACTGTAAGGTATTGTCATATAGGAATAAAGTGTTGCTTCCAACACTTGGTTTTGAACATGGGACACTTGGTTTTGAACAGAGAGCAAACACAGTTCAACCACATCTTGAAGTAATTAGAGGTATCTTGCTGCTGAGATCACATGATGTATAAAAACAATATATATATGGGTATTTAATAAGCATTCAGTGATTAGCGTCGAGAAGAATAAGTGTCTGGCACAGTATTGTTTAAAGACGTTATTATTCTTGTATCAGTGACTTTACAAAAGTGACTTTACAAAGTAGCATTACAAAAGATGGTTTTTATATTAAACAAAAACACAAAGTTTAAAAACCTAATCCTTGTTATTCCTTTCCTTTCACAATCAAACAATTATTATAACATAGACAATATTTTCTTGGCTACAACCTGACATTTTATAGACTACTGAAAGTTTAAAACAGTCCAAAGTGATGCCATGTCTAATAGTTAATGGGGAAAAAACACACACCAAAATGAATGCATCAAATATTATGCATTTTTTAAATTATTATTATACAAATTTCAAAATACTGTTTCTTGTGATGAAAGATTTACTGTACACTGATTATTTTGTATAATAATAGCTTATATAATTTTGAGCCTCTCCTTGCATTGAGTTGATTTTCTAAGCACCACTTCAATGTAGCACAATGCCGAAAGTACAGGGCACCCAGTAAGGATCAAACCCACTACCCAGTTGTAATAGGTTCTAGTGGGGCAAGCTTACTAGCCATTACATCTTGTCAATGTGCGCAGATGATTTTCTAAGCATGCTTAGATGCGGCACAAGGCCGAAAGTATTAAGTACTGGATAATGTTTTGATATTATCTGCCAATATTTATCTTATGCTGATAGTTACGGATGTGAACCAGTAATGGAACCACGAAATGATAACTCAAAACACGGTGGTAAGGTTAACAACATATATTAAGTCAAAAATAGATACAAGAGAACAGAGTAAATATAAGCTTGGCTTACCAGTGACTGACAGACAGACAGACTGTGCTGAGCTGAACTGCAGCCACAAGAACGATTAATTCTCAGTTAATATACTGGTAGGAAGAGTCCACAGTTAAATGGGTAATGCCCCACAACAGTTATATTTTGTTTTTTCATAATGGGATGATCAATATGAGCAGAAAATATAATACGTTTTGAAAGGTCTCAAGTTAACATACAAAAGAATATGGTGTATATGTGGCCAATGTAAGAATTTAATGTTGTTTATTGATTGTTGATATTGTAGCTGCATTTGCCACACATGTATCACATTCTCTCATAAATTGACTTGTCACTTGTCAAAACTTAGTACAATTGTCAAGTCAAGAATGCCCACTCCAGCAGCAATGCTTAATCAGGAAAGTTATATATAGAGCTACTATTTGTAGTAATGATAAAGAGAAATATGGGATATAGAAGTTGCAGTTTCAAATCTTGCCAGAAGATAGATATTTTCCTAACAAGATTTCTCAAATATTCAGGCTGGTGGAGATGTCACAATTAGATCTTACGTGTCTTACCACTTCATCACAGAAGATTTCATGATTAACAAAGTTGAATTAAACCATATGAATACATATTTGGCTGATTTCTTTAAAATATTCATATCTGCTCTGGTTTGTATACCATTATATGGGAGTTGCAGGTTCAAATTCTACTGGAAGATAGATATTTTCCTAACAAAGTTTCTCAAATATTGGATATATATAAAGGTACTGTTTAATTATAGAAAAAACAGACAATCTACTCAAATACGAGTATTCATTAAAAATAATGTTCCAACAAATAAGTTTAAATAAATAAATACACACACACACACACACACACACACACACACACACACACACAGAGGGTGAAATGGTTAAATTGTCATCCTTTTTTATTTTATGCATGTGTGTTGTTTGCTTTTGATTTTGTTGACTGCACAGTATAGAAGGGTCAGTTGGGCACTGTCTGTGAGAAAAAGGGCACTATGATGCAATCCACTCTGCCAAAAATATGGAAAGCATACTGTATGGCATTCATACTGGAAGCTCCAAAATGAACATTTCAGAGTGTTTGGGTGTCAATCTGAGGACAATGCAAATGATTCAAAAAGAGTTTGATGAGTCTAATGGTGATTCCAAAGGTGTTTGGAGTGATCACTAGTAATGGCTATGTTATGCTTCCATTCATCTTCCAATGGAGCCTCATACTCAACACGGAGGTCTACATTAAGTGCCTTGAGGAACTAGTGTTTCACTGGATCAAGAGGGTGGCTGCTGGAAAACTTTATGTTTGAGTCTACACTATGCCACACAAGTAGGAGGACCTAGTCATGGCTGTCTGACAATTTATGAGACAAAATCACCCATTACATCTGGCCACCTAAAATTCCAGACTGCAAACCCTTAATTATTATGTTTGGGGTGCAGTTGAACAAGAGACAAACAAAACTCCTTGTAACACCAAAGATAAACTGAAAGCAAGGATTATGGCAGCATTCACCAACTTTAGTAAGGAGACACTCCAGAAGAGTTGCAAGAGATTCCAAAGTCGTCTGGAGGCTGTGGTTGATGCTAATGTGTGTGTGTGTGTGTGTGTGTGTGTGTGTGTGTGTGTGCATTTATATATATATATTAGGAAACACCACTTTTTCATGATAATTCTGGGCATCTAAGTTTTAGAATTAATTTTTATAAATAAAAAAACCTTTCTTGAAGCTTTCATTGTAACTTTAATTGAACGATAAAGGATTAAATTTACTATTTCCAGCAAGCAAAATACTCTGTAGTGTATTATTCAAACAGAAATTATATTGATTGGAATTGATTCAATTTTTGGTAGCAAAAATAACTGATTACTGCCCTTTTTAGTCATTTTTCATCGCAATGTAATTTTCTTTATTAAAAATCCTTCCAAAAATAAAAAATACTGAAATTTTATTTGCAGAATATTAGCTGATTTAAAGTATAATTAATCTGATTTGAAACAAATATTATTTGTTTTAAATAAAAAAATGCAGAAAAATGAATTTTAAAACAAACAGTAGCAGTGTTTTACGTATCTTTCAATGCTCATCAATCACTTAACAAGCATTTATTACTGTTCTACAGAGACTTCATTTGTTAAAACATAATTTAAGAAAATACAGGTGAACACTTTTTATATAACTTTTAAGTACTCAGTAATCCTAAAAATGTTGGAAATATTCTCCATAATCTAATTTTAAGCATGTTGACTTCAAATTTACTATAGTCATCAATCGTATTTTCTGATAATGTTATATATGGTCACCCATATTTTCAAAATGAGTATGTTTTATATACATAAAAAAATTTTAAATTATTTCAAAAATCTTAGTGTATGATGATTTGAATTAAGCTTTTCATCATCAACTTAGTAAATATAGTCTTCACTTAATAATGACCTAAAGCAAACTAAAGTTTTGAAGAATTTTTGAAAACTTTGAAACTTAATAAATTATTATAATTTAGAGAAAAAATGTAAACACTTCTTGTAAAAATCCATTATTAATCAAAAAATTTTTTATTAAGACTTTAATGTCTAATATTTATTCAAACAAGTAATTATTTATAAAAGCAATTAAAAGCTCATCTAATTAAATAATGTCATAATTTTATTGCATTCTTTATCTTTCTATTCAGAACAGATTTTGTTTAGAAAAAAAATGAAGGATTTATATTCTATAAGAAGTCCTGAGTTTAACTAATAAAACTAAGTTTGCAGACAGAAGTTTATTTCTGGAAATTTCATGAAATTAAGTGTGTAACAGATGATTAGTAACAGATGTAAAAAAAATATTTTTACTAAAATTTTCTAAAAATAATAATTTCAAAAATAAATTGATTCGTTTTTTAATAATTTCTGAATGTTTCAATAAAATCCAACAATTATTTGATTTTTGCAAGAATTTCCAAATGAATAAATGAACTAAAAATACTTTGCTCTTTCTGTTTAATAATTACAAATATTTTGATAATAAAACTGTGTTTTTATTAAGTGTAGGGCCGCTTTTCATCATGCTATGCTGTTTGAAGGTATCTAAGTATATATATACATGGTATACTTTGAAAAAACAGTAGCTACTCTAGCACATTGTTCATTCAATAATGAATTAGAACATTCTTAGCCTCTGGCATGTGTTTACATGGTATATCACATGCCAAAAGTCTTCTTCTACCAAGCACCCATAGCTCAGAGGTAGAATTACAGACTGATGATAATTCGGTCAGGTTTGAATCCTGGCTAAAAGCAATCGGATGTCTGACCATACTGATGAGCTGTGATAGAGCGAAACAGATCTGTCTGCGGATGACTATATATATATATATATATATATATATATATATTTTAACACACACACATGCACATCCACACACACACACACACACACACACATATATATTATATTATGCTCTACAAAATTTATTGTATTGAGAAAAAAGTAAATGCCATAGAACTCGGAATTGTAAAACTGTTGGTTCTCTTCACCTGCATTTATATATATATGTAAAACCATACACATATGGAATAATGATTAAAAAACCATTTATTTTACAAAGAAATACTTATTTTCAACATAATCTCCTTCCTTGTCAATGCACTTAATTCAGTGATTCCTATAGATTCAACATTATAGTGAAAATTTCAAATCAAACATAATAATTACAGAGTACAGACTTGCTCATCCACCTTTATATATATATATATATATATATATGATACGCACACAAGCTGCTTGTGTAAACTATGATATCACAGGTAAGATTTGCTAAACAAATACACCAAAACTATTATTTACCTTAATGCTCACACATTTCATTGCACCACATTTTGACAGTAGAAACAAAAAGAAATGATAATCATATTTATATTTTAATCACATTAGGTTTTAAACGCTATACTTATAGACAAGGATTCAACTTTTGTTATTGTTTGTATTAAACACCTATTTCTGAGAGTAGGACAAAAATAGTTGATGCTTACATGTCAATTTTCAAATTTCTGACCTAAAATTTATTTTAGGAGGTTTCAGCGATCTATCATTATGTTGTGCAGTAACCCAGAAATACCTTCTGTAAAATCCAATATGAATTATAAAATGCTGACATCCAATTTCTGGGACATGAAGGGTTAACAATCAGAAAAAGGGATTAGTGGTCAGGAAGTAGACAAATGTTACTGAAAAACAAAGCTATTATATGTAGCATGTAAATGCCTTGATCAAGTTTGTACTGGAAAAATAAATTCAAAATAAGATGCTATATAGAATATGAACCATTAGAGAGACAAATTAAGAGCAGAAGCAACAAGTATGAATAACTTAAACTTTATTTGACTGAGTTCCTGAATCTATAGCATAAAGTGATTAGCCATTACCAGGGTGTAGTATCTCTGTGTAAAGTGCCTCAACCAACTGACCAATCATAACTTTATAAGTCAAGTTTACTTTGTAGAGGTTACATTACAGGAAAACCCCTACAAATGTCAATGTGTCAAGTGCAGGAATATGAAAAGCATAGCTCCACTCCTTAAATTGTGAATAAAGGATTTTGTTTAACATTTCCAAAAGGCAACCTGTAATGAAAAGGGGTCACAAATATATACACACAGAGAACAGCACAGATCCTAAAAGAATAGAAAAACTTTTATGTGTTTATCTGTAATGTGCACATGTGAGTGTACTATATGGTTCTGAAAAGACTAAAATGTCAATTCACCAGCAAGAGAAACCAGGCACATCTTGTTGCTCGAGTATCCCATGGATGAAGAGAGCAACAAACCAAAGAGCATTTGTGTCATTATATATACAGCTTTATACAATGTTACTTAGGTGGACATTAAGAGACGTTCCCTGGCAGACAAGGTTAGGTAATCTCAAAGACCAAATTTAATGAGAATGTACTTCAGGCACAATATTTTTATGAAAACAAGAAAGAAAGATAAACTGGTTAAAACTTAATGCATATTATAATTTTGACAATTTTCAGTGAAACATTGAGGGTATTTCTGCTATAATACCAAAGCAAAGAATATTTCAGAATTTTTTTTTCTTTTAAATCAGAAATAAGGGGCCTCATCATCAGGAGCAAAACTAGTCTGGTTGACCATTGCTAATGTATTGGGTTTGATCCTCAAACCCAGTACATAACGTATTGGTTTGATTCTCACTGGATGCCTCATACAAAATTTGACATTAAATAACACAGGGGTTTCCATGTCCTAAAATGAGCCTAACCTAACCAATAACAAGAATGTTTAGTAAAATAATTTGTGTATATTTTCTAATACCATTTTCCTTCATGGTGTAAACAATTATTGATTTCCTCGGATTACTTTATTATTTGTGAATTGCCATGTATTCTTCTATGCACTATGTCCCTTCAGAATGTTGGAAATCATGGCTCTCTACAATTTCCTGTCCTTTGTAGCATTTAAAGACTAAAATTAGAGTCAGACTCAAACTTAGATCCATTTAGATGAGGGAAGGCTGATTTGCAATATCAGCTGTTCAACTGCTTAAGTTTCAAGGCATTGATTAGTGAGGATTAAATCTAATCTTATCTTTATTATTCCATGAAAGATCAGCATTATATTTTATAGTATTGTTTTATTTACATTCAAACTTATGTCATCATCTTTGTTATAATCACAACATTTTGACTTGTATCTTCTGGCTTTCTCCAGGTTTCTATCAATCTGGGTAACATTCAGGAAATTTTGAACTGGAACCTTCATTTAATCTATAAGGACAGATTTTTTTGTTCTGATGTTTATGTCTAGGCTTATCACATCTTTTTATTTTAATGATGCTCAGTCATTGTCTACTCAGTTTTAATGAATTGTTTTAATGTACACTTGTCATATGAGTTAAAGAGCCACTTGCTTAATTGGCATGAAAAATGGAATCAAGTAAACCAAGTAAATATTCTGGCCTAGGCTGTTGCATTCACTTTTGCACAAACACCTTTGGGAAAGGCAAGAGTCTAGCTCTACTCAACCCTAACAGCCCTGGATAAAACAGTTGAGTAGACTGGGTTCTCTAGCCTTCGTAGGGAAACCAGTCTAAGATAAAGACACATATGAATACAAAGCTGTGGGTAAAGCAATAAAAAAAACATTTACAGTTCTCCACAAAACAGACATGTTAAGAGAAAGGATATTAAAGAAAAGAGTCATAATTATTTATGTTCCTTCAGATCATGGCTTTGTAAAAATAATTTCTATTCTTAATAACAAGAAATATTAAGGTATTTGTATTTTCTCCTTATTATTCAACTCTTCTCTCTTTCTCTCTCTATCTCTCTCCACTTATTATTTATTCTTCTCTAAGTTTTTTCCTTCTTCTTTTAGTTTTACCCTTTTCTACTTTTTCTTCTAGTACTACTTCTAGCTCTCCACCTTTTCTTCTTCTAGTTCTCCCTCTTCTTTTTCTTCTTCTTCCTCTAGTTTCCCCTTTCTTCTAGTTCTCCTCTTTCTAGTTCTCCTCTTTCTCTTCTAGTTTTCGCCCATTCTACTTCTAGTTCTTGCACTTCCTCTTCTTATGGTTCTCCCCTTCTTCTTCTTTTAGATCTCTCCCCTCTTCTTCTTCTAGTTCTCTCCCTTATTATTATTCTTTTTCTAGTTCTTCTTCTTCTAGTTTTCCTCTTGTTTCTTCCTCTAGTTCTCTCCCCTCTTCTTCTAGTACTTCTAGTTCTCCTCTTCTTCTTTTTCTAGTTCTTCTTCTTCTTCTAGTTCACCCCTTCTTCTTTTATTTCACCCCTTCTTCTTCTAGTTCTCTCTCCTCTTCTTCTAGTACTTCTTCTAGTTTTCCTCTTCTTCTAATTCTCCCCCTTCTTCAAGTTCTCTCTCCTCTTCTTTTAGTTCTCTCCCCTCTTCTGCTAGTACTTACTAGTTTTACTCTTCTTCTTCTTTTAGTTCTCCCCCTTCTTCTTCTTCTAGTTCTCTCCCCTCATCTTTTAGTACTTCTAGTTTTCCTCTTCTTCTTCTAGTTTTCCCCTTCTTTTAGTTCTCCACTTCTTCTAGTTCTCTCCCCTCTTCTTCTAGTACTTCTAGTTCTCTCCCCTCTTCTAGTACTTCTTCTAATTTACCCCTTTTTCTTTTTCTAGGTCTGCTTCTTTGTCTTCTAATTCTTCTTCTAGTTCTTTTTCTTCTACCACCACTCCCTTTTCATAACACTTTCTCTCTCTTTCTCCACTCTTATCTTCCTTGCTTATTTTTCCCAGCTCATTGTATCAAGCTATCATTCTTTATTTTTTTTTATCCAAGAAATCTTAACTTGATACTTTTTCTTTCCAAACTATGCCTCTCCAATTTCTCAGTCTCTTTCGTGATTCCTCCTTTTCTCCTTTTTTCTCTCCTCTCATCTCTTTCTACCAACCCTCTAATTCTATTCTCCCTTCCTTCTACAACACTCCAACATGTTTCTTCCATTCTTCTTCTCAAATGTCTTTATCAAGTTCCTATATCATAATTTATAAAGTTTATAAAATCAATCTTTACTATCGAGGTTACTTTCTCCTGAGTAAAATATTTCTTTTCTTTTCCCAACTTTCTCCTTTTTCATGATTAATTGCTAAAAAAAGAAGAAAAAATTCTAAATGAAAAAAAAAAAAAAAAAACAATTGATAGTAACCTGAACAAACAGCTGGTGCCATAATGGAGGTGTTGTCATCATTGCTGCTTGCCAAAATCCTGACAGTATGTTCACTCCAAGAGTCTTGGATGACATTTCCATCATGTGCTGAAACTGGAACTGGTTGGTAAATGCTGGAAGTGGTAACAGGTTCTGGTGGGGAAATATTAACTGTTGATGGCTCAGAGTTAAGCAGCTGAGAAATATTGGCATTGTTTTGTTCCTCTGGTGCACTGCTCTCCTTGTTTGGCATCAGGCGCATGCATTGCAGAGGCTGCAACAGACAAATATAGACACTTTAAGAGTATGGCAGATTTTTCAAGGACACACTTATATTGACAACTAGGGTAAGAGTTAACAGGCTTCTTTTTAGTAGAGATTGAAATTGAAATTAGATAGATAGATAGATAGATAGATAGATAGATAGATAGATAGATAGATAGATAGTCTTGGGTTTTTACCATCTAGACAAATGACAAACCAAATAAAATGGCTAAATCTGATTGACATAGAGAAAGAAAAGTGTATTTATCAGATTTTGACACTCGTCTTCTATGTTCTGCATCCCTTCAAGACGTAGGCAATCATGGCCCTCCAGAACTGTCTATCTTATGTGGCTATTAGAAGTTTTTCTTCCTTTATTAAGGTTGGTGACTCCTACCCCAGTTCTGCCATCCACACAAGTTCATCAGGTAAGTGGCTCACTGACTTCCCCTATCTCTCTTGCCCTCAATATGCCTTGTGACGGTTAAGTTTTCCAAGCCAGTCCTTCTTCATTATGTATCAAAGTGATTTCTTCAGTTATCTTTTCCTGATTTACTCAAAACAAGGAAAAGATAGCTGTTGCCCTTTTCTTTCAGACTTCTTTGTTAGCTTTCTCATTGCATCCGTGGGATTTTCAGTATCCTTCTGGAGAACCACATTCCTACTGCCTCTAGTTTTCTCCTTGTTTGTGGTGAGATTATCTACCACTCACAGCCATTTAAGATGATGGATAACACATAGCAATCTCACACTTTTTTCTTTGTTTCTAATAAAATGTTCCTGTTTCTCATCACCTGGCTTACTTTCTGGATTGCTTCTTTCACTAGTCCAATGCCTGTTCAGATTTCAATGTCACATTCTTCAGGTGTCTTTTCCTGATTCTGAGTATAAATATTCTTTTTGTTTCCAATTTTTTCTTTAAGACTTCTTTGCTGCTTACTCTATCCATCAGTAGGGAGATTGCTCAGCATTCGCTTTAATTTCATATAAGAGAATAAATAACACGTACCATCCAGCACTTTTTTCTTTGTTTCTTTCCCATTTCTCATTACCTTACTTGACTTTTGGATTACTTCTTTTAGTTGACCAATGCATAACTAAGATTTCAGTGTTGCATTTTCTATCCTCTATTAAAATACTTTACAGATATTTAAATTTCTGGACCTACTTGATTTTTACATCTCCAATCTGTAACTCGCATCTTGAGGTTTTTCTCTTGCTGATAACCATACTTTCTGTCTTCTTGCACTTGATGGTTAGTCCTTTTTTCTTACTTTCTTCTGCCACCCTGACTAGGAAGTCCTGTAGTTTTCTTCCTGAGTAGGCCATTAATGCAGTGTCTTCTACTTATCTTATAGTATCAAGATTACACCCACCAATAATTAATCCTAGTAAGATCTCTAGTTCCCCTAGAATAGTATCACTGTATAAAATCTATCCAAGATAGCTTTAATAGTCATGAATGAGGAAATGCAGGTCTGTCAGATCTGGGGAAAATATAATCCCAAAGGAAAATTGCACCATGGGGAGTGGCAAATTTAGCCTTAGCCAGGGCCAAGTGGCCTGAGCTAAATGAACAACTTCTTTGTTTAACTCTTGTAAACAGGATGAAATTAACTGCCACTTTCATCATTGTATGGAGTGACATCACAAAGCAGCAAGCACATGACTTTATTTTGACCAAAGGGAATTAATCACCCTTTGTATCCCAACATCACTTTCTTCCTTACTTTTTTATCTGGTACTAATCCCACTTTTAATTGAATTTAGTAAGAGAGGTGAGGCAGATGTTTTAGAGAGTTTATTAAACACAGTTCAAAAGTTCAGTGATGAAATAGATGCATGGTTCATCTTAGAAAAAAGCGTGGACTACTTTTAAGAAAGGTAAGCTAAAGACGACAACTAATATAATGATTGATATAAATACAGCAATAAAAGAAGTTGAACAAGACTATGACTACAAATATTTAGGAATCCAAGAAACAGCATGGTATAAAGATCAATCCTACATATTGGATTCAATATGTAGGATTGATCTTATTCTTTATAGAAAAACAATAAATTCCTAAAGGAACACAATATCCCTGTCAAGGAAATGAATAAAAATATGCTACCAATAAAAGAAGCTAAAATTATAAAAAAATGGATGTTAAAAACAATGTGGAAACAAAAACCTTTATATTATCATTATGCACTCAGAAGTAACAATGCGATTGTAGATGAAAACAAAAATGATCAGCAACTAAAAGAGTTACAGGGCTAAAAGTAGAGAGGAAGGCATTTATATGGGCTCTACAGAACCAAAGCCTATTTACTATGAATTACAAGGCAAACGTAATACAGAATAGTGCTGGCCCAATACTTATGTAAACAACATTATTGAGACTATTGACTTAGTGTCTGGCTGTCATCAAAAGGATATAAATACCGACTTGATAAGATTAGTCAGTCTATTTGCTGGAAGATATTTCAGTATTGCAACATAGCATATGTCAAAATATGGTATGAACATCACTCTGAAACTGCTATAGAATGCTATGAGGTCTCTATCCTTTGAGCCTTTATCATTGACACTAACAGGAATATTAAAGTTAATAGTTAATGGTTAAAAGAAACTACAACTAACAAAGTGCATTCAAATAACTATGACAATGCCAAAAATATATCTGTTAAAGAACATGACAAAATAAATAAATATAATTGAAATTGGAAGGGAAAAAATATGGCACCTTAAAACTACTTTTATGCACATACCATCCGCCCGTGCATTGAATACTGCTGTCAAATCTGGTCGGGTGCTCCTGCTACCCACCTAGGTGTTCTTGACAAAATCCAACGGAGAATTTGTAATGTGATCGATCCCAACTTAGCAGCTCAGATACAGTCACTTTCTCACTGGTGCAATGTAGCTTCCCTGTGTCTTTTCTAGAAATACTATCACGGCTTCTGCTTCGATGAACTTAGCTCACTAGTACCCCCTATATATGATTAGCAACTAGGTCCCATCCATTTACTGTGAAACCAATAAATTATAAACGCAAATTCTAATCCAGCAGCTTCTCTTGCACTTCCCGCCTGTGGAATTCCCTTCCGTTTACTTGCTTTCCCAACAGCTACAATCTTCAATAATTCAAATGTAAAGTCCATAGTCATCTCCTATCTCACTAACTTGATCCTCTCTCTCTCTCTCTCTCTCATGCTCCTTTCTTCATCCACTCCACTCTCATCAGTATTCTCATCCTTCCCCTAACCTCTTCCTGACACCCCCCTGTCACTTGTCACTCTTTCTCATAACTTACCTCCCATGTAACCCCCTGCTCAACAGTGGCAATAAAATGCCTTGCTTGTGACAACACGATTATGAAAAAAAAAAAATATATAATAATTGGAGCCACAAGTACAATCAAAAAGAGACAGACAAGAATATTAACAAAATCCTTGGCAGCACTTGTTCACAAGAGATTCCAAAATTTCACTGTGTGAAACACCTCACCTAATCAGGAGAGTACTCTCAATGTAAAGAAAATATAATCTCTTAAAACCAGAATTTGTACAACGAGAATGCATATATTTACTAACTTGCCTTTTCCCAGGTCTCAGATAATGACCCAGTAAGGGAATGTACTGAATAGAAAACTAAAAAATAATAATAATAATAATAATAATAATAATGACAACACAGAGGTAAAAATAGGAATTACAATTAAAATGGCTCTTCCTGTTTAATTATCTGGCTTTTTCATTTTTTTCCTGAACTCAAAAACCATTTTTTGATCAAATCTATTAATATTATTAAAGTCCATATTCATCAAGAAGACTGATTATTTGGTGTTATAAATAAACAATGTCTACAAACAGATTTATGTCCTGATAACTGGCTTTGTTTTTCTGATAACAGGCATTAAGAAAAGCAGAAGAATAAACAAAACAAGTGATTAATGAGCTTTTAATGAGTTCTCTAACAAATCACATCAAAGATATATATTGTTCATAAAAAATTGATTGGCCAAAGCAGAGACAAGATTATTAATTGGAGTAGATAGATCTATCTATCACCTGGTTCACACTCCATCCACGTCTATTGAACAGGTTAAGAGGCTCATCCCTTGTTCCCTGTTTAGGATGTGGTTTCCGGCTTTCTCTTTTCCAGTCTTTTCACTTTGTTTTTTTTTTTCAATTGGAGTAGATAGATCTATCTATCGCCCGGTTCACACTCCACCCACGTCTATTGAACTGGTTAAGAGGCTCATCCCTTGTTCCCTGTTTAGGATGTGGTTTCTGGCTTTCTCTTTTCCAATCTTTTCACTATTACGTAGCCCCCTGCATATCAGTGGCGTTACTGTCTTGCTCAGGGTGATACGATTAAAAAAAAAAAATGAGATGGTGCAGCAGCAGAATAGAAGGAATTAATTATGCAACTTATTTAAAATGGAAAAAAATGTCAGCTCTGAATTACAACAAAAAACAGCAAGAATTGTTTAGCCAAAAAATCGCATTTGGTTTTTGTTAGATTCCATTAAGAAAATTTAGTTTTAACTGATTTCATTTAATTCATTAATGTTCACCATCCTATTTTTGTAGCATGGCTGGCATTAATGGGTGATAGGCACAAACCTATAAGTAATACCAGATCTTACTTTCACTATCATAATACCAGATATCATCACAATGATTATTCTAAAATCAAAGATGGAGGAAAATAAGAAATAATTTATGTATGTGCGTGTGTGTGTGTGAGAGAGAGAGAGAGAGAGAGAGAGAGAGAGAGAGAGAGAGAGAGTGATTTTATTTTTAAATGGTAAGAAATCAACTCAAACCTAAACAAAATAGTTTTGTGAAGTTTATGGAGAAGGTGCCATGAATATCTCACATATCAAAAGTGGTTTGCAAAGTTTTATACTAGAGTTTTTTCATTGAATAACTCTACATGTTGAAGTTAATAGCAATCAAATGAATACATTAGTTGAGAATAATCAGCATTATAGAACATGAAAAATTGTTAACATATTCAAATTATGCAAATTACCCAAATTGAAAATTATTTATCACTACCATGGTTATAATAGTTAATTTGATGTGTGACTTTCACATCAGTTAAAAAAACAAAACATCGACTGGATCACATTTACATGTGCAATTCACCTTTTTTATGTCATGTTCTTTCAGGACATAGGTAGTAACAGATCTCCATACCTTCTTTTTCTCTAAATCTGTGAATTACTATGATTTCTTTGGGAAGATAGTGGAATGGCTGCTCATTGCCTTCTAAGCCTTTGAACTCAGATCAATCCTTTTTCTTAGATTGGTTGCCACTCAAAGCTAAAGAGCTTCGTCTGTGTTACTATTTAACCTATAGGTTCTGGGAAAAGAGATGAACTCATACCTTTTCCAAGAGTGATAATGCAAAGTGAATTCAACAGACATGACTGGAATCTAAACTTGACTCAGCAATTTCATTTTCTGTGCTGATAATCATTAGGCTAACTGTACATCCCTTGCTACTTAAACATTACAAAAACGTTTTTAAAAATATTGTGATTGGCAATGAAAACTAAATAATTTACAACAACATTAAATGCAAGAGATCCTGAGGTGAAATGAGCTCCAACTAGCTACAGAAAATTTCAATTTCAAGCTAAATGCTCCTGTATCTTCCACATTTCTAAATGTAGAATTGTAAATAGCATTTGTTGCATTTTTCCCCCACCCCCGTATATACAGGGTGTAACAATAATACTTTTACAAACTTTGGGGGCCGGTTCCTCACATGAAAACAATGACGAAAATTCATGTAAATATATTTTAATATAACATTTTTATTGTTGGCAAATTCATTCTTGTTCCTCTTATCAGAAACAACAGTAATTTAAGGTCACTTTATGAGTTTCATTAGTACCATATAAATTAGTACTAGCTATCATATGGTTGGGACATTGTCAACTAAACCATTTCCTCCACCAGGCTTTTCTGGTGATGAAGGTGGCTACACACCAAGTAGAATTAAAAACAAGTTTCGCGAGCAGAACTGCCTGACTTTTGGCTATATGCCACATATTCTCAAAATGTTAAATTTATTTTTTCTATTATTTTATTCCATTTTGGTCAAGCGGGTGGCTGCTTTGAAGAGCCTACTTCATTGACTTTACTGCTGGTTATAAAAGCACAACTCACTTCAGACTGACAAAATCATTTAAGCTCCCACTTGACTTTGTTTATGTTCTAATAATGGCCAGATTCTATTGTGTCACAACTTATAAAAGAGAAATAAGGTGCAAGAAACTGAACAATATAAAAACTAATTCATAGTACAGTGTAACCCGGATATAAGAGAGTTGTTGGACAGGATAAAAGTTCTCTTATATCCAGGTTTGGTTCATTTTATATACATTACCACAGGCTCTAATTTGGGACCAGACAAAATTTCTCTTATATCAGGGTCTCTGATATCAGGGTTATACTGTATAGTGAAATGCCTCTTAGAAGTCATTCATATTTAGTTCAATCCTATACACAGTACATCAGATTTGATTATACAAGTCAATGTTTCCATAATAAAATTGATATTAAACAATATGTTAAAACATTAACTTGAATCATAAAATCAAACATAACGTAAAAATTAATAGTAAATTTTTCATTAATATTGTTGACCAAAGAGTCAGTCAGACAAAAAGCCATTTGCAAAAATGGTGGAGCTGAAAGAGGAAAGAGAGGTGTAAATATATTATAGATTAACATAGCCAACATTGTTCGGACACTTGAATCACTTCTTTCTTAAAGCATCCAATATTGGATAAGAGACAAAAATATATTAAATGCAACAATTCTAAAAAAATTGTAGCAAGAAGTGATTGTATTTCCTTTCCAATGTCATTTCTTATTGCTGCTAGCATCTTTTACTTATTTGCTGCTGATTGCCTTCCATAAATGCTTAACACATTTTAAATTAAAAAAAAAACATATTTCAAAAATACACTATTTACATTATTTGGACTATTGTCCTCATCTTTACTGCCATGTTTAAAACATTTCAGCTACTGTATGTTCTAGCCTTCTTCAGGTGCTAAGAATTTCAAATCAAACCCTTTATTATGTTCCCTCAAGGACACATGGCCAAGTAGATATAGACATTGGTTAGTTCTAGTGACTTGACCTAAAGAGTTGTGAGTTCAATACCAGGCTACAGCAGTGGTGAACAAATAACATAGAAGAGTTAAATTAAAGGGAGATAACTACATGGCTATCAAAAGTGGCATTACACATGGAATAAGAATGATATACTCCAGTGATCATAATAAAAGGCTCAGTTCAAAATTCCTAGCACCTGAAGAAGGCCAAAACATACAATGGCTGAAATATCATAAACATCACAAAAAGATTGTTGTTAAAATTCGCCATAATTTATGGATAAAGTGCAGAGATCAGTTTATATATTGATTATAATAGAGAATCAATTGCCCAAATGTATATTATATAGCAACAACAGTCCATGGTGGTCACAAACTAAGAGATTGAAGGTAATGTTGACAACGTACCTGGATACAGAGTATCTTCTTGGCATCTGTTGACCATGTTCGTCATAGTATATGGATATAGAGTATCCTCGACGCACGTAATCTGTTCAATTAAATAATGTCAATGACCATCACTCTCAAATCAGACACTCTCTCAGTAAAGAATCATGAAGCTGGAATTAGAAGATTTTCCACACATGGCATATTCCTTAGAACTGTCACATTTATCACTTCTTTTGCTCCTTGCAACAATCCTAGTCTAGTAGACAGCTCCAACAAGTTCAAGAAATAAAAACACATTTTCAAAGAATTTCTTGAGTGAAAAACAGAATCATTCTTTGATGATAGAAGACAAAATTTACTTGAAAATTAATGTAAATTCATCGAAAGCTAAGAAAATACTTTAGTGACTCAATAAAGTCACTAAAAATTTCTATATATAAAAGATTTTCTTAAAACATGCTGCCTACCTTATCACAACAAGTGTCTTATCAATTAGATCACAGAGATCTCTGGCAGCAATCAATAAAATTGCAGCATATATCTATCTTTTTAATTCTATGACCAACTGATATGTCATCAACTTTTTATTTTGATATCTTTTGTCTTTTTGGTGATAATTTTTTTTTCCAAAGACAACAAAAAAGCAAGAAACATTCAATTTGTATGACAAAAAAATAATCATTGTTATTAGCAATGACAAAATCCTAATTTTACTCCTTTTATTATTGTTAGTTTTTGATAAGTATGTTTTTTATTTTAATTTCAGTCGCTTTGTATTGCAACTTTCAGGCTGTCATTATATAATTGGTAAGCAATGCAGACTGGAAATAAAGAATAACACCTAGTAAGATTCAAACTAGTATACCTTTACATTTGGAAACCAATCTTAATGTAACAGCTGCCTTGCCAATTAGGTCACAGAGACCACGAGCTAGTCATTCGAATTTGCCTATACAACTCTTTCTTACTTTTCATAACTGCCTAATACCTTACCATTTTTTTTCATTAGTATTAAAAGTAGCATTTTTTTATGAATTCCTGACATGAAGCATTCCCAATGTATAACTTTTTGAACAATATTTCTTTCGTCTTAATTTCAGCTGATTTTTATCACAACTCTGATCAGCATTTTATGGTAAACAGTCCTCTGAAATGATGGCTTGCAAGTTGTGATAAAAATGCAAGTGAATGTCAAATGAAAAATCTCTGATCAAGAAACTGGTGACATAGTTCAATCTCATATTATATTTTGGAATATTCTCAACATTCCCCAGTATATACCACAGTATTTTATAACAATAAATTACTGATTACTAAAGGCAATTTAACAAATCCTCAACAAGGCTACATTAAGTAGATTCAGTTTTGAAATTTTATTTCCTGACTTTTTATGCTCATAAAAGCAAATAAGAATGTTAAATCTTATTAACTAAATATGAACGCTGTTCACCTTCATCAAAAAAACAAAATGAAGTCAGATATTTCTCCATCCCTAATTATTTACAAACATCCTCTACACAAATTTATCTGCAAAATTCTCTCATGATCCCCAAAACTGTTTTTTCAATTATCTTAGACATATTTATGATCCCAATTCTCAAACTGACTTGCAAGGTAATTAAGATCAAACTAAGGTTACATATTATAAAGTTGATGTTTTATTTACAACTTTATTCATATTATTGTACATAGCAAGCAACCATGGGAAATTGGCCAACTCTTTTTAGTTTTAGTGTATCATATAAAAAGAGGGAATCTTGAGTGTCATTTTGAACAGATCAATTATAACAAAAAGTAGAAATCATGTCTGTCAAATACATATAGACAGGAACTATTAAATAATTTTAAAATGCATCAAGTTAATTTGATGTAAAAGTTTGAAGAACTTTTATTGACAAAATTGTTTAGTCACATAAATTCATTGCATCATTATTCAGTCATAAAAAGAATCTCTGATTTTTTACAATATTACACTATCTTTTAGTTAGAATATCTATTTCACCATAAAAGTTTAATGCAAAAGTTTTCAGCGCTGTTTGACAAAAGTCTTTTATCTATGTAAAATAATAGCTTCTTAAGTTTGTATTTTTTTGTGGCTTTTTCTGTTTCGGATAAAATGTAAAAGAACAATTCCAACTTTGATTCAATGAATTCTTTGGGAAATGTTTAAATTGTTGGTACCAATGACCAGACAAGGACTTTTGCATGAAACAAAATATGTGATAATCTGAAGTTCAAAAGAAAATGACACACAGAAATGACCAACTCATTCTAACTCAGTGTTTGTTTGCTGTGGTTTATTTGCAGCATGAGGAGGAACATAGTTAGGCATGAAAATCATCAGATCTGTTTCCTGATTCAGGAGAAAAAATCCACTAAAACACTTTTACAGTAGTAAAACTTTTCAAATTAAGGGAGTGATTCATCAAGAATTCCAGATTTTTCAATAGATGATTGACTTTTTATTAGCTTTTGCCATTTCAAATAAGTTCATGACAAATAAATTGAAAATTTGTAACATTTAAACAGATTTTTCTTTTCTCTAAAATGTTACATTACTTTCTGCAAAAACACAATATATAAAACAGAACAAATTAGTGCAAGCCAATCTAAAACTGTCAGTTCAATTTAACGGTGAAGGGACAAGAATAAAACATGGAAAGGTATTTCAATAGAAATCTTAAAGTATTAAATCCAAATAATAGGGAAGCTAAAGTAGATCCTAAAAACAAAAATCTCATTTTTTTACTTTTTTTAAAATTCAATCAAACAAAACTTATCAAAAACAGTATAAACCCACTATGACAACCAAATGTTAACACCACGTGGTACTAAATTTAAATGCTCTGAAAATATACCACTGATATCTTTTAGGATGGTAGCATAGTCAATATAAGCATTGGTTAGGAAAAATCATGAGTTCAATTCATGGATCCAGTAGGGAAACAATATACTCTGATTTAGTAGGAGTAGAATAACACAGTAATCAACATATAAGCCATTCAATATAGACAAAATAATGAATACCTGAAGATGGTCAGAAGAACAATAGTTTGAATAAGTCAAAGTATAATAAATGGCAATTTGATCCTCTCCTGAGCTTATTTTAACTGCTGATATCATCATTCTGAAAAGTTGCCCAATTTGTACCAACTGGGTCTTTCTTTCTTTATTCAGTAGGTCCATACCATTTCTAAGTGATAACATGAGACATGAATCTTTGTTAATTAACATTTTATTTACTCCAGTATTTCATCAGCTTATCTCAACTAATGAGATTTGTGAAACAACCTCGTCGTTACTCCCAAGTACAACATTCAGACTCTACATTCTCTGCAGTGTGTGGGAGACTACCCAAATTATCTCTAAGTCTATTCTTTATATTCCATCTGTCCAACTTTCTTATTCTCATATTTGCAATACCAGATGCAGATGTAAAGTCACATACTTCTGCATTCAATGGTTGGGACTGGCAAACTCAATTCTGTGGTGCACCTGGTTTCTTTAATGTCTGGTATAGATTTTAAATGCAATGTCTATTCTGGTATAACACCACAATAACACAAAATAAAATAAAAAACATTATTAATTATTATTATTAGTTTTTTATTAGTATTTCTTTTATCTTAATTTTTTATTACATCTTCTCATATCAACATTCTAGGACCATCAATGAACAGCAAAAATTAGAAATAAAGAATAAACCTTAGACAAAAATTTAAACTGTTTTAATTGTTTGTCTTATCAGAGGTTCCTAATCTGTGTTGTTGTTTTTTTACTAATGTTCATCCAATACAAAACCCAAGAACCACTCAAGGTAGTTGGGTTTATATAATGCAATGTGCGATACGAATGAAAGAGGAGGAAATATGTTATAATGGAATATCCCAGCACCCCCTATGAACACTATGGTGGACTAAGTCTATCATGAATAAATAAGCAAAAGCATTTTCACTAGCGAGTCTTGCTTAGGAATAGGAACCTGGTAGTACTGTTCTCATCTGTAATAATTCTCATGCTGAATAAACCTTTTATTCTATTACACCTGGTTTAGGAATCTTTCCACTCAGATTTATACTTTGTGAAATTGTACCCTTGTCCAGGATACAACAAAATAAGAAGTGAAAATTATAAGGATATGAGGGATAGATAACTGACAACCCTTGATTGAAAGAGATTTAGATAGTAGTGTTTGAAAAAGTATCCATGTGGGAGTATGTTCCACAAATTAACAATTCTTGGAAATAAGCTTTCTGAGTTGAACATCCTTGTTGCCAGTGAAACACATAGGGAAACAAGTGATTCAACCCTGTGGATGTAGCAAGATGGGTTTTGGTAGTAAAAGTCTGAGGTTGCAGTGCTAAAGAATAGAACTTGCTTGAACATTTGCTATGGAATTAGCAATAGGCTTGCAACATTGTATGTTTGAAAAAGGGGTTACAGGCAGATAATAAGTCATTCCCAACAAGGACAATTGTGAAATCTCCCAAAGCTGTAAAGCAAGGTTTGGACAGCTTCAGGCCAGATATGGCAACAATACTCCATTTTTGGTTTAATATTATAAACAGCAATAAAATGGCAGTCTACCTGGGAAGTGTTCTAACAGAGAACAGAAAGTGTGATGCTGAGATCTGAAGGCATGTTGGCAGGGCCAAGGACACATTCCAAAAGCTAAGCAGAGTATTGAGAGACAAGAAAATGTCATTGGAAGTTAAAAAAAAAGTACTGGACTGTTATATGATGTCTGTCCTTCAATATGGCAGTGACTGCAGGACAATTTCATTAAAGATAAAGGAAAAGCTTGAAGCAACCAAAATGTGGTTCTAATGAGGAAAGGAGGCTTAGAGAGTCTGATACTCATAGAACAGAAGAAAAGAGAGACAGAGGAAAGCAACACATGATATACTTGATGAGCTCAAGCAAACAAATGGCAGAGCAAGGTTTGGAAGCAGTTACAAGTAAAAGTGTGTTAAGAACTACAAAGGATAAGGAAATGTGGAGGGCCATGATTGCCTATGTCCTGAAAGGGCACAACAAATAGAAGGAAAAGAAATAATTGCAATAAAAAGTAAGTGAAATTAAAATGAAATAAACAATATTAAAATAGTGAAAATATACAAAAAGAGGAGATAAAAGTGAGCTTTTATCAATAATGATTATAATCTTGACAGATTAGCATTGTTTGCATTTTCATTTCAGTCTTCATTAACACATCATTACTTTATGAATATATATAAAACAGAACAATGAAGTGGGTTGAAACAAAAGTTATAGAAAGTTGAGATGGATGAGTTAAAAGTGACAGTTGAAGCAGAGATGGAGAGAATACGGTTGATGTAAGTAGCCCAACAGCAAAGAGAATACCAATTCACTGATGAACTATTGTTGTGAACTCCTAACTGATGTCAGGAGAAAGTGAAAGGTGAGCCATCAACAAATTGATTTTCATCACTAGCCAATGAAAATCACTGCATTGCAAAATCCAACCAGACATTGACAGATAATGAAAAGAGTGCATGGTTAACATTTACCTGCCAACTGACTGACTGAAAGGTAATTTGCGTGTTCTGTGTAGAAAAGCAGAGAAAACAAAATTACTATAACTCCATGCCTATTCCAATAAATTATTGTGGAATAAACTGATGCAATTTTAAATGAGAGAAGTCACAAGAAAGATTTTGTGCTACAAATCAAAGATGATTCTAAAACCATGAAACTCTCCATGAAAAGAAATATGGTTCCATTTTAATGACAAGATGCAAACTGAAATATAACACAAAACCAAGGAACCTGAATGAATGCTTTACAATCTACAAGTTAAAACAAAAACAATATTGAGTTTCTAATAGATAGTGGCCATAATCAACTTTAGCACAAGGTGAGAAAGGATATTGAAGAAAATGCTTTCACAATTCAAACTTTCTCTATATATATAAACAAAAGTGACTAGATGAAAAACTTTTTAGTGACACTTTTCATTTTGAGAAATAATTTTATTGATGGAATCATTCTTATAAATCAAAAAGAGGGAAAAAGTTGTAGTCAGGCATATTATGAGGAATGACTAATGCATTGAGTGTGTTCTTTTATAAAAGATCCCTTTTATGTTCATACAATCCTTTAGTGAAATTTATGGATATTTCACCAGGGTCTTTCGATGAACATTTTGGCAATATAGAGGGTGTGATGGATAAATTGTCATCTAAATTACACAAAAATAAAAATAACACTGACATCCCATTTTAACAGATATATTTAGCAAAATTACAGAAAAATATCTTGAAATACTAAAGAATAAATTTATTCAATAAAATTGCTATTGACTTCAACCAGAGCCTCTAGACAATATTGGAATTTCCTGCATCTCTTCTGAACAATCTCCTTGTATAAGTTGGTGAATGCTACCATAATCCTTGCCTTCTGTTCATCTTTGGTATTTCAAGGAAATTTCTTGGTCTCTCCCTCAACTGTGCCCCACACATAATAATCAAGAGGATTGCAGTCTGAGGAGTTAGGTGGACAGATATAAGGGGCGAGGCAATCACAGAAATTGTCTGACAATCGAGACTGGGTTCTCATGCTTGTGTTGCATGGTGCAGAATCCTATTGTCAGACATGGGTTCTTTTTGGCAGCCACCCTCTTGACCTAGGGTAGCGCTACCTCTTCAAGGCACTGGATGTTGGCTTCAGTATCAAGTCTGAGCCCCTATTTGAAGATGAATGTAGGCATAACATCACCATCACTAGTGATCACTCCAAACACCTTCATAATCAACATTAGATTCATCTGTTTCTGAATCCTCTGCACTGTCCTCAGATTGACACACAAACACTTTGAAATGTTCTTATCAAAGCTTCCAATGTAAATGCCAAGTAGTACAGCATGTTCTTTCTTAATTTCTGGTGGAGTAAATTGCGTCATAGTGCTCTTTTTCTCACAGATGGTGCCCAACTGACCATTCTGTACTGGGCAGTTGACAAAATCAAAAACAAACAATGTACATAGTCAAAACTATAAATATAAAATGGCAACAATTTACTCATTGCACTCTGTATATTACAAATTTCTGTCTCAAATTTAATGTTATTATTATTCTGTTATATTAATTAAATCTTGTATTGATTTTGAAATAGTTGTGTACAAATTTCCAATGGTAAATGCTCAGATTAGCTCTATCCTTTAGTTCCACTAGTTTAGGCATTTGCATCAAGGACATATTATGTTACGTCCTCATTTCCACACGATTCCAAATGGAAAGAGAAAGTTTCTCCCAGAGAATTTTTTCCCAAGAACTGCCACCTTGTACAACAGATACCGACATGGATACTCCCTAAATACTATAATTTTAACGTCTTCAAATTATGGCTCATTCATTATCTATCCTCCATAATCTTCATATTCATGCATATCACGCATCTGATTCCTCATAACCATTTTAACAGTAACTCTCTACCTTGAGAGGCTATTGAATCTTGTACTGAGTGAACAAAGTATTGAGAAGAAAAAGATGATGGATAAATTTTACAGAGACTAAGTGAATACCAAGATCTTGCATTTAAAAAACATTGAACTGAAATCCATGAAACAGCAGTATAAATCACAGCAGATTCTTGAATGTCTAGCTGTTCATGAAAGCATGGTTAGAACCTAATAAACATTTGATTGATTTGTTGCTGTCTTAAACATATAACTATCTTCAACTTGTCTAGTTTAAAAGCTAAACTCAAGCATATTTACTGCTTTAGCAATGATTCTAACAAAGACTTTGCTCTTAAAAATACACTACGGTATCTTAAAGAGAAAATCAGAAAAGTTACACACATGATAAAAAAAAGAGTGGCAAACAAATGCACTTGATTCATTTAGGACATCATCACTCAGCAGACTGTCTCACCAATGTTGGCCACATTTTTTAAATGAAAATTTGATCACCTCTCACCAAATTTTATGTGATAAAAACTACATTTAAAGATAAAAAACAAAGAAAGGGTTAAAATGAGATCTACAGATTCAAAGTCAAAACCATTGATAACTCTCTCCTTCAATTTGCAGACCATATTTGCTATATTCTTAATAGTTGATATAAAGCAAAAATATCACAATGATAAAATTGGTCAATAATTATTCATAACTATTTATACTGGGACTTGTGCATGCAATTTCAAGTAATGCATAATAATGTTTTAAATTTTGAAATCAAATTTATTTTTGGCATACAAATTTTTTGAAACTTTCTAAATCCTTAATTGCCTTTCAATCATTCCACTTCATCTGTTATTCTTTTCCACCACACCATTTGGGAACCACTGCATTAACACATGGTAATAATCTAAGTAAGTCATGATACCAATGAATTTTTGGAATTTCAGAGTTCCTCTTCATCATTAATAATGTTGATAACGGTCATATAACTGTGGTCACCTCATCACTGAGTGCCCTATACTTGTGACCTTATGCAAATCTTGGCTATGCATTGTAAATAACAAGAGTTATACAAACATGGATACCTCATTGGGGTGCAGTGGTTTATAAGCTGGACATGTAGATCATTATTAGTGAGTTTGATCTTCAATGGCTGTCCTATACTTGTAGTCTTGTGTCAAAACTAAAAAAAACATAGTAAATAACAATAGTCATACAAACTTTCGAAATAGTATGACATCAAATTTCCTTTTGCTGTCCCATCCTTTTATGACCTAAATTGCCAAATAACCTATCTTCAATTGCAAGGGACTAGAAGAAATTAATTATAATTAATTATAATTCTTTAAGAAGAAATTAATTATAATTAAAGCGGTTGAGTCAGTGTCGATCCTTGATGCCTGAATCATCCCAACAAGAGAATAATAAGCAAACCGAGCAATTTATGACACTACCTATATCTGCATGTGACACCCCATGTTAATTGTGACCTCGTGTTACACCACTTCCTATTGTATAGAGACAGACTTTACAAATCATTCAGAGCAGATTTTCGGTGTTTGGCATTTCTGCTTTGCCAAAATGATTCTGATTTAAATTCTCCAAGGAGTTCTGCTTTTAACTAATATAAACATTAAGCAAATTTTAATTTCTTGAAATTTGTTAAAATTAAGTAACAGATGTAAAAAAAATACTTTTATGAAAACTTTCTAAAAGAAATCAACATTTCTTAAACAATAAACCCATTTCTCTCTTTTAATTCTCATGTAAAATAGACATATGACTACGTTTTTTACTTTGGCACAAACCAAACATTTTTGTCTGCCTTTTTTAAAAAAAGGATGTTTGTATTTATTTGAAAAATTGAATTTAATCATCTGCATGTTTTGCATAGAATTTCCAATCTCTTCTACCATGGGCATTGCCAGGAAATTGTTTATCATGGTAATAAGGACTGGAATTTTTTTATAATTCATTTTAGCCCTACACATAAAATAGTAAAATTTAACTGTAACAAAATTTAACATCAGCATCAAACTGGGTATCTTTTAAAAAAGAAATATATAATGGAGAACGATACATACATTTAAAATTGCAATTCATGTCTGATCTTTAAAATAATTTTAATTTCTAATAAATATTTCAGTTTAGTTGGAATAGTTAAATAATTTTTACATGAAATTGTTTTAAAAAATACACACAGTTTTGGTCTTTTGGTTGCTATCAAATGATGGATATTGGCATAAATTTGTTTATGATATAGAATTGTGAAATGATAATTTTGCAATGTCAGGTTATCAGAAATTTGTAAACATCTGTCATCTATCAGATGTCTGTGAATGAAATAACATGATTTGACATAACTGAAATGTTTGTTTGCTGTTAAAAAAGACAGAAATGACAACAATTTTGGTAAATAATATGGCTTTCTCTGAGGTAGAAATCATAATATCTAAAGAGGATGCTGCTTTCAGATGAAAAAGAAAGAAAAGCATCTGAAAAAATCACAGAATAAGATTTAGAATCAATTAGTTGTGTAGCAGCTTTTTCACTTCTCTATTCTCATTTAGTATTTTATTAGCTAGACAACGTCAATATGACTGGTGAAGAGAAGAAACAGGAACATTTTATTTCATGTCATTTCTGGTGTATGCTTTTTGGATTCTATCACCAGGTGGTTTCTTGGACATCATTTCAAAGAAGAGTCTGGAACCAAAAAAACTTATCCAAAAGAAATGGCCAGTGAGATTTCTTTGCAAAAAGACATATTTAGACTGCTTTTTTTGGCTTTTTTCATTTCACCCCAAGCAAGGCAATAAAACCACTAGGACACAAGTGTTTACTGAGTGTTAGAAAGTATGAGAAAAACAATTATTAAGGAGAAAGAGGACAATAAAAGAATTGGAATTAAGAAGGCAGAACGATTGACATTGCATTTAAATTTTTGAAGATCAAAGTTGACTGAGACGCAAGAACCCAGAAGAGAGCATCACAAGTGAAAGAAGAAACTGTTAGCATAGAGCTTACAATTACATTTAACCATTTCAACTATAAGATGATGAGACTTTGCCACCAATCTAGTACTATGCTTAAACTCATAAAGTCTACATACCATAGGGAAAAATTCTGCCGAACAATTGCCATGAAAATATTTATAGGAAAGGCACAAGGAAGTTACGTTACAACAATGGAAAAAAACAACTTTCCTAGTAGCAGACCTAACAATTGCTTCAATATAATCTTTCCACTTCATGTAAATAGAAAACATTAATCTAAGAAAGTGTAATGAGTCACTTTCCTGGAGGTTAGCACTAGCCATCCTGATGGAAAACAAAACATGTTCTCTCGGATGATAAAAAAAGAGCAGTTTCATGTTAGAGGCATTAAAATTAATAAGCTATTCTTTCTTTCTAACTTTCAGAAAGTAAGTTATTAGAATTCAGTCAAGTTATTAGCAGTCCATATATTTTAAAAAACAAAGAAGATCCTTAAGATCATAAATTAATGGTCAAATCATACCAAAACATCATTGGTGACAATAAATATATATGTGTAATAATGCACTTTGTAACAGTTGTTGCAACCAAATTACCACAATATAAAATTTAAAATCAAAAATAAGAAAAGAGAATGTTTAGATTGTTGCCAAAAGACATGGCTAAGGTTTTTCACTCTGGTAGTGGATGGTTTCTTTCGCAGGGTCAGATACACACATAAAGAAAAAAATCAATAGAGATGAACAAAAGACACCAGTCTTAAAAGCTAGCAAGACCTAATATAGAGCAAAAATAATACAAGGAAACATGTCTATGTGGAAAGGTGTGTGAAATGTGTGCAATATGAGAATCAAAAAGAAAACATTTAATTTTGGTCCATTGTTTGAAATTACAAATATACTTTTTCTTTTTCTTTTCTCTTTTTTTTATTTTTTACATTCTTCTTTTCCCTTCTTTTTCTTCAATTCAGTTCTTTACTTTCTTTATCATGTGCATAGAAGTGCTATTTAGCTACAAGCTTTGGCTTCTTCTTAAAATTTCAATCTTCTGTTGCTAAGTGATGTTCAATTTTTATTTGCAGTTTATGACCGAATCAAAGTTATCTTATTGTTGTAAAAATTCAACATTGAATTGACTGAAGTATTCTCAGTTTTTCTTAACTAAAAAAATCATACGTACTTTTATCATCAGTGATTAGCCCAATTGGTGAATCACCATTGCTTTTTGGTTTGTGACTATTTAGTCAATCAAATAAATGTTCATATGTAGCATGAGATTAATATGGATGAGTTGGATAAAATATTCATTCTCTTCATATTGCAACCTCCAAATCTGTTGGTGACATGAAAAAGGAGTCTTCATTCCTTAAGGTCTGCAGTCCAAGTTAACTCTTAATATGTATCTGTTGGATATACAATTCAGTCTCTTCGTTAAGCAATCTTTTAATTTGACAGAAGAAGCCTTCATCTCTCAAGATCTGCAGTTAAGCTGATTAGGCATATTGCTTCCACGCAATTCTTCGTATTGGGTCATGTGAATCCACATAGGGGGTGTGCTATTTTTAGCTATCAGCCAATCCTCTTTCCATAGGTCATTATTTAACTTTACATGCATTAACTTAACTGTTGATTTCATAAGGTTATCAGAAAGAGAAAAAGAGTATTTGCCACAGAGAGAAGAAAGAGTGATAGTTTATAGCCAGTATGTACTTTTAATAATGTGGGGGTTAAGGATGAATATGTGGTAACATAACATCCACACACCTAACAGAAAAATAAATTTCAATTTTTTTCTGCCAGTTAGTGCATGGTCAGATATGTGATAGAGCATCCATACATTTATTGTCTGTGCCTTTCATATGCTCTTTCCTTAAATTGAATTCTTGTAATACTAAACTCCACATTAAAAGTTGTCTATTTTTATTTTTCATCTTATCAGCTTGTCTAGTTTTTCTACCAATACATATAGTAAAATCTAATCACTCTGGCTGAGTTTAATAATCCCATTTCTTAACGTATATTGTATTTCTTCTTCTAGAAGCTTTGTTTTCTGTGGGTTCATATGATAAGGATATTATTTTATTGGCTAAGAGTTTCCCATATTCATATTGTAAGTTTGACTAGGTATATCAGAAAATTTTATATTCCAAGATAAGGGTAGTTAACCTATTTTTCTCAACAATAGGTAAGTGTGCTAATTTGCCATTTAGGTTGACTAGTACCTCAAAGTTTTTTAAGTTTATGGAAGGATCTACATACAATTCTCTTTTTCATTTAGGATATATATCCTCACAAGATTTTTGGATAGCGAACATGGGTCTATCATTTATTCTTCTGAAATATAGTTTAATCATGTTTATATGACATTTTTGTATTTTCCTTTTATGATCAGTCGCATTCACTATATAATTGTGGTCATTTAACTTTTACTTGATTACATATAGACCTTGAAACTTAGCTTTAAGGCGGGAGTTATTCATCAGAAGTAAAATTAAAACTTCATCACCTATATCAAATTTTGGCTTGACAGTTATTCTGTTGTATCAGCCACTTCATTTTGCCTTGAACACTTTTGAGATTCTTTCGAAGTAACACATTCAATTCAGATATTTGCTTTCTAAATTGTTCTACATAATCTAACAAGTGTTCTCTGTTTGGATCATCCTGTAACCACTTTTCCTTCATTAATTGTAATGGACCTCATACCAAATGTTCAGATATAAGGATAAATGGACTGAATCCTAGGGATTCTTGTACTGATTCACAATCTGCAAACATTAAGAACAGAATGTTTTTATCCTATTCTTTCTGATGATCTAAGCAGTAGATTCTCTTCATGCTCTTTAAGGTAGAATGAAACCTCTCTAGCACTCCCTGGGATTGCAGATGGTAAGCACTCATTTTTATAAAAGTAATACCAAATTGTTTCCTTACTTGCTGAGAGAAAAAGAAAGAATGATAGTTTATAGACCATATGTACATTTAATGCTATGCAAGATTAAGGGTGAATACATCGTAACATAATATAGTCAACTAATCTTGCCAGGGAGAACAGACAAAAGATGCTAGAATGCTGTATGCTATTGTTATATATTATTATTGAGAAATGGAAGATGCTAGTTGAAACATTTATGTAATCAACAGCTTATATAAACTATGATGTGCCAAAATTTTAGTAAGGTATTTTTTTAAATATTTGGAACAAGTGCCTGACTTGAGCTTGCAATGTTTCAACCCTGAGCTTGTGATTTTTTTTCAGATTTCTAAGCACAGTGTTGGTGGTGGAGTTTCCTGTCACGGATGTTGCTGAACCAATAAGCCAGGCTCATTTATTTGTCATCTATAATGTTACATTTTCTTGTCATGAATGGCATCTTCCTTACTATAGTGTTTACATGAGTAAATAAATAAAGAATAATACTCTATCATCTGTCAAACACAGAAGGAACACTGACAGAACTTATAGATAAAGAAGTAAAAGTGCAAAGAATGGACTATTAACAGTCAGAAGATAGAATTTATAGTTGTCAGCAAGAAATATAATCCAAGGGGTAAGATATCAGTTGAAGATGTCAGAATTAAGTAGTGTAGTAACAGACAACAGAAAATGTGACACTGAAATCTGAAGGTGCATTGGAATAGGAGAAGATGCCCTCCAGAAAATAAAGAAAATATTAAGAAATAGAAAGAAATTTGTTAGAAACAAAGAAAAAGAGTCTGAACTGCTCTGTAATATCAATTCTTCTATAGGGCAGTAATTGTTAGACGGTTTCTTCATGCCTTTCATAAACTAAGTAAAGTATTAAGAGATGGCACAATGTTGCTAGAAACAGCTTTAGACTGCTAAGTAACATCAAATCTTTTATATGGCAGTGAATGCTGAACGATCTCCTCACAGATGAAAAAAAGAGATTTTATTCTACAGATGGATGCTGAGAATATTAAGGATTAAACTTATGAGTGATGGGGAAGTTTTAAAGAAAATGGAGACTAAAAAGATAGTTATACTTAAAATCAGAAAGAGGCACTTGATATTTCTGGAAAATGAGGGAAAGTGCTTGGAAAATGTAGCAATCATTGGACATTGAAGCTTGGTGGACTAGAGGAAAACAGTGTGTAATGAGCTCTTGTGAATGGATGGCAGTGTGGAGACAAAAAGGCATAGTAAAGAATAAAAAATTACTATCACCAACAAGGAACAGGAAGCATGAAAGAACATGGAACATGAAATAATAAGAAACTATAATTAGAATTTAACAGTTGATTTTTTTTCTCCAATTATCATTCAGTTGGAAGATGTTTGCATTCTCTAAGTTAGCACATTTCTGGGGTACTTTAATTCATTACTCCTTACCACCATGCACAGTTTCAACCATTTAAAGGATATATACAAACATACTGAATTTGATTTTAGAATGATATAGATATTGTAGATTCTACATTTAAAATCGTACTTAGTAAATTGAAAGCTTTTAATTATTATGAGGCCTGGGGGATCAGCAACTGATTTGTGAAGAGCATTAGTATTCACAGGTCACTTTTCTTTTTTTTTTTATTGAAATAACATTGCAAAGGATTAGTGGGTAGCATAAAGTGAAACTGGCAAGCTGAGTTCAAATCCCAGGCTGGTCTTTTGTGTTCCCTTTTGAAAAAAGGTATGAATCCATCTCAATGGATTCAATAGCAACATTTACAGGTGTCTCTATTTTTGGATGGTAGCTAGTCTAGGAGAAAGATAAGTTTGAATTAAAAATAGGTACCTCCACTAATTCACTGAAACTAGAGCATACCATGATAAAAAAATACCCCAGACATGATAAAAACAAAGTTTCATCATCAAAATGTTTATGTTATTATTAAGAGGAAAGACCAAAGTATTTTTTGATTATTTAATTATATTTTGTAATTCTTTTTAGCATGTTCAAAATCTGATTAAAAATCTTGTTTTTCTTGTATCAGTGGAGAAAGGGAACAAGATCAGTATAAGAAATTTTAGCATCTTTTTTGTGATGAAAAATGCATTGACTTGGAAATTTTTGTCAGATTTACTTCAATTTACAGTACTTATTCACAAATGAATGAAATGATTTTTTAAATCTTATTTCTAGAAAATCTAGGTAAAAAAATTTTTTAATTAATTTTATGAAATTTTGAGAAATTAAAATTCCACTTTTTTTCATATTTATATTAGTTAAAAGCAGAACTCATAGAAGAATTTAAATCATGAATTTGTTTTTGTCAAGAAACACTAATTACCAAAAATCTGCCATGAATTGTAAAATAAAAAATGCAATAAAATTCAGACACTATTTAAATTAGAAAAGCTTTTAATTTCTTTTGCTAAGATATTTGAAGAACACTATTTTCATAAGAAAAAATTTTTTTGATTAATAATGAATTTTTACAAGAATTCATTTCATTTTTTAAATATTTTAATTAGAATAAATTATTAAATTTTAAATCTTTCAAAATTCTGTATTTATTTCACCCTTTTAGATGATATTATTAAGTAAAAACTATAATTACTAATCATAAGTAGAAAAGCTTAGTAGAAATCATTAAAGACTAAAATTTTTAAAAGCTTTAAAAACTTTTTTGTATGTGTATAAATGTATCAATTTTTGTAGATATGGTTGATCATACACAAAATTATCAGAAAATACGAGCAAAAATTATAGTAAATTTAAAGCCAGAGAGTATTTAAAATTCAATAAAGCATGAGATTATGGAGAATGTTTTCTTACATTTTTAAGATTACAGAGTACTTAGAATTTATAGATAAAAGGCACTCATATTATATTCAATTAGTTTTTAACACTAAAGCCTTCATAGAACAACATTAGATAAATATCAATCTGTCATCAAGTTATCAAAAATGTCAACAGCTTAAATAAACAGCTACAGCTGTGTGTTAATTTCTGAAGTATTTTGAACTTTAAGTAAATAATATTTGTTTCAAATCAGACTAATTCTATTTTAACTCTGCTAATATTTCTCACATAAAGTTTCAGAAAAGTATACTTTATTTTTGGAAGAATTTTTGAAAAAGAGAATTAATGAAAGACAGCTAAAAAAGGGAGCTAATCAGCTATTTTAGCAAACAAAAAGCTTACAGGTAATTTAAATTAATTTTGAAATACAGTATTTTGCTTATTTAAAATATTGAATTTAATCTATAAGCTTGAAATTAAAACCAAAAGAAAAGCTTCAAGAAAGATTTTACATTTTTTTAAAATAATTTTAAACCTTCGATATTGTTTTCTATGGAGGTACCTAAATATATATATATAGTGTATCAAGGCAGCAGATGATTTTCTAAACGTATACTGTTAAATATAAGAGACAATGAATGTCAGTTATGTTTAATCTTGTGGCGTTCTAAACATCGTATTTTGGATTTAATTTCAGGTGAAAATAAAGACAAAAATTCTCCAACATTTGATTAATTTTTCATTAAATTAGTTCTAAGCTTTTGGCTCACATAAGCCATCTTCAGAGAGGTTACAGAGACATTAACATAAAAACATCCACCATCAAAGATGATTTTATCTTGTGTTGACGTAAAACTTTGCTAAGCATTGACAACAGTCACCAAATAGCAAACACAGCTCATATATATATAAATGAATATGGAATGAAGAAAATATAAACATATATATAAAAAAAAAACTCACTTCCTTTTATTTTTGGAAATTTTTTCATACAAAGTAAAAGGATATGAAATAAGAGGGGAAAACTTCCTTCAAAAAGATTTCCAAAAATAAAAGGAAGTGAGTTTTTTTTTTCAAAAATAACGTTTATTACCATCATTATTAACTACCTGATGATAAATTGTTCTTTCAATGTCAAAACAAAATGTACAATTTTGTAGTATATTGTAGTTTGTACATATTTTAAACTATAGTTTATAATAAATATTAATTGCTTTATTTTTATACTGAGCACTGTTTCAAATTAATGTTTTGAATGTTGCAAATATTTTCTTTGTTCCTTATTCATTTGAATAATCTGCTCCTATATAAAGTGGAGGACTCTTGCCATTAATATAAATTTGAACATGGATAAAGTTAATTTCGACAGTTTGCTGAAAAATATTCCTATTCCAAACAAACAGGAGAACTTTCAAAAATTTGTCCTAAAGACTGAAGATCTCATACGATGGATGAGATGGAGAGCACATTTTTTCATTAAAGACATTCTACTGCCACTGTTGTGCAGGGGGTTACATAGGGGAAAGTGATGAGAAAGAGGGGATAGTTACAGGAAATGTCAGGAGGAGGGTAATAGAAGGATGAGAATACCGAGGATGAGGGTGGAGTAGATGAAAAAAGAGCTTGAGAAAATGGATGCAAGTTAGTGAGATAGGAGATGTCTATTGATGTTACATTTAAATTCCTGGAGATAGTAGCTGTCGGGGAAGCAAGTACATGGAAGGGAATTCCACGGGCAGGATGTGCGATGTATGGATTTAAAAATTTAAATACTGCACTTCTCATTAACAAGCTCCTCAACTTTGAGAATGATGTATTTGATATTATAAATAATATCACTTTCAATAAATGTAAAAACAATTTTCAAAAACACTTGGATGCATTGATTTGGAATATAAATGAATCTAATCAAATTTTTGTGAAATTGGATAAAACTTCTAATTTCTATAAAAGTGATCCCAATGAGTATAAAGCTCTAATAAAGAAAAATTTAATGAATAATTATAAAAACATCAACATGGAGCACTCTAATTACATTGATACAATTAACCATTCAGATAAACTAATCACTGACAAATTAAAAATTAGTGATAGAGTTCTAAAAATTACTACAAAGGAGGCTTATGTGTTATTAAAAGATCACAAACCTGAATTCCACCAAAAATTCCCCACTAGGATTATCAACCCAACTAAATCAGAGATCGGTAAAATCAATAAAGTAATATTAGAACACGTAAACCTGCAAATAAAAAATCAACTCAAACTTATATAAATGGAGTGTTACTTTGGAAGTAATCAAGAACATTGACGATAAAAACAATTCTACTTTTCTTCAATTCGATATTGCACATTTTTATCTATCTATATCTAAAAACCTCTTCCATCTAGCCCTTGAATTTGCTGAATTTTATTTAAACATTTCTAAAGAGAAAATTAACATAATTTTGAACTGCAGAAAATCAGTTCTTATTCATGATAACAAACAATGGACTAAAAATTCAACTGATAATTTCTATTTATCTATGGAAGCTCTGGATACTGCAGAATATTCAGATTTAATTGAATTATTTCTTCTGTACAACCTCACAGCATTTAAAAACTTTTAGGGCGCTCTCCACCTTTGTTATAAATATGGACTGTTCCTACCACTATATAAAGTAGTAGTAGAAAGACCTCAGGGTTGCGGTGGTAGCATGGTGCGTTGCGTTAACTGTTCAGCTCAATACCAAGTCAGTCGAGTACTTCCAGTAGCGAACCGGAAGTGGATCATACACGGACTACATCTTATTACTTTACTAAACCATTGTTCCTGTATTATACTAACTCTGTTGTATGTATTATTTTCCGGTAATATATGTCATTTAATTTATTTCCGTTGTTTGTGAAATATTTTCTGTTACACACAACATAACAGTGGCAATGAAGGATTTGAAACTCACACAGGAAGAAAAAGTAATTCGGATTCATCCCACAACATAACAGTGGCAACGAAGTATTCAAAACTTACACAGAAAGAAAAAGTAACTCAGTTTCGTCCCACAACATAACAGTGGCGACGAAGTATTCTAAACTCGTACACAGAGAAAAAACTCAGTCGTCCCACAACATAATAGTGGCGACAAAGGATTTGGTTAGACAGAGGAATCAAACAAATAATTAACAGTAGTTCGTCACGACCAAAACTGTGACAACAAAAATTTTGAACACGGAAAAGTCTCTAGTTTGTGACAGATGCAAAAGTTACGACGAAAAGCCGTATACACAGTGAGAAATTAAGTAAGTTACATTTAACTACTATTTTCTGTTGGCTCTGTAAGAGAATTCGTGTTGAAATTTGTGACCCTCCCCTCTGTGCAAAAAAACAAAAAAACAAATATATATATATATATATATATATATATATATAAATTGGACATAAAGTTTTTGAAAAATTCAAAATGGAACAATTTCAAGCTTCCATGCTTGAGCTGATAAAATACCAAATGCAACAGCAAAAAGTAAGCGAAGAAAAATTTCAAAAACAACAGTTAGAGTTACAGGAAAAATGCTACAAATGCAACTGGACAGTGAGAAAAGACAGCAAAAATTTCAGGAAGAGAATGCAAAGAAATATGTGGAGATGCAAGAACTCCTACATAAAGTGATTCTCGAAAAAAACAAAAGTGCTGAAGATAGTACTTTTTCGCAAAACACTATTTGGTCAACAATTGAGAACTTCACGTATAATCCAGACGAGGACAGAACTTTCGAGCGGTACTACCATCGGTATCAAGATTTCTACGAGATCGACTGTAAATCCTGGTCAAATGAAAAGAAAGTCAGGCTCCTCCTCAGAAAACTAGGTACGCACAAGCACAATAAATTTACAGATTTTATTCTGCCAAGAAAAACGAGAGATTTGGAATTTAATGGAGCAGTAGGTCTGCTAAAAGAATTATTTAACCCTAGGCTGTCGTTATTTCACAAAAGGTGGAAATGTTTAAACCTGCAGAAAAAAGAGGATGAAGATTACACGACTTTCGCATCAGTGGTAAATAAAACTTGCAATGACTTCAGGTTATCGGAACTAACAGCAGATAATTTCAAATGTTTAGTTTTTGTGCAGGGCCTAGTATCCAATAAAGACAGTGAAATGAGGAGATGAATACTGGCTAAGCTCGAAAGCAAACAAAATATCTCATTGCAGAAACTTGTTGATTTTTGCCAGCAATGTGTCAGTATCAAAGAAGATGCAAAAAAAATTGAGAGTCCGGGGTAGCAAGCATAAAAAAATTAATAAGAAGTCACGTTTTCGGGATCTGTCTCCGAAACGGAAGTATCACTCTCCAATGAGAAGTGGAATGAAGTACGAGAAAAAAAAAACCCCAAAAGCTTGTTACGGCTGTGGAGAATGGGATTGGTACAGTGATTGTCCATTCAAATGCAAGACTTGTAGAAACTGCAATAGACAAAGTCACAAAAAATCCAAATGCAGATTCAAAGACAAGAGTGACGTGAAAATAACGAGAACAGAAGAGTTAAACCAGAATATAAGAAAATATTTACAAGTAAAAATGCTAAACCAATCAATAAGAATGCAGTTAGATTCTGGAAGTGATATCTCGATAATAAACGTAAAGACGTGGAAGAAACTAAATAAACCATCATCTTTTACTAATAAGGATAAACAAAATATGACATCACTTTCTAAATATTTTTGGAAGTTAAAAGAAGAAAATAAAACACCTAAAGTTAAATGGAAAATTTTCAAACAAGCTAGAATATCTAGATTGGTAAATGAATCATGTTTCCTTTGTCTACAAGAAAAAATGGAAATTAATAAGTACATGAAGAATGACATATTACTGAATCAGAGGCATGAAACTACAATAAATTGTAAACATATTAAAGAATTAACTTTACAATCCTATTAGAATTATAAAATCTAAAGTTCGAAACTCCAGCAATTATAAACTTTTTACAGTATTAATCTTACTATCTTGATAATTTACTTTAACTACATGATCTTTCTTCTTATGTTATTTTATCTTTATTTTTTATTACAAATTGAGATCTGTTTACTGCTTTAATTTTAATATTAATTTTTCCTTTGATCTCTATTTTTTATTCAATTTTTATTTTATTTCATTTTATTTTATTTTTAATTTTTAAATTTTAAATCTTAATTTTAATTTAATTTTTAAATTTTAATTTTTCTGTTTGAATCTTATTTATTTTTTATAAAAAAAAATTGATTTTACTTCTCTAATTTATTATATTAGCGATAATGAATTTATATCTTCGTGTTGTGTTTTTAAATGTCCTCAGATTTGCGCTTTATAAATAATTCCTATGTTTGTGTATGTGATTTCATCATTTTTTAAAAAATGCCAGAGGTTTTAGTTATATACAATGAAACAAACATGTGTCTGTCTGCAATTAACTTCCAGCCAAAGTTTGAAATTTCTATTTCTTTACCACTTCTATTTTCTCCCCCTCACTTTATTCCCTCTGTGTATTTTCTCACTTTTCCTCTTTGTTAAGTCCAGACGTAGCAGCATCGTTGATATCTGTATCTGTTTATATTTTACTTCCTGCCTAAATTTGGGGTTTCCCTCTCTTAGCCATTTCCAATCTATTTCCTCTTAGTACTTTCTCTCTTGTTTTACTCTTTGCTTTGTATTTCCTCTATGTCTTTCTCTTTCCTCTTTTGATTTCTCTTTTTGCTTTATCATCTTTTCTACCCTCTTTCTTTTTGCCCCTCTTTTTTAATATCCTCTTACTTCATACGAAAAGATTTCCAAAAATAAAAAGAAGTGGGTCTTACTATCATTAACTACCTGATGAGACATTGTTCTTTCAATGTTGAAACAAAATGTACATTTTTGTAGTAGATTGTAGTTTGTACATGTTCTAAAGTATAATTTATAATATATATATATATATATATATATATATATATATATATATATATATATATATCAGAAGTAGTATAAAAACTAATGGGTTGGCAGTCCGTTGTTTTGTAGTCATTTACTTTATTAAGAGTACTAGATGCTTTGAGCATTATATTTGCTAATATTTTTATTTTAAATTTATAATAAAAGCATAGTTTACTGCAACACAAGAGACATGGTGTTTCGGTATTATCTTATTAGCATCTTGTCAGGCAGTAAAATATTTTTTGTTTGGAATCATAATATATAGAAGATTAAAAACAACACAATTTTTACCAAATCCAGACAATTAAGTTGGGGGAATTTTTGGAAGGTTTGTCCCAGTGAGCCAAAAGAAAATCAGGTCATGATGTTAACCATCACTCAATAAGTCCTGGGCCTGACACATAGATGGCACCATTAATAAAAAATTCATATGATTTTTATGAAGTACTAACCTTCAAATGGCATGTGACAAAATTTGGGCCTAATTGAATTATTAGTTTACTAGTTACAGTTATTTAAGTGAAGCTACTGCTGCAAATTTTCAAAACAATGGAAAAACCTGAATTTCGTGTGTTCATAAAGCATTGCTTTCTGATGGGAAAAAATACTGTTCAAACAAAGCAATGGCTTGATAAATGTTACTTGGACTCTGCTTCATTGGAAACAATGGTTAAGAGGTGATATGCTGACTTTAAATGCGGTCATACAGACACAAATGATGCTGAATGCTCAGATAGCCTAAAATTGGCAAGTGTCCCAGAAAACACCAAAACAAATCCACAAACTCGTCTTGGCCAATCATAAATTAAACTTACATGAGATAGCAGAGGAGTTGAACATAACAGAAGGCAGTGTATTCAGCATTTTGGATGAACATTTTTCAATGAGAAAGCTGTATTCAAAGTGTGTGCTGTGTTTACTCACAGTCAATCAAAAACAACAATGTGTCAATGATTCAGAGTATTGTTTGCAACTGTTTCAATGCAACAAGGAGTTTTTGCATAAATATATGACAATAGATGAAACATGGATCCACCACTTTACTCTGGAGTCAATTCTGCAGTCAGCTGAGTGGACAGCAGCAGATGAAAGCCGTTCAATGCAACCAAAGATGCAAACATCAACAGGCAAGGTTTTAGGGCTTCATATTTTGGGATGTTCAAGGTATTTTGTTTGTCAATTAACCTTGAGAAAGGAAGAACCATCAATAGAAAATATATAGCATTATTGGTGTGTTTGGATAAAGAAATTGCCAAAAATGGTCACAAATGAAGAAGAAAAAGTGATCTTTCACTAAGTCGATTGCAACAATGGCAAAACTACATGAATTGCACTTCAAATTGCTTCTGCATCCACCCTAATCTCCAGATCTGGCCCTCATTGACTACTGGCTGTTTGCAGACCTCAAAAGAATGCTCCAGGGAAAGAGATTTGACTCCAATGAAGAAGTGATATCAAAAACTGAGCCATATTTTGAACTCAAAGACAAATTGTTCAAGAAGTGTTGGAATCATCCAAGGAGACTATGTTAATGAATAAAGTTGAATTTTGCCTAATAGTTGTTGTTTTATTAGTTATGTGTCATAGGAGAAATTTGATAGTAAGCGTAAAGGGGATAGAGACTTAAAATGACTTGAGACCCAGAAAAAATAAATTGAATGACATATGTGTAGCATTTAGCAAGTTGGAAAAGTTATCCCGTGCCATTGTGAAATGGCTACAAGAAATGTATATATATAAGTGGTCATTGAGGTCAACACCTAGCAGCAACAGTCGATTTCATGCTTAAACACAATCTTGAGATGGCATGAAGATTTTCATCTAAATATATATCCTTCTATCCCTGATATTGAGCACTTAAACCCATAAATACACCATACTTTAAAACTATATTCTTATCATATGCATATATATATATTAGGATGCTGTATAAGTTTTCACTGATTTTTCATGAAAAGTAATGTTTTATTTAGAAAAATTAATAACTAACATGTCACTGAAAGTATTTTCTATCGTTAGCCACTACTTTTTCTCATCTTTCTAGCCTGCATTTGAAATCCACATTGAAAAAAACAACATGTCTTTTGAAGTTACCATTTTTTGACATCTTTATAAGAATGAAAGTGCTGCTGAGCCAGGCTGTGTGCCATTGATAAGAACAAGTAATAATTGGACAAAGCCATGTCTGGTGAATATGGCAGGTAAAGACTTTCTATTTAAGCATTTCCAAAAAGGTTTACACCCATTTTGCAACATGTGGCCTAGCATTGTCATGTTTCAAAATCACTTTGTCATGTTTTTGCTCATAAATTGACTATTTTTTCTTCAATGCTTGGCTCAAACACATCAATTATAGTTGATAGCGATATCTTGTTACAGTTTTGGTCAGTTTGAGCAGTTCATAGTGAACTATACCCAGTTGATCTTAATAAATGCAGAGCAGAAGCTTCAAACCATGGATATTTGGCTTTGCCACAAATGTTGATGCATGGCCGGGCTTACCCCATGATCTTCTACACTTAGGGTTATTGTAGTGCATCCACTTTTCCTCGCCAATCATGATATGATACAAAAAACTTTCCTTTTCTGCTGTTGAAGCAAATGTTCACACATGATAAGAAGCCATTCAGCGTCACTTGGCTTCAACTCGTACAGCAACCAATGTCCATTTTTGGGCATATTTATAAGAATGAAAATGCTGCTCAGCCAACTGAGCTTGATCAACTCCAAATGGTTTTGTAAGTTCAGCATATGACTGACATGAGTCTTCATTGAGTAATGCTTCCAATGCTTTGTCTTCAAATTTTTTTGGTGTGCCAGAGAACTCATTATCTTCAACATCAAAATCATTATTTTTGAAGTATCTAAACCAATCCTTGCATGTTGTTTTTGACAGAGCATGGTTGCCATAAATCTCAACAAGAACTCTGTGTGCTTCAGCTGCAGACTTCTTTTAAATAAAGTAGTGCAGTAAAATTCCCTGCAAATACACTTTCTTTGACACAAAATCCAACATATTTAACACTGTTAAAAACAAAGTTGTTTACACTTCAGCAAAATGACATCGACTGGATTTCAAGCTTGCGTATAGTACTTCTTTATGCACTACCATCTGAGACTACATCCATGCAGCTCTGCAAACACCATCCATTGGAAAACTGCAAGAACTTATCTAAGGTCCTAATATATATATATATATATACACACAGACACACACACACACACACACACACACATTTTTCCAATATACATAATTATCAGTGTGTTAAATGTTTGAAATGTTTGATAAATCTTGGTTCTGCTACTTGTGTTATTATAAATTAGAAGAACAGTTAGAAAAAAAATAAAATCAGAAATCTTTATTTGTCAACAAAATCTCTTCACCTGTCAATATAGCTAACGAAGAGATTAAACATTATAAATTCAAAATTTCATCTCAAATTTTAGCTAATGAAAGTGTCAGGTTTATAGATCCCCACTTCCATGTATATATATCATACATATGCATGTATAATGAATGATGTAAATTTTGATAAAGTTGCAGTCAAGACTAATTTAACTGAGCCCCATTAATATGTAATAAAAAATCAAATGCGCAAATATTTCAGTCTTTTTTGTTTCTTAAAAATGAAGCAACAAGAAAGATTGTTATCTATTAATGCTGTTTAATTAAATTAATAACAGAATCAATTAAAAGTATTTTTAGCAATATTTTCCAATGCACACACATCTGTGAATGTTAATAAATGTACTCAATCATAAGCCTGCATGATAAAAATAATAAAATTGTTTTGTTCTAAGTGTATATGCACAATAAATTCACTGAATCCCAAAAGTAGTAATGGTGATGCAACGAACACAACCTTAATTTTCCTGTTTTATTATTATTATTATTATTGATTTAATTTAAAGTTTTCTTTAACATCTTTATTGATTTTTCTCTTAAAATGATTTGTTTTTGTAAAAACTCCCTTTACCAGATGAAAAGAAGGCTTTTATGTCACACAAAACACATGGGAGGCAAATGAAAAAAATAAAGCAGGAACTAATGCCAAGAAATTAACCAGCTTCTGGTCTGCTGAACAACATCTCCCTGATTGCTGGATTCTTCAAATAGGCTTTTGGGAACTCAGTATTACATTTGAAAGGGAACAACCAGAAAACTTTTTCAATGGATTTACAGACTGAAATTCCATTTGAGAAAATTTTTTTGAAATTAAAGCTTTCTCATTTTCTGTTGATTAAACATCAAAATTGCTTTGAACTAAAAGATTCAGCTCAGATATTGGCACACTGCAGTTGAGTTCAATTCTTTTCATTGAATAGTCAAGGTTCATTAACCAGAGTTCTGATTTAAAAAATCAAGACAGATAAGCTAATTCAGAGAAAGTAATCTCCAGTAATCTCCAAAGTTCATTGGTTAACAAGAGGCAAACTTTTTAAAATGTCATATCTATTCTGGACATAGACAATCAAGGTTCTCCACAGGCTAGAGTAGTGGTGAACAAGTAGCTTAGAGAGTCCAGTTAGAGGGAGATAATTCATTACTACTAAAGAGGCTCTGTACAAGAATTGAGAATGCTATACCTCAGTGATTGTAATAAAGGGTTTAGTTCGAAATTTCTATCACCTGAAGAAGTTCGAAGCATACAATGGTTGAAATGCCATACAAATAGCAACAAAGATGAGGACAATAGTCCAAATAATGTAAATAGTGTAAATACTACCTCATCTCAGAAATATAGACAAATTCACAAGTTCCTAGCTAAGAAGTACATTATGGGTAAGCCATGATATTCAGACTTAGTCCCTTGTTTATTTCTAAAATTCAAAAATGCCCTGAAAGTAAAAAAATTTTGCTGACATCTGTAACATCCAATAAGACATGACTATTTCTTAAAAGCAAGTTCCAAAATGTTTTCAGCAATGGCACCATCATCTCACAAAGTGCAAGAGAGTACTTTGAAGACGGCAACAACTGATAAGTACACAAATTTACTTTCAATGTTCATTCTAGTGCTTGTTATACACTGTATATTAATTATACTTATTTCAGATATTGAAAGCAGAAAATAAAAAAAATGTTGTTTATTTTCTTCAATGTTAGAATCAAAAATAAAAATGAAACAATTTTGACAATTTTTGTTTAAATACAAGTTGACATGACAGTTTTCATAATACAATCAAAAAGTATTGTTTAAAACTGAATGCTATTTATGCCACCTCCACAGCAAAAAAAGAATGACCTTATATGATCATTTTATAATTCATTGATTTTTTTTCTGCTATTTAAAAAAAGTAAAACTGAAAAAAGAGAGATTAAAAAGACTAAAATTAAAACTAAAATCTAAAGGTAAAACTAAAAAATTGAAGTCTGACGTTATTATGCAAAACCAGAAAATCAAGTTTTACTTAACAAAGTAATAAAATTCTCAACAACTGGTCACTACCTATAATAGAACAAATAACAAACATATACATGATAAGTATTTGAAGCATTTCAATCTTAATATATTCACCATTCTTCTTAATAACAGCCAGCAATCTATTATCCATTGATTCTATTAATTCTTTTTTTTTTTAAATTCAGCAGGTTCAATTTCTGGCATGGTAGTTTTAATTGATTCTCATTGGTCAATTTTCTTATCATTTACCTCCTTCATATAATTTCATCTTCACAACTAACCATAGATTTTTGATCGGATTCAGATTGGGACTTGGTGCCCATTCCATAATTTTCTCTTCAGTAAACCTTTTATGCTCAAAAAATTCACAGGTAACCTTAGATACATGGGAAAGAGCACTGTCATGGATAACTAAACACATTTAACTTGTATCACTCAAGAAATTCTTCTCCTATGGAGATTTAGGCTGCATATGATGGTTAATGTGATGACTTAAGAAGTCGGTACAAGGAGAACACAGAACACAACTTTTTAAGAATATTATAATACAGTCATGTAAAATACAATTGAAACAATATTATTTGTTGCAAACAAACTCTTCTGTTTGCAGCTATAATACATTATACAAAATAAACAATTATGAGTCCACTTAACTGAAGTCCTTGTGTAGTTGTGTGTTTCATGTACTAGTTAGTAGTACGGCCCTTCACAGTGTAACGATTTGGAGCAGCGACGAAATTCACGTCTTAACCCTTTGAGAAGCCGAGTAAAAGAGGACTCTAACATGCCCTCTAGAGAGTGGCATTGACAGGGGGAAACAACTTACCTACCTTAGGTACAATTTTTTATACTCTCCCAACAAGAGAAAAAATACACAATAATGAAATTATTACATGTTACCATCTTAAAGAAAATTGAACCCACTTTATTATGGATTACTTTGTTTTTTAATTTTATTTATATATATTTTTAATTAATTTTTTTATTATTTTTTAAGGGAAACCATTATGGTGCCCTCCTACAAGAAATGGACTCTTCCTCTTATTATATAATTAACCTGCAAGTTAAGAGGCAGTTAAGGACGACAACTAGTACATAGTTAAAGCCAGGTATCACTCAGGCAATAAGCAGCATAACTGTACTGTTCGGACTTACTTATTATTAACACTTACTTAGAAACTTATGTTCTTGTTATAATAATACACTGTTTTGAACCTACCTTTTGTTTTCCTTGTCTTACTTCCGGCTAAACAGGTCACTACACTTTGCGTTTCGCCACAACAACTCCACAACAGAAACATTTACAGGCAGACTACTCTGATGTTTCTGGCATTATTCTGGCCATTCTACTGTTATTAATAATAATGATATTCAGGATCTGATGTGGATTTCTTTTTCCTTTAATCCTGGTACAGGTTAACTTATTTTCTGATTTCCTTACTATTGTGGGCTCCTTACTATCTTTTGAAGGGATTGAATTAGCTTCATCAGGTTCTTCATCTGCTGGGGTATCAGGAAAGTACTTATGTGTTAAAGTAAGGATAGATGGCTGAGGCTGTGTTTCCATAAACCCATTGTCTCTTTTAATTTGTGCAGAATGAACCTTTTGATTGCTTCCACTAAATACTTCCACAACTCTGCCAAGCACCCAGAAGGGCCTTGCTTTGGCTGGGCCTTTTACAAGTATTACATCATCAACGTTGATTTTGTTATAAAATGCAGTTTCATCTAAGTCTCTGCAACCTTCTCATAGACTGAGCAAATATTCTTCATGCCACATATCCTTGAATTTAGCCAATAATTCCTCCCTATTTTCCAAAGATATTACAAAAGAGACTAAAAATGACACCCTCAGCAAGTATTTTCAGCAGCAATGAAATTCATGTTGTAACTCTTCAAGATGCCAAGTAAAAGAGGACCCGAATGAACATGCCCTCTAGAGAGTGGAGTTGACAGGAGGAGACAACTCACCTACCTTAGGTACAATTTTTATACTTCTTGAAATCACAATATTCAGCACTGTTCAGTTTAACTCTTTCATCAACTTTGAATGGTTCAGTAATAGTTTGGTTAACAATTCTAGACCATATCATCACACTGCCACCTCCTACCTGTCTTCTTTTAGTCACAGACACATCTGCATCAGATAAAACCCATCCTTTAGCCCATTCATCAGGTCCATCAAGTGTCACCTAAGATTTGTCCATGAAAATTACTTTATAAAAGACAGTTTTTATATATTTCTTGGCCCAGTTTTGATGATTTAAAATATACCTAGGAGATTTCTTGACAGCTCCCAACTTGCAAATTATTCTACACTTTTTACACTTCTTGACTCCCTCAATTCCAGCCATATCAATAATATGAACACTGGTCAAAAGGGGTTGTTTTACTATAACTCACTTCAGTTTACATTTCATTCAATGAGATAAGTACTTAAAGTCTTTTCCTTTGGTTCTAGATCTCAACTAAGTTAAATTTTCAACAGACATCTTTAGCGTTCAATAAAATATGTGAAGCTTCTTTGATATCTCTAATGTGGACTGTAGTGAATAAGAAATTAAGAATTAAAATCAACCTTCTTCTTCACTTTTACAAAAATTCACAATGACATGTGAAATATTGGTTTTTCCCAAACAGAAAAAGGATTGACCATGTACCTAAAGAAAAAGTTGAAACCAGATTTCGCAAGTAGGTGTTAAATTGATTTTTGACCAATGGGAGCGAATTGCAAGACCAAAAAGGACTTTGTGGTTCAGTGTGAAAAATCTAGATTACAATAAATGGACTTGATCAGCGTGAGTCAGTCAGATGGAAGCAGCGAGAAAGACAACACTAAAATGTAACTTCAAATCGATCCAGAGATAAGGTCAGGTCGCACGGTTTTCTTTCTACTTATTTCTCGTGTACTGATACCTTTTACTTCTTCTTCTCAATCCAAAGACATTCCTACTGAATATATACATACATACGTACGCATATACAATTATTACTACGAACATTTTCTACAAATCTTGATACCCATAACTTTATCATTGAACACAAACTCTACCCTTAACTTCTTAATAATGTTTCTAATCGTACATTAACTTCTACAACTTGTGTCATTCTTTCCTTTTAATAAATTTCTATTTCACAAGAAAAATGTATATTTTTATTCTTACACTATTCCACACTTATTCACACATTTCAACCTGCTACCAACCACCCTTCTGATGATGAAAACTTGAAAATTCTTCTGATGATAATTCTGCATAAAACTTGTAAACTGTAGGAAGTTCGGTTAAGTATGACACAAGGCCGAATCAAAGAAACATTAACCAGCTCCCTATAGTTACGAGACATTCTCTCACTCAATAACTGTTATTTTCTGGTTTTCCACATTTCTTAAATCCTTTCAGCTGCTTTAAACTAATATTAATTTAATCTGCATAATTACTTCAGACTGGTTTTTATAATAAATCCAATAATTTTAAGAAAACCTGTTGAAACAACCTAAAACTTTAACTCAAGCTTTGTTTGATGTCTAAATTGATCATTTAAAATTTGACAAAAATTGTTCAAAGCATATTCAAATTATTGAGTTTTATATGATTTACATAATAACTTCAGGACTGTATATTTAAATACAATATATAGAAATTATCTTTCAAATACACATCTTTGTTCAACTGAGATAGTCAGGATTGATGAGCATGTAACAAATTTCATTTTAATATCATCTTCTTACTAAATATACTTTGAAATTAAATTTAAACAACCTATTATAATTCTGTTTGTTCATTTGTTCCTTAGTTACAAAGTATGTTATGCCAATGACTCATAAATAATGGACTATATTCACTTTTGATTATGAAGAAAGATAGAAAAGACATATTAAAGATAGTGTTTGGTTTCAATAAGAAAAATAAAGAACGGAAAATAAATTCACGACTTTGGTGATGAGACTGAAGTGATTTCTCCAGGGCACAGGCCTGAGCAATGGTATATGGAAGTCATGCACTGCTCAGATTACATCCCCCCATTCCTCTCAGCCATACTAACAAGATCTAAAGGAATACAGGGCATTCATTACATTTGGGGTCAGCTTGGCTGCAGAAGTTGATTCACTCTGAATTTTCTCTCTGGATTTACTTCCATAGCCTTTTTCGTATTTTGATTTGACTGCAAAGAAGTGAACGTTTCAAATCCAGATTCTTTCCTCTAAAAGGACTGCTTTCTTCAGCTATCAAGCTCCATCTTCCCAAAAAATCTATGTATACCTATGTAAATGGGAATGTGTATGAGTTTTTATGTCAAATCAAAAAAAAAAGTCACCTTTACTGGTGATAATTATCAAATTTTCATTTTTACTCACATCAAAATGATCAAAAAGATCAAACTGTTTACAATGTACAATTAGATACGAGTAATGAAACTAAGTGGTTTAAATTTTCCTGTCAGTACCAAACTTTACCCAAAGTAGAGCTAACTGAAATTTAATGAATGTTTTCTGTTCTCCTTATTTTTCAGTATCTGTTAAGGCAAGGGTCGGCAACCTACAGCCCGTGGGGCGGACTGGCCGGCGAGCCTGATTACCAATGATGATTTTTAACATGAGAGACGAGGCTTTCGAATTCAACAAAAAGCCTGCTGTTATCTTCCTCTGATCCACCCAACCGAATTTGAATACAAAAACCCTATCAAAACCCAATTACCTCCATTTCTGCGTAAAAATTAAAAAAATAAACATAAAACAAAAACTGAGAGCCGATTTGACTGACCGACTGACAACAGACATTAGGCGGGACACCTTCAAAGGGACAATGTTGTCTCAGCTTTCTATTTTATTCCTCCAACAACGACCTCCCCCCCATCGATTACCCCTGCCACCTACCCTATGTAAGTTACTGGAATCTTCCAATGGGCCATGTTCTTATCTTATCATACATAAGTGTATATGTTTGCAACTATTTGTACTCGTATGTATGGGTATATGTGTTTCATTTTTGTTTGATGTGTGTGTGTGTGGTTCGTTTGTGGTACAATTTTCAATAACAGTTTCAAATTTACACATCATAATTTCATCCATTTCACTTTGGTTGATTTTTTTCACTTTGAAGTATTTTGACGTTTCTTTGTTATGGGTTTTTTAATTTTAGATTTTCTTTTGTTTTTCTGATTTCTCAATGTTTATTTTCATTATGGTTTTAAATATTTAAGTTGACAGAGGTCTGCATATGTAATTTTCCTTGATTTTTCATTAATGGCCTTCGTCTGGCCTGCGACCCATCATTATAACACGATCCGGCCCGCAGGGTCAAATGAGTTTCTGTTTTCAATTATTTAATACTAGTGTTTTTACTTTGCAGATGATAAAATGATCAAATTTGAAATCTAAATTGTTTTTCCATTTAAAATACTATATTTATTAGAAAATATACAAAGCTTAAATATAGAAGGAATCAGAAAAATGATATCAAATTGCTGGCTTACACTCTTTTCTTGTTTCCCAGGGGTTGTTGTTAGACAAAACAGAAAATTAACACTCTCTACACAGAAATTGTGTGTACATGTATATTTTAATTTAATGACAACACTAAAGATATTTCCACAAAATAAAAATACAATTTTTTACTAAGTAATTTTTGAGAAGTTCAATAAATCTTATAATTAACTGATTTTTTCAGATTGAAAAATTAAGCTTTTTTTCTTATCTCTAACTTTACAAAAACAATGATGTTCACTCTGTACAAGGTCCAAGAGCCACTTAAAGTAGAGGTTTACAGAGTAAGAAGCACCAACCAAAGCAAGTGCATCCATGATGCAAGGAGATTTTGTCTAGACTGAGTGGGAGTAGAATGTGTCATTCCAATATCTTATTTCAGACTCAGTAAAATTGTGCATGCATGTGTGTGGATGTGTTTATGCATTCATTAAATGGCACAGATACATGTAAGTAACTTACACGCAACACCAAAATATACATGTACATGACATATCTCTAAGCAAAGTCTCATGTAGGCAGTGTGTGTGATGGACAGAGATTATAGATTGAGGATTTTTAGCCAGACTTATAATTAAAAAACGATGACATCAGACATTTGTTATGCTGCTTCTGATTTGTTAATGTGTTTATTATGGAGGGAAACCATATTGGCAAGAAGGAATAAAGAACTTCTTCTTTACTGAAAGAAAGTGAAAAAAAAAGAATTAAGGACAACAGATTCTGAAGCATGACAGTAGAAGACAATTGGATGAGGAACGCAAACAAGAAAAATAAATGGTACAATGGCAAAAGGCGGTTGGGATTTAATTGGAAAGACAGGTAAATAAACAAGAATAATATGAAGAAGATCTTTGAGAGACAGTAAAGGGGATAAAGGACAAATCTAGACAAGCAACAGACAGGAGATGTCAACTGACTAAAAGGTTCTGAAAGACATCCAGAGAATAGAATGAAAAATAAGTCCAAAGAAACTTGGAACAAAAGAGAAAATGGTAAAAGAAGCATAAAGAGGGAAACAAAAAAAGGAAATTAAGAAAATAACAAAGCCATATATGTACCAGAAAAGATTAAAAGAAGAATTTAACTATATATATATATATATATATATATATAAAAACATGTCAGATTAAATAAATTGCAAACAATATGTTAGCTTATTTTTAATAAAATCCGTTCATACTCATGGATAATCTTTTGCATATTACAATCAAAAGATGTCAGAAATGAGCTGTAACATTGACAGACATTATTTTCATTCATTTCTTAAGGTACCCAAGTATTTTCAACCTCTTTCTGAGGTCATCTTCAGGGGTGTGAGTTGTGGTAACAAATGTAACCAGAAAATTGTGTTGCTAAAAATTACTGTACATTTTATTAATTAATCTCATTAATAATGACTTCCCAAACCACATTGTAGATGAAGAAATAAGACAATATTTCAAAAACTTCAATACACATCTAACAAAATATGGTAATTCTACAAAAGACCCTAAACTCTTCTATTGCAACCAGATGCATGATAACTACAAACAGGATGAGAAAATAATAAAAAATCTAATTCGTACCCATATATCTCCCATTGATCCTAATAAAAAATTTAAATTATAATATATTATAAAAGGTACAATACTGCTGATTTGATTGTCCATAATAACTCCTCCCCATTAACTAATGTGTTACATAAAACCAACATTATATATTAATTCAAATGTCCCTTGGGAGAATGTATCGCCAACAAAAAACAAATATATATGTTGAATTTACAACAACCGCATTAACTAGATGTCTTACGTTACATTTGTAGACATCTACAACAACATTCCTGTCTACATTCACAATTTTAAAAAAATGATTGATAATGCAACTATTCTACACCAAGAAAACAACAAAAGCAAGATTATCTGTGAGTATGAACGGATTTTATTAAAAATAAGCAAACACATTGTTTGCAATTTATTTAATCTGACATGACTAAAAGAAAATTTACTGCCTAAATACACAAATATATATATATATATATATATATATATATATATATAGGTACTTCCACAGATTCACTAAAAAATGAGCTTACCTGATAAAAAAAATGCCCCAAACTTGATAAAAACAAAGTTTTATCATCAAAATCTTTGTTATTATTATGATGAAAGACTAAAGGATTTTTAGATTATTAAACTTTGTTTTTGATTGTTTTTAGAACATTCAAAATATTGGTTAAAATTTTCTTGAATCAGCAATGAGACCAAACATTAGTATAGGAAATTTTAGGATTTTTTTTGTAGTGAAAAACACGTTGATTTGGAAATTCTTGTAAAAATCAAATAATTGTTGGATTTTAATAAAACTTTCAAGGACATATTCACAAATGAAAGAAATTATTTTGAAAATGTTTCATTTTTAGAAAAAATTGTTAAAACTTGTTTATACATCTGATGTCCATACACCACATTATCAGAAAATTTGACTTCTGACATTTGTGTTAGTCAAGCTGTCAATCTGTGAACATCTTAAATAAACACCTGCTGTTGTGTAAAAAATGTATTTCTGTAATATTTTAAACTTAAAGTAATATTTGTTTTGTATCAGGTTAATTACACATTAAATGAGCTAATATTCCTCAAATAAAGTTTTGGAAAAGTATATTTTATTTTTGAAAGATTTTTTAAAAAAGAGAATTACACTGTGATGACAGATGGCTAAAATGGTGCTAAAACCACTGATTTCAGAACTAAAACTTCTTCTGCTTATTTTAAATTAGTTTTGAAATATAGAAAAAGTATTTTGATTATTGAAAATATTAAATCTAATCTATTAGCTTGAAATGAAAACTAAAATAAAAGCTTCAAGAAGATTTTTCATTTTTAAACCTTTCTGTGAAGGTACCTATATATATATATATATATATATATATAGTGTTAAATCGAGGCAGCAAATAATTTTCTAAACATATACTGTTAAAAATAAGAGACAATGAATGTCTATTATGTTTAATCATGAACCGTTCTAAATGCCATATTTTGGCTTTAATTTCAGTTGAAAATGAAGAAAAATGTTGGAGAATTTTTGTCTTTATTTTCAACTGAAATTAAAGCCAAAATACGACGTTCAGAACGGCACATGATTAAACATAATAGACATTCATTATCTCTTATATTTAACAGTATATATATATATATATATATATATATATATATATATATATATATATACTGGCTTGTTTATGCAAAAATGACATGTATGAATCCTTATATAAGTCTTTAAGTATATTTTTTAGAATTAATATTATTTTTTTAATTTTAGTTTTTTAAATGAAGAATTATCATGATTATAATTATTATTCAGACCAGCATGCTAATCTTGATTATAATGACATTCATCCATTGTACCCTGTGGTTGACTTTGGAAGAAATAAACATCTTGAAAATTTTCTGCTGTTGACATAACAAAGAAACTTACACCAATGCAAAAAGGTAACTCTATTACAGCTAACCGTCTTTGTGTGTGTGTGTGACAGAGAGAGAGAGAGAGAGAGAGAGAGAGAGAGAGAGAGAGAGAGAGAGATGGATATCACCTTGTTAAGTATTACCATCACATGACTTATAAATCTCGTTTGTGCTTTGAAAGGATATGGCTCTTTGAATTTGACAAGCTTTTAAAATGGTTACCTTCAAAGATTTTTATAAAAATTAGCATATCATTTATACAGTTATACATAAAAGATTTCTACCCATCCATCAAGACAAACATTAAATAATGCACTAAACTTAGCAAAACAATATACAGACATGTCAGAAGAAGAACTAAACATTATCAAACATTGCAGAAAGTCCATTTTATACCATAATAACAAAATATGGCAAAAAACATGCAACACCACTAAAAATTATAAAAATGTTCAACACTCTGGGATTTACAATAGACATAAAAACAAATCTAAAAATAGTAAATGCTCTAGATATAACTCTCAGCTTATGCAACAGCACATATAAACCTTACAGAAAAGAAAAAACAACCCCATATATATCAACAAAAATTCCAATCACTCTCCAAATATATTCAAACACATACCCATATTTAAAAACAAAAAAATAAACACATACCCATATTTAAAAACAAAAGACTAAACACATACCCATATTTAAAAACAACAAAAATAAATACATACCCATATTTAAAAACAACAAAAATAAGCACATACCCATATTTAAAAACAAAAAATAAACACATACCCATATTTAAAAACAAAAGAATAAACACATACCCATATTTAAAAACAACAAAAATAAACACACCCATATTTAAAAACAAAAGACTATCTACAAACTCAAGAAACATAAAAATATTTAACGAAAACAAAGAAATATGAGTCAACACTAAAAAATGACAGATACGCAAATAAATTTGAATACACAAAGAAAGAGAAACCAAACAAAAAGAATAAAAAAAGAAACATAATCTAGTTTAATCCACCCTACAACAATTTAAAAACAACAATACTAAAAATATTTTTCAACATAATAAAAAAATACTTCCTTGAACACAACAAATTATCAAAAATTATTAATAAAAACACAGTCAAAATCAGTTACAGCTGCATGGAAAATATGGAAAAAAATAATAACCAAACACAACAAGAAAATACTTAATAAAACCAATAACAACAACACAAATCAACAAGACAATACAAACAAATGTAACTGCCGAAAGAAGAACAACTGTCCACTTAATAATAAATGTCTTACCAACAACATAATATACAAAGCTGCTGCAACAAATAACACCAATACCGACTAAAAGATTTACATAGAAGCAACAGAAACATTGTTTAAAGAAAGATTAGATAATCACAAAACATCATTCAACACAGAAAAATACAAAAACAACACGTTATCAAAATGTATATATGGAACCAGAAAGAAAACAACATTATCACCAAAATGAAATCAGAAATAGTAAACAGGGCACAACCACACAGCAATAATAGAAAAAGTTGTAAAAACTAAATAAAATATTAAGCAAAAAAATGAGATAATGGGAAAATGCAGACATGCAAATAAATGCCTTCTTTATTACACTAACAACAATAAATAACAACAAAATCAAACAAAAAACACATAAACAATATAAATAGAATAAAAAAATTTTAAATTTAAAACTATAAATATAAATATGAAACCACAATAACAAACAGAAAATAATAACCGAAGACAAAACATACAAATAATATAAATATGAAAAATAAAAGTATATACAAACACCCAGTCATGACAAAAACAAAAAATAATACAACAACCATTAAATGAAAAATAAAACTAAAATGAATAAATAAAAATAAAAAACACATCTAAAGCCCACAAACACAAATACAATAACATCCACCAATGACCCAGAAAAAATAAACTGTCATAGGGTAAAACATACCAACACATTAAGAAAACGGTTAAACCAATAAAAACGTGGTCAATACAAAAAAAGAGCCCAACTCAATTAAACAAACACCCATTCATACATACACTAAAAATAAACCAAACAACTACACAAAATCACACCCTGTTCTATATAAACAAGAAAAAACCAGGATCTAATGGCTAACAGCCCTGACGAGTGAGAACATCATAACAGTATCCTTACAAAACTTCAAAGTCCACATAAATCTGGTCTGTTAAAGAGGCAAACTCTTCGTACTTATCAACGCTCTATCTACACTCCAATATCAAGCACTTTACAATAAAAAACCTGCTTGCCAAAATATATTCTATCAGTAAAACCACTGAAAAGCAAGAACTTTGATGCCAAACAATATCACAATTAAACATTATATATATATATATATATATATATATATATACATATTTTTTGTTTTTCTTTAATCTGAAGTGGAAGAGTAGAAAGGTAAATTCCAAGAACCTGATCCTAATCAATATTAAAAATTTTTAACATTAAAAAGTGATGCAGGCAGAGCTCAATGTATTAAGAATACAGAGCCAATATAAATTAGAGAAATTTTTCAAAATTCAAAGGTGTCGGATGTACGTTTCAACATAGGATCTCTAATAGAGATTCTACGTCACATCAGCGACATTGTTTTTTTCAAATGGCAAAGGCCCTGGGGTAGAGTGTGGAGGGGTTTTAGGTTAACAACGGTCACAAAGTAGAAAAGGACAAAACTGGTAGTCGCAGGGTTACAGGGTGTTGAAACAGTATATTTAGGAAGGGGAGGAATAGGAGTTCATATTTTATAAAGATAGACAGCTAAATGAGTTAAATTACTTTTTTAAGGTTAAGATTTTGGGCTGTTTGAAGAGGTGTATTTAGGCGAGAAGGAATGGGTTACAATATAAGATTTTTAAAATTTTTATTTAAGTTTATTTGATTAAACCTTTTAGGTAGAAGCGAGCTAAATGCCAATTACAGGAAGTTATCAGTTTAAAAACTATTAGAGAAAAAATAGTAGAGAAAAAAATATTAGAGAAAAAAAAAATATATATATATATATATATATACATATACATATATGTGTTAACCAAGGAAAAAGGGGTTTAGTAAAAGAAGCCATATTTTCTAAAGATAGGCAATTAAAGGAGCTTGGGATTGGAAGGTAGGGGGGTTAAAATACTTTTTAAGGTTAACGTTAGGGTAAAATTAAGATTAAAACTTAAATTGAATCCTTTTAATTTATATTCTAACATCTAGTCAACAGGGATTTAAATTCTAAATTTAAGTATTCGAAAAATTTGTCTTGTGGCAGCACTTACTGATGAATTCCCTCCTAAAATTCAGTAGCCAGTGTTGGTGGGGGTATTTTAATATTAAAATTTTTTCCAGTAAACATAGACAGCACCTATCACAAAAATTCCTCGGAATACAGGCTGAACCTATCAGTTTCCAGCTAATTTCAGGATCCAGCCCTTCCTCTTTCATTTTCCAGAATGCCCGCGAAAGGGCTGTCTGGTACCTCTGACCGAGGTTCGAAAAGGAGTAGCTGTGGTTATACAGTCTTTGTTTGAAAGGACCGGCGGACATACCGATATAGGTCCAGAAGTCGTGTTTTTTGTTAGATGGAGAAATGCGGGCTTCATAAATCACCTGGGTGGATTTGCATTTTCCCTCCACCGGGCAAGGTCCACAGAATTAGTTGCATTTGTTTAGGATTCCGGACCTAGATTCAGCATTGCGCAAGTTCACCAGAATACTCCTATTATGGGAACTAATAAGGCTGTCGATATTCGGGGTGCAAGAATAACTAATTTTAAGGGTGTACCTATTAAAAATCTTCAATAGAGGGTTATTGTTATTAAAATTTTTGTCTATTTACTTGAGAAAATATTTACCAATATTGATGTTAGTTAGTTTACAATAAGTGGGGTTAAACCAAATTATCTTTCTTTTTCTACAGTTTCCTTTATTTTTATTTTTGGATGATTCATAGTCTATTGTAGGTTTATTATATGTTAACTTGTTCTTATATCCGCTTTTTTGAAGGGCCTTATTGTATATATTTTTACTTGCGTTGAAAGTTTTAATGTTGGATGATAATTGGTTGATTCTATTATTCACTATATTGGGTATCTATCTGTTTTATAATATTTTTGGGGTGGTTGGATGAAATATTAATATAAGTGGGGGAACTATTTTCTTTGAGAAATGGTTGGTAGGATCCATCATTTAAGTTAAGGGTGATGTCTAGATAGTTTACAATTTTAAGATTAGAGGTGACTTTGACTTTAAAACTGAGGTACTTCAGGGCTCTAATTATTTTTTTGTGTATCCTATTTGTGTAGGGCACATTGGAATTAGGGATAATTATTAATCCATCGTCCCGATATAGGCCTAATTGTTTTGGGTCTAAAAATCTGCTTAGAATATCTAAAATGTAAATTCCCACAAGATCTGCCACCTGGGCTGAATCATATGCTTCCACATATATATATATATATATATAAAAACATATATTGTTAAATATAACAGACAATGAATGTCTATTATGTTTAATCATGAGCCATTCTAAACATCATATTTTGGCTTTAATTTCTAGTGAAAATAAAGACAAAAATTGTCCAACATTTCAATATTTTTTTTATTACACTGGTTCTAAGCTTTCGACTCTCATGAGCCATCTTCAGAGTGGTTGCAGGGACATTAACGTAACGACAAAGATGATTATTATCTTGTGTTGACATAAAATATTGCTATGTGACAATAATATAGCATTTGTAAATAAGTCCTGAAAGTTTCATTAAAATCCTACAATTATTTAATTTTTACAAGAATTTCAAAGTTAATGTGTTATTTTATTGGAAAAAAGGCACTAAAAGACCCTAGTAACCTTTGATACACCACTAACAAAAAAAAAACAAGTTTTTTAACCAAAATTTTGGACGTGCTAGAAAGGATTAACAAATATTTTAAAAAATAATTTTAAAAAACTTTAGTCTTTCGTCTTAATAATAATAAACATTTTGATGAGAAAAATTTGTTTTTATTAAGTTTGGGGCCTTTTTTCATCATCTGCTTTTTTAGTAAAAAGGTGGAAGTACCTACAGTTGGTAGTTTTGATCCTGGGGACAGATGCCATGTCTTGCTGAAAAAGGCAGTCAGTATCTCCATAAAACTTGTCAGCAGACTGAAGCATGAAGAGCTCTAAAATCACCTGGAGATTGGATACCTTGACTTTGGACTTTGATAAAACACTGTAGATCAACACAAGCTGCTGAGATGCTACTCCAATACATCACTAACAGAAAAACTTCACTGGACTTCAAGTAACTTGGATTCTGCCTCTCTCCACTCTTCCTGCAGATATTAGGAACTTGATTTCTGAATGAAAAGCAAAATTTGGTTTCTTCTGAAAAGACTTCAGACCATTGAGTAATGGTCCAGTTCTTTTTCTCTTTAGACCAAGTAAGCTGTTTCTGATACTCTCTCTCTGGTTGGAGTGGCTTCATACTAGAAATATGACACAAGTAGTCTATTTCCTGAACACATCTAAGTATGATGGCTCTTGATGTATGCAGCCTCAACACACTCCTTGTGAATCAGTTTTACTTAATTCTTTCAACGTTGCAGTTATCCCTCTTGCTTGTGCCCCCCCACCACCACCACCACACTCTTCCCTTCCAACTAACTTTGCATGAATATGCATTTATACAGCAATGATCTTCTCTGGCTTACCTTCCATAAGGGGGACGCCAATGTAAATTAGTGTTTTCTGGACAACTCTCAGGTCTTCCCCATGATTATGGCTGTGTGCACTGAGAATCAACCTGAGAGATTCATGGTATTTATTGAACATGATGATTTATTCAATTGGAATATTTTAAGATTTTGATGTGTGTTTTTCTATTACTTTCAGCAGTAAGCTGTAATTATCAAAATGAAAACAACTGAAATATTTGAAACATTAGTTTACATGCAATAAGTTTCAATTATATACAACTTTCACTTTCTGAAATAACTAACAAAAAATATTGAACTCTTTCATCATATTGTAATTTTTTAAGGTGTACTCTATGTATACACCTTAAAAATACACATGTATTTTATTATCATGCCTGTCAAAGCTGAAATAAAGTGTTTATTATTTTGTCATCAGTTCTCAAAGAATATGTATAAATTCACTTTAGGTTTTATTACAATTCTAATCATCATTTTTTAAAACAATAAACATTATCAAAGAGGGAAGGTAGCAGTGTCACTGGAAAAACCGACCTTTTGATACTCTGTCTTATTGTGGGTACATTTATCCATGCTTACCGGAGTTCTCTCCAGTATAAGTTATGACATTATTTTCCCCTTTACTATGGATCAACAAATTTCTTTACAACATACTGTAGGATTTGAGAGTTTTTAATGCTTAAAAAGTTCATTTATACACCAACATAAATGCTAGTGTAAACAAAAAGTTTTCCCAGTATAAATCTTGTATTGACAATAACTGGCAATTTTTTTTTCATGATAAATGCAGTGATCTACCTGTTTAATGACCCTCCCTCCTAAACTTCTGGTCAGCTATAACATCTAATCAAATAAAATTAAAAAGAAAATCTAACCAGTTGTTATTGTTTGTTATAAAACACCTTCATTGTGATTGGTTTGCTTTCCAAAATAAATAAAAGTAATAATATGAAAAATAATCTAAAATAAATAAAAGTAATAAATAGTATGAAAAATAAATGAAAATTCATTTGTACTGTATTTACCGGATGCAAACCAAAGTAATGTACAAAATATAGAGCTGATTTTCATATATTCTATTTATTGTTTAGTACACTTGTGCTGTGTAAACATTAAAAGAATAAATTAAACATATTACAAATTGTGCAAAAGTGACATTAAAGTTATCTTGAGTTGGTTGACACAAGCCTATTATATATATAAATGCCTGAAATAGCAGGCGAGAACAGCTTCTTATTTAGCAATCAGCTTTGTTGGAACTAAACCTGGATGTTAACTGAGAAATGACTGTACTATAAAAGGAAATCTTTAGTCTTACCTCCCAGGAATTTCCTGACAACAGACTGTCTTCAATGGCACACTGAGCCAAAGCCAACAAGTTCTCTGTGTCCAGATGTTTCTTTTTTGGACGCTGAATCTGGAATAAAAGTTCTGGATGGTCTTGCTGAAAGAATGGATGGCAATATTCATAAATCACTGCTGATCGGCCATTAACATCACGCAGTTCTGTATTGACATCATTATCAGCATAAGTATTTTCCCTGTTATGACTGTTATTATTCTCCACATTCATATTGCAGTGAGGGTCAAGAAGGCAGTTGTGGAATGTATTAATTTGAGAATATGAATGAGCAGGTGGAAATGTTCTGTTGTTTGTTGGACAACAGATCTTGCTAATTTTCATATTTCTGCTGTGGGAGATCTTGCGGAAGCCATACATATTAAGTTGTCGAACAAAACTTCGAAAATGTTTGGTTTTGAAGGAGCTTCGAGAATTCACAATGCCTCCGTGGTCATCTTTTGAAGAGGAAGGGTTGCCTAGATATTGCTTTTCAAAATCTGTCTTGTTGATACGAATAGAATGCCCTTTCTTGTGCCAGGAGATAGCACCTGTCTTACATTCATTTGTGATCCGCCACAGTTTCACTGGGAAACGACTGACCATACGTTCACTCACTGCCTGCTTAAGACTGGGGAACTTCTCTGAAGTCTCTTCTTCACTTCTGTCCGAAAACATTTTTCTTGGCTGGTATTCAAAGAAACAAAATTATTTCTATCAAGAAAAATAAACCATATCAAAAAACATAGATTAATTTTATGACGAATAAAGGTATCCCTACTTTTTAAAAGATTGCTTTAGCAAATCAATGATAATAGTAATTGTGAAATTAACTGTTTCCATGCAAGAAACATTCAGCATTCATTGGTCTGTATGTGACTGTTAGCTAAGTTTATAAAATAGTTTTGTAACAAAGAATGAAGAATTGCCTTTCTTAATGCTTAAAGAATGTATTGCATTGCTTGAAACAATTTTCAATCTGGTTATATATAGATGATAGTTTAAACATTTCGAAAAAGTTGGCTGCTATGCATGACATCCACATGAGAATCTAGATCTGACGATACTATTTAAGAACAAGATTTGTATTCTCAAGTTAATATTTTGATTTTGTAGCATCCAATGGGTTGGACAAGATATTCCCTAGTGAAATCTATTTTGTATTCAATTTACTAATCTCCAATTTGTAAAAATCAGTAATGATGAAAATGTTTCATTTATGAAATTCATACAACTTTAGATTATTATACTACTACAAGGTCACATGCAAAAGGAGTTAACCAGGTAGTACAAATATCAGACAGTCAGTTAAGTGACATACATGATACAAGCTTGACCAATCATGTCTCAAAAGACTAAAAGACAGACGACAAACTGAGCAAAAGATTTTCCCACAGTCAGTCAGTTAAAGTGCCATACGTAATACACACTTGGGCAATCATGTCTTGAAAGAGACATGATTGACTGAGCAGAAGTTTATCCCAGTAGGTTGCCATTACTTTCTTAATGCTTGCCAAGCTATAGAACCCACTGTCCTGTTATTTAACCCATAAATGGAGGGAAAAGACGGATAAATGATTAATACTTTTCTCAAGAGTATTTGCGCGTACGTGAATGCAAGGAATTCAACTGGAATTCGAACTCGGATCCCTGATTTCTCGTTCAGAACTGATATTCACTGCAACCCAGCGCACATCCAAGGTTGCCATACTCAGTGGAAATAGGACTAGCAATAAATGAAACAATTACCTAGTCAAAGACAATAATAGTATGAGAACAATCTACACCACTGAATAAAACTAAAATGTTCTGTCACGCAAATAGACATACACCTGAAGAAGTCCGGAGGAGAAAATAGCCGAAATGTTTCAACAAGTAACAATCAAAGATGAAGACTAAATAAAAAGGTCATATCTTCAGTCTGTGGGTAAGGGAGAATAAAAAAACAAATTAGGTCAAAATAGGTATATCAAATATTTTTAATGAAAATATATTTGAAACAATCACTCAAGCAAGTGTCAAACACTCAACATTTATATTAATTACTTCATTATGAAGTATGTTTGTATAACTTTTGTAAATTATTTTTTAAATATTTTCTCTATTATTATTTTTCCACGCTACGTAACAACAAGAGAAGCTGAGGTTTTTTGGGGTTTTTTTTTTTGTTTTTCCGATGATATTTTTCCATAAATAAAAACTTTGTGTTGCATTTTACTGTAAAAACCGAAATAAATAAATAATGAACAGAGAAAATGCCACTGACGAAAAGTGCAATTGATAAGATTCGAAACCGCGAATCAGCGTTTCTTTCACTTTTTCCAACAAAATTTCAATTGCAATTGGAAACAAAATTAACCTAATTCATTAATTCTTCTTTTTAAAAAATACACAGACAAGTTAAAATAATGTGTTTTCCTTTCTTTTTTCTTTTTTTAATTCCCAGACTAAATTAAAGAATAAAATAAAAAAATGTTATAAAACTCGAATTTTAATTTAAAAACATCAAAATTTTAAGAACGCCTCGACATTGAATTTGTCAAATTTATGGTGACAATAAAAGATTGTTTTTTAATATCTGAAATATCTTTAAGGTGAAAAATTAATATTCTTACTTGATTTCAGATTTTCGAAAAATGCACATTCTTTTAAAAATTAAGCCTCTTATCCTTAAAAGCAAAAAGGCATGGAAATACAGATTATGAAATTCAACTAAAAATTACCTTTTTTTAAATAATTTATTAAAATCAATCAGATTAAATCGGTAATTTATTTACAATACATTTTTAAAATTCAATTTATCTTTTCAACTTTTACTTTTATTTTCATATATTTAAACTTTTTTCATTTTAATAAAAAAAATATTAGTTATTTTAAAAAGGAATAATTTATTATAATCCAGTTAAAAATTAAATTTTGTTTATAGAATTAAAAATAAATCACAGCATAACGAACAGATTTTAGTTGATAAGATAGATAGATAGATAGATAGATAGATAGATAGATAGATGAACAGACTAAAGATAGATAGCTCGATAGATAGATAGATAGATAGATAGATAGATAGATATTATGAATGGACGAAAGATAGATAGATAGATAGATAGATAGATAGATAGATAGATAGATAGATAGATAGATAGATATTATGAATGACTAAAGATAGATAGATAGATAGATAGATAGATAGATAGATAGATAGATAGATAGATAGATAGATATTATGTGAACAGACAGATAGATAGATAGATACATAAATAGATCAAAGATAGATAGATAGATAGATAGATAGTTATGAATGACGGAAGATAGATAGATAGATAGATAGATAGAAACAGACTAAAGATAGATAGATAGATAGATAGATAGATAGATAGATATTATGAACAGACTAAAGATAGATAGATAGATAGATAGATAGAAACAGACTAAAGATAGATAGATAGATAGATAGATAGATAGATAGATAGATATTATGAATGACTAAAGATAGATAGATAGATAGAAATAGACTAAAGATAGATAGATAGATAGATAGATAGATAGATAGATAGATAGATAGATAGATAGATAGATAGATAGATAAATAGACTAAAGATAGATAGATAGATAGATAGATAGATAGATAGATAGATAGATACACGAACAGACTAGATAGATAGATAGATATTATGAACAGACTAAAGATAGATAGATAGATAGATAGATATTATGAACAGACTAAAGATAGATAGATAGATAGATAGATAGATATTATGAACAGACTAAAGATAGATAGATAGATAGATAGATAGATAGAAACAGACGAAAGATAGATAGATAGATAGATAGATAGATAGATAGATAGATAGATAGATAGATAGCTAGCTAGACTAAAGATAGATAGATAGATAGATAGATAGATAGATAGATAGATAGATAGATAGATATTATGAACAGACTAAAGATAGATAGATAGATAGATAGATAGATAGATAGATAGATAGATAGATAGATATTATGAACAGACTAAAGATAGATAGATAGATAGATATGAACAGACATCTGTACATAGATAGATAGATAGATAGATAGATAGATAGATAGATAGATAGATAGATAGATAGATAGATAGATATTATGAATAGATCAAGATAGATAGATAGACAGAACAGACGGGTGGATAGATAGATAGATAGATAGATAGATAGATAGATAGATAGATAGATATTATGAACAGACTAAAGATAGATAGATAGATAGATAGATAGATAGATAGATAGATAGATACATAGAAACAGACTAAAGATAGATAGATAGATAGATAGATAGATAGATAGATAGATAGATATTATGAACAGACAAGATAGATAGATAGATAGATAGATAGATAGATAGATAGATAGATAGAACAGACTAAAGATAGATAGATAGATAGATAGATAGATAGATATTAACAGACGAAAGATAGATAGATAGATAGATAGATAGATAGATAGATAGATAGATAGATATTATGAACAGACTAAAGATAGATAGATAGATAGATAGAGAGAGACAACAGACTAAAGATAGATAGATAGATAGATAGATAGATAGATAGATAGATAGATAGATAGATAGATAGATAGATATTATGAACAGACTAAAGATAGATAGATAGATAGATAGACAGAAATACTAAAGATAGATAGATAGATAGATATTATTAACAGAGTATGATAGATAGATAGATAGACAGAACAGACTAAAGATAGATAGATAGATAGATAGATATTATGAAACAGACTAAAGATAGATAGATAGATAGATAGATAGATACGAACAGACTAAAAGATAGATAGATAGATAGATAGATATTGGTGAACAGACGAAGATAGATAGATAGATAGATAGATAGATATGAACAGACTAAGATAGATAGATAGATAGATAGATATTATGTAAACAGACTAAAGATAGATAGATAGATAGATAGATATTGGGTGAACAGACTAAAGATAGATAGATAGATAGATAGATAGATAGATAGATAGATAGATAGATACATACAGAAAGAATAAAGATAGATAGATAGATAGATAGATAGTTATAATAGACGAAAGATAGATAGATAGATAGATAGATAGATAGATATTAGTGAACAGACTAAAGATAGATAGATAGATAGATAGATATTATGAACAGACGAAGATAGATAGATAGATAGATAGATATTATGAACAGACGAAAGATAGATAGATAGATAGATATTATGAAATAGACTAAAGATAGATAGATAGATAGATATTATGAACAGACTAAAGATAGATAGATAGATAGATAGATAGATAGATAGATAGATAGATAGATAGATATGAACAGAATAAGATAGATAGATAGATAGATACATACATTCAAAAGATAGATACATAGAAACAGACACTAAAGATAGATAGATAGATAGATAGATATATACATAAATAGACGAAAGATAGATAGATAGATAGATAGATAGATACATACATAGACTAAAAGATAGATAGATAGATAGATAGATAGATAGATAGATAGATAGATAGATAGATAGATAGATAGATATTATGAACAGACAGATAGATAGATAGATAGATAGATACAGAACAGACTAAAGATAGAGACAGACAGAAACAGACTAAAGATAGATAGATAGATAGATAGATAGATAGATATGAAACAGACTAAAGATAGATAGATAGATAGATAGATATATATTATGAACAGACTAAAGATAGATAGATAGATAGATAGATAGATAGATAGATAGATAGATAGATATTATGAAGGACTAAAGATAGATAGATAGATAGATAGATAGATATATATTATGAAATAGACTAAAGATAGATAGATAGATAGATAGATAGATAGATATACTTTTTGTTTTCATAAAAATTGAATAAACAAGCTTTTCCAACGAATGTTTTAACTTTTAAAACTTAAAACACAAACACTTTAGTTTTTCAACCATCAGCAAATATAAAATATCGAAAATCCGTAATATAGAAAACAAATACGAATAAAGCCACAATTAATAATTATATTGATTAAATAATAAAATGATAAAAGAAATCTTCATACTTATCGCTTTTTTTTTCTTGAAGATGAAAGAGAAATTCTTCAATTTCTTTCTTTTTTATTTTCTTATCGAATTTTTGTCGCCGATGAAGTAATTCTTTTTTTTAAGAAAGGATTTCTTCTTTAAAAGCAAAAAAGAAAGAAAGACTTTCTTTTTCTTTCTTAAAGAACAAAAATATATTAATAATTAAATCCACCAGTCCAAGTTCTACAAGAAAAATTCTTCCATTTCGACAAGCAATAAAGAGAATAAAACTATTGACGTACTTCGTATAAATAATAAGTATTATTTTAAAATATGTAAGTATATTAAAGTTTTCTGGGGTTTTTTTTTCTTTCGAATGTGATTTGAATAACGTTAGATTTGGATAATAAATAAGTGACTATTAGACAAATTTCAAAATAACGGTTTAACATTTAAGTAACATTAAATCATTTCAAAATCAAAACTAGCGCCCCAAACGCTGCGGTCTTTTGCTTTTCTTTCTTTTTTTTTTTTTATTTTCTTATTACTTTTTTTAAAATTATTTTCTTATTTTAAATAAAATAAATATTTTAAATAAATTAAATTAATAAAAAAAATTCCTTTTTTAAAATTATTTCCTTGTTTTCATAATTATTTCCTTATTTTAAATATATTTTAAATAAAAATTAATCATTTTCTTTCTTCTTTTTAATTATTTCCTTATTTTAAATAGAAAATAATGTCTATTTATAAATCAATAAAATTTAAGATTTCTTTTACTTTACAATAGTGGAAATTGGTATGAAAATTTATTTTTCTTATGTAGATCTGCTTTTGCCCGAATATGACGTTCAATTAATCTGAAAAGTTTGTACATTCAAGAAAAATTAAGTTGTACAGTGGGAGCATTGTATTGTAAAATAAATTAAAAAATTAATGACGTTCAAAAAAGTGGGGGGGGTCTTTCATTTTTCAATTAAGTGTCAAAAAAAATTATATATTTTAAATGATTATATTTTTCATTGGAATTAGTTAAAAATCTCAACACAATTGAAAAGAGCTCATTAAAACATTTTTTATAGTTACGCTCAGTCAGTTAAATGTCGTACGTGATACACGATTGGGCGATCATGTCTCTTTCGAGACATGATGACTGACTGGGCAGACATTTTCCCACAGTCGGTTGCCATTACTTTCTACGGCAGACTGGTTACCGACTAAGCTATAAAACTCAATATGCCCTGTTATTTAACCCATAGCTGGAGGGAGAAGCGACGGAGAGACATGACCCAGAGAATTACCAACTATACCACCAAATTTATGAATCAGCGATTTAATCCACTAAGTTAGTGTATTGTGGGACAATCCTGAGTACAAAACTTTCATCCCGTGAAATATTTAGCCAATCAGAGAAGACCAAAACACTGTTTTTCTTAAGCCTAATTTCGGGAAAAGTTTATTATAAAAAACACAGATTTCGACTTTCAAGAGTTGAGATGCGACTGTCTCCAAGCTATTTCAAAGACGGGGCTACATAACTTTTTCCAGTACGTGCTGAAAGAAACATGTGTTGGCGACTTCAAATGAACCATCTCTAACAACAAAGATGGTCAGTAAATCTTCGCTAACGATAAAAGTATTTTTCTCAGCTACAAATTTTCTGTAGATCTGTGGTGGATACGAAATAAAAATTACTTTCTTCTTCGCGATTTGCAAACTCGTAACACCGTTGGATAAAAAAATACTACTTGGCTATCATAGAACAATTTACAAATCGCAATCTAGCGACAATGTACTTATCGCTTTATTTTCATTAATCAAATTTTCATTAATCAAATTTTGTGCATTTTTTGCGCTTTCTTTTCCTACAATCTTGCAATTAATTTGATTGGTTAATTTTCTCCACAAAAGTGTTAGATCACGAGACACAATATTCCCGCTTAGCGCAGTTGATCCATTTTTAAACAGTACTTTGCCTGGCGTCTCCTCAAACAGTTCGGCCTGGAAGCAGACGCCGTGTACACAAGCCATGTAATGTAACAACAATCGCCCACTTCTTTCGCTATGCGGTGCTAACTTGATGCTGCTAATAAAATCACGAGAAAGTGAGTCGTCGTCAGAGAGAGAGAAAGAAAGAAAGCAGAGACTACGCTTCACAGATGTCCATTTCACGCCAATATATTATTAGCCTTTAATGACAACCGATGACCCCGAATACTTTCTAGTGTTCAAGCTAAGTACCTAAAAATACATCTTTTATATTGAATTCCATTGTAATATTTTTAATGTGAAAAATGAACTTTTTCAATTTGATTTGATCATTTTGGAAACCTTGTTTCTATGGAATTCAACTTAATACTTTTGTGTGAAAACGAATTTTGGAAATGTACTTAGTGTCTAATATTTTATAAACATTTGCTCTGTTTATCAAATCTACAAACTTTTAGTGTGATTATTTGTCTTGAAATAATCTACTGACAATTACAACTGTGTAAATTTGTAATTTTTTATTTTTTATTTTATGTTGTTAAAATCTACACACGTGTTACCTGGTCATTATACACAACAACCACACGCTTCTCTACTTCAAACTAACTATTTAAAAGTGTTTTCTAAAGTATAGCTTTTTCTATGTACCAACTTACCAAAGACTTTAACTCAACTAAACACTATTTTTAGTCCTTATTGATGTTCATATGTTTGTTAATATAAATGATTTAGTAGGCATGCCCATATTTTCTTTATTTTGGAATTCGGACATTCGAATATTTTATATAAAAAATTTGAACGACTAAATTTCCTACAGGCCTTGTTCATACAGTGTCACCTTGATCTCTGACTCCTTGAAAAATTATGTGTTTACATGTGTTGATTTTGGGATATTCTACTCTCCTAGTTTGTTTTATGTTGATCAAGTAATGAAGCGAGAAAAGAACAGTTACACTTAAGAGAAAATAACACAAGAACAAATTGCGATATGCAATAATAATTTAACCCTTAAATCCGTGTGTTACTTTTTACCGCATGTTTCTTCATGCCTCGCTTTATCCTATATATGCATGCATATATGCATATGTGCGTGCGTGTGTGCGTGTGAAAAGCTTGGGTGGTCTCAGTCAAAAGTTAGATAAATTCCATCATGCTTCCGCCGACCAGCCAATAATTGTTACCCGTAACAGCAAATAAAATTTTCTAAATCATTTGTTGATAGTTAAAGTTGCCTATCTGGTTTTTAAAATCTCCTGGCGAAAGTTTCCAGTTCCACAAGCATCTTCTTAAAACCAAATGTGGACCATTCACTGTGCACCAGTGAAACCATTTTTCCGCAATCGTTATGCGATACAAGTCTATACATATCAACCATTTCACTATATTGAGTGGGAAATGAAAAAAGGAACTGCCCAATCCTCACTTTCCAGCCTTGATAGAGTTCAAAGTCGTTTACGCAGCCTTGTGAGCAAAAACATTTTTCACCCTTTCCAACAGACGTAACAATGCAAGCTTATTGCTACTCTATTGCTATTTCTATTTTAAATGTTAGGACGAGCTCCATTTTTTTAGTTCTATCAGTTCAGACCATTATAGCCAAGACACTCCATGCTATGTCCACTGTAGTGGACGAAGCGTCCACTTACTAATTTATGTTTGCGAGTCGACTCGACGTAACATGGGGTCAAGTTTTGAAGCATGTTTTAAGAAAGAACATGAAGGCGAAAGTAACCAGAAAAACAATGTATTGACAAAGGTTACATGGGGTTGAGAGAGCATGCATAAGAAAGTGAAAAGGAAAGAGTCATTCCCCTTCGTCTGTTCGTAGAAACAAAATAAGATGTATGAAGTTTTTTCTCTAGCTGAAAGAAAGGTTTGTAACAATTGTTAGGATTATCGTAAAGAGTTCAAAGTTCAAATCCTTGATGAAGAAAGTCAGACAGAAGACAAAGTTCTGTGTCTGTGTGTGCGTTGAGTAGAGAGAGAGAAACTTACATGCGAATGTAGCAGTCGGTGGATTTCTACTGACGAAGGTTGGAAAAATTGTGGATTTATGTGTAGGAAGTTATTTTATGTAAAGTCCTGTTTGAATGAAAGTTAATGTGCATAGTGTTAATGTAGGAGAAGAAAAATAAAAGAAATTTTTGCGCCACTAATTGCTACACGCAATTAGTGCGCGTGTGTTTGTGTGAGTTAGGAAGACATGTTTGCTCTTGTCCCGGGACGAAATCCTAATTAGTGTACCACGTGATGTTTTCCGTTTTTATTAGCATCGTTTTTGGCGGGAACCAGTCATCACGTGGACACCGAGTGACCATGCGTGTGTGTGTGGGGGGTGTCAATGTATGAAACCCCACAAATACCCCCCTTAGATTGAAACAAATATTAAAAATATTTTTTTCAATATGTCCGTGTATATGGTGGTTTGATTACGTTGATGATGATGCTGGTAGCAGTAGTAGGAGTCATGCCAAAAATGACAGAAAAGGCTGGTTGCTGAAAAAAAAGGTGGGGGCACTGACGTGGCTCATAGGTGTGGGAGAAGGTTCCTGGAACGTATGACTGCTTAGACTGATGGTCCGCCATATTGGATCCTCGAAAAGCACATGGTGAAATGGAAGAGTGAGAAAAATTTGTGAAAGGTGAATTTTTTTGGTTGTCTCTCGTAGGCTGAAGAGAAGAAGAGTCTGAAATGCGGTGCGCGTGACTAGGGATTTTGCAGCAGTGTCCCCTATCAGAGTGCCAGGATGTGGCATGCTCTGGAAAATTCTCGGTGGTTGATATGGCTGTTAAAAATCTTCTAATTTATTCCAATGTTCCACGTTGAGTTGCTTGCGTTTGTAAGAGTTTCCGTGTTTTGCTGAACGTGTGGATTTATGTTGGTGTTAGAAGAATTAACAGTTGGTTATAAACTTTGATTTGCAAAGTGGTCGATTGAAGCTTGTGTTGATACCGAGTGTCGACGTGTGTTTGAGAGAACTAAAGAGATATCTGGATTTAATGTCGAATTTTCTTTGGAGGTCTCAATTCTCCAGTATAAATAATTCGGCTTGTCGATTTCCTTAGAGTTCTGGTTGAGTGCCATTGCGTTGAATGCTGAAAAACGTCTTTAAGTCGACGTTGTGCCACTCTTTTTCTGGAAAACCTGGGAGAGAGAGATGACAGTTGTGCTGTCTAGTGTGCGATTGTAAAAATTCTGTGTGGAGTCGCCATCTTAGAGTCCTGTGGAAAAAGTTGGGAGATAACGACGTTGAATAGTAGTTCTTGTTGATAGACAAAGAAGAATGCTGAGTCCCATTTCCAACGATGCTGGACTGAATTACGTCGAATCGACATCACGTCGGGTCACCATTGTAGTGGACGAAGCGTCCACTTACTAATTTATGTTTGTGAGTCGACTCGACGTAACATGGGGTCAAGTTTTGAAGCATGTTTTAAGAAAGAACATGAAGGCGAAAGTAACCAGAAAAACAATGTATTGACAAAGGTTACATGGGGCTGAGAGAGCATGCATAAGAAAGTGAAAAGGAAAGAGTCATTCCCCTTCGTCTGTTCGTAGAAACAAAATAAGATGTATGAAGTTTTTTCTCTAGCTGAAAGAAAGGTTTGTAACAATTGTTAGGATTATCGTAAAGAGTTCAAAGTTCAAATCCTTGATGAAGAAAGTCAGACAGAAGACAAAGTTCTGTGTCTGTGTGTGCGTTGAGTAGAGAGAGAGAAACTTACATGCGAATGTAGCAGTCGGTGGATTTCTACTGACGAAGGTTGGAAAAATTGTGGATTTATGTGTAGGAAGTTATTTTATGTAAAGTCCTGTTTGAATGAAAGTTAATGTGCATAGTGTTAATGTAGGAGAAGAAAAATAAAAGAAATTTTTGCGCCACTAATTGCTACACGCAATTAGTGCACGTGTGTTTGTGTGAGTTAGGAAGACATGTTTGCTCTTGTCCCGGGACGAAATCCTAACTAGTGTACCACGTGATGTTTTCCGTTTTTATTAGAATCGTTTTTGGCGAGAACCAGTCATCACGTGGACACCGAGTGACCATGCGTGTGTGTGTGTGTGTGTGTATGGGTGTCAATGTATGAAACCCCACACCACAGAGTCGAACCATCCTTATTATCTCTGTATTCCAGTTGTAAGTAGGAAGTTCTAATCAGACAGCTTTTTCCTATGAACCGCCGCGATGTTAAGTCTGTTGAACTCCAAATGACCTGGAAAAGACTCGGGAGTTCGGGTTACTGAGTACATTCCCGACAAAAGTAAGATAGGATTTAGAGCCGAACAAGAGCCATTAAAACGGCTCGCCAGAGAAAACAAAAGAACAGTCAGCGATAAGATCCTCGACGACGAACAAGGTCCTTTCTCGACATACGTTAACCTGACAACGCGTCAGCCAGCAATAACTTTTCTACATTTAAAAAAAAAAACACATACTAAGCTGTGACGAAACTATGTCATATCTCCTCTCTTTTGTTCACCGCAATTAAAATTACTGCTACCGCAAGCAATCAGTCAGCAGTCACACACATGTTTCGATAGCAAGTGCCACACACACACACACACACACACACACACACACACACACACACACACACACACACACATATTAACGTACATACTGTTTGTTTCATTCACTTACAACAAAATCACTTCGAATTTTGCAGACTCGTATCCGACAAATCATTACGAACATTCGAACATTTGGTTTTGCATGGTCGCAAAAAAGAACAATGAAATTTAATATGTAAATACATGCATCTCCCTGTACAAATGCTAATGTGATATTTTACTTGATTTTCTTCTTTTTCTGTGAAGATCATTTTTTTTGCGTTGTTTCTAATTTTGGGTTGTATTTGTGACCACGACACTCAGATTTTATTTTTTCTACCAAATTCGGGAGAAGAGCCCCACAGGTTCAACGTAATTATAAATTGAAGCACGTATCATTTAAACGAACTTTTATTGATATAAAAGGTCCAGTGTATGCCAAGAAAAGCAGCCTGAACAGTTGATACAAGAGAGTATGGATCCGTACTTCCATGTTATTTACGCCAACCCTCAACCTACCATTCGAATGTCGCAGCGGAAATTGATACTCATCAGATCAGGCAATGTTTTTCCCGTTTTCCAGTGTCCATTTTTGTGATGCATAGCGAATTGTAGCCTAAGTAGGTTACCTGGCTGACGTGGCACCCGTAGTAGTCTTCTACTGCTTTAGCCTGCTGTCTGTTTCAAGGTTTGACGTGTTGTATATTCAGATATGCTTTTCCGTTGTAAAGAGTGGTTATTTGAGCTACTGTTGTTTTTCTATCATCTTGAAACATTCTGACTATTCTCTTACAACCGCTTTGATCAACAAAGTATTTTCGCTCATAGAATTGCTCTTTTTTCTTTTCTTTTTTTTTTTTTTTCTTATACTGACCATTCTTTTTAAACGCTATAGATTGCTGTGCATGAAAATCTTCGTAGATTTTTTTTTTAATCCAGACTTGCCTGTCTGGAACTAGCGACAATTCCACTTTCAAAGTCAATTTCTTTTCTATACTTTGCATGAAATTAAATTCAGCAGGTCACCATGACTATGTTTAAATACCTATATCCATTAAATTGCTGCCACGTCATTGGCTGATTAGAAAATTTCATACACGGGCATTTATTCATGTCTTGCCAATGTGCATGTCGTATGTGTTTTATGCATATACTTTCATATGTAATCTTTATATTATATATACACACACAGATACGTACAAAAACGTAAAGAAAATCCTATTTCTATAGCATCTGGGATAGATTCCAGTGCAACTTATGCAAATATTGACGTGCAATGTTCTTATTTAGAAATCATTGTGACATAACACTGGCTCTAACCAAATCGATATCCCCCTACTCAATGAATCAGGTGGGTCTGCACTTTTGCCGCTGGCCTTATAAATAGAAATGGCGTGAAGTAGACAAATAAAACATCCATAAGATTACTTACTATAAATGTATATAAAAGAGAAAGAAGAGAAAAAAAATGGAAAATGGAAAAAAGAAAAAGGAAAGAAGAGAAAATGGAAAGAAAAGAAAATTAAAGAAAACAATAAAAGGAAAAAACATGGAATCGAGTTTGTTTTCCAGGATTTTAGATGCCATTGTAGTGTCCATTATAGTGTCCCATTGTAGTGTCTCATTGCAGTGTTTTAATGTAGTGTCCCATTGTAGTGACTCATAATGAATTTAATGCAGCAAAAGTTTGTTAGGATGCAAGTAATATGGCGTAGAAATTGATAACTTATCTGAAATGCTGAGATTAGACATTTTCATAATTTCGAGAATTATACTGACTTGAATCTTTATTATCATTGTTTTATTCATTCACGTTCATTTATTATTTTCTCTATCTGAATTTCTAGGTTAAGAAATTATCATTATTTACATTATTTGCAGTCGAACTAATGTCCACATCTTTGTTGTTGTTATTGCAATATTTCAGCTTTTTGAGGATGAGGAATTATAATTATTTACATAATTTACAGTCAGACTATTCTCTTCATCTTTTGTGTTTTATCACAACGTTTCAGTGATTTTGCCGAGCAACCCGGCCTTCTCCAGGCATCTGTCGATCCGGAATCAGGAATTTCAAACTAAATCCTTTTCCCCAAGGGTAAACTGCATTCGTTTTGCTGTCCATATGTAGGGATATCTCGTCTTATTCTTTTTTCTTTTTCTTTTTTTAATGCTGGTCAGTTAATACAACTCCTGTTTCCACTGAATCTGAGTCTGTACTACCTAGCCAAGGGATTGAACTCAAAATTTCTATACCACCAATTGTTCTGTGGACAACAGCCTAGAGGATTAAAACATTGGTGCGTGAATTTGGTGACGCAGTAGCTATGAGTTCAAACTCAGGTCCGGGTAGTAAAAACTAAGATTCATTGGAAATAGGACTAACAATAATTGAACATTATTAAAAAATAAATAAAAAGATGAGATATCCCTAGACATTGACAGTGGAACAATAACTATTTAACCCTTTCGATTAAATAAAGGGTTCAGTTCGAAATTCCCTGAGGGTTGAATTGATCATTGATTGATTTGTTTCTTATGGCTTGTGCAGGCTATTTCAAGACAGAAAAAAAATTTTAGAATATTTTTGGAGACAATGAGTTCTACTATTTGACCCATAGCTGGGGAAAGAAGCGATGTGTTCATACCTTTCCCAAGGGTATTTGAACATAAATGAATATAACGAACCCGACTAGAATTGGAACACATCTTCAATTCCGAGCCATTATCCTTTACACCACCCGTACATCCATGCTTATTGTTATTCCCCAGTGATCAATCATCTTGGTACTAACCAGACTCGACGTTGCTTAACTTTCAAGTTAGTATGAGAACCGGAGTTTCAACATCGTATAGCCGTAAGCCCCTATCCAAATCAATAGACATATTTAAAAGATCCAAGAGGGAAACAGCCGAAATATTAAGATGATAATAACAAAGTTGTGGATATTATCCCACTGTAAACAACGTAGTATTTCCTCTGGTTTTCTCCAATTTTGCCAGAATTTCTGATGCGATAGGTTGTAGCAAGATTGTTGTTCACAATCCTGTTACAAAGGACGAAGCTGGTGTCTCTTATTCTGACGGGAAAAAAAATTGAACTTTTGCAGGAAAACAATCGCTAGAGATTATTGTAAGTTTTTTCACGGATTCGCTAAAAACACCATGATAAAAAAAAAAATGGCCCAAACCTTATAGAAACAAAATTTTATTATCAAAATCTTTGTTATTATTAAGAGGAAAGACCAAAGGATTTATTGATTATTAATTTTTTTTTCTTTTTAGAATGTTCGAAATTTTGATTAATTTTTTTTTTTTTTTTTTTTTCGTCAGTGGTGGGAGGGGAACAAGCATTAATATAGGTATGTTTAGCGTATTTTCTGCGGTGAAAAAAAAACCCATTCGTTTGGAAAAAATCAAATAATCGTCTGATTTCGATAAAACTTTCAGCACCTATTCACAAATGAATGCAATTGTCTTAAAAATGTTTCTTTGTTAGAAAATCTTGTTAACAACATTTTTCTACATCTACAATCCCTCAAGATTAATTTTATGAAATTTCAAGAAATTAATTTTTGTACCGCTTAATGTCTATATTAATTAAAAGCATAACATTTAAACAAATTTAAATCGTCAATTTTTTTCTAAATCAAGACTCCCAGTTACCAAAAATCTACTTTGAACCGTAAAATTAAAAATGCAATAAAACTAAGAGGTCATATAATAAAAAGGAAAAAAAAGGCTTTTAACTGCGTTTATGAATAAAATATATCACGGATAGTATTAATATTGGGAATTTCCCAATTTTAATTGGTAACACTATTATGACGCCGGCGAAAGGAACACAAACACAGATGAAGATGTTATAAACTTGTATTTACAGGAAAAGAGAGAAAAGAAGAAACAGTCGGGTTTGCAGAACTTATCTAAAAGATGCGTCCTTTTAACAGTTTATATTTTCTCTGTTGTTATGGCTGGGTTGCAGAAATAGAGCCATGACTTCTGTGCTTCAGTTGCTGTCAAATCCTCTCACGTATCCTGGGTCTAGATTACGGAGAGCAGACGGGGACGTCTTGTCTGTAAGGTCCCAACAAGCAAAAGAGGAAGGGAGTTTGTGTGTGTGTGTGTGTGTGTGTGTGTGTGTGTGTGTGTGTGTGTGTGTGTGTGTGTAGACATTCCGATTTTTGTAAATACCCAGGTCCATACACGACATTGTCAGAGCGGTAACTATAGTAATTATAGTCAAATACTTAAAATTCAATAAAACACTAACTTACAGAGAATATTTTCCTAAATTTTAAATATTACTGAACATTTAAAAATTATATAAAAAAGTCGCTCGCGTTATATTCTTCAAGTGATTTTTGCATATATGTCCACCGTAAAAAAGAATTAGACATACTTTTATCTGTCAATCATTAATAAACATTTACCTCCGTGTTAAAAAAATGTATTTATGCGATATTTTAAAGTAAAAGTAAGTAATATTTAATATTTAAATTAGCCTGTACTCCTTTAATAAATTTTCAGAAGAGTATATTTATTTTTTAAAATATTTTTCTATTTTTAAAGATCTTTAATAAAGTGAATTGCGCTTACAGATGGCTAAAAATGGCGCTAAAATCAGAGATTTTTAGCAAAACAAAAACTCCTTCCAGTCAATTTAAATTAGTTTTGAAATATAGAAAAGTATTTTGCTCATTGGAAATATTGAATTTAATTTATTAGCTTGAAATTAAAACTAAAATAAAAACTTCAAGAGAGATGAGATGCTTCATTTTAAATTCATTTTAAACCTTTGGTATTCCATTTCTGTAGAGGTACGTAGATTATTGTTTCATTTAAATCCACCATTTCACAATCTCCGAGAAGTCAATGTAAAACAAATGAAGCTTCTCTGCATCTCGTGTTCAAATGTGTATCTCAGGACGATTTCTCGAAGATTGATCAATGATTTTCAACAGATATCCTGCAAACCTACCCGAAAACAAAGACTGAGTGTGGAAGTGAAAAAGAATCTCTTATTATTTGCCTAAGTATATGAATATTGGACAGAGGAACAGTGAAGAAACGCTGCATTTTGTTGTGTGTCAGAATTATGTCAGACAGGTCTCAAAAAAAAAAAAGATATGATGAAAAATATACCAAACAAATTATCTTCAGGGTGTGAGCAGTGGTAACAAAAAATAACAGCAAAAAGATTGAAAGTACTTGGGAACAACCAGAAATAAATAATAAAATCATCTGTCAAAGTTACAGCTCATTTCTTACTTCTTTCAATTATAATTCGCGAAAGAATATCCGTGAGTATGAAGGGCTTTTATTAAAAATAAGCAGACACAATGTTTGCAATTTATTTAATTTCACATGTCTAAAAAACTGTGCTGCCTAAATACACAAATTTTAATATATATATATATATATATATATATATATATATGTGTGTGTGTGTGTGTGTGTGTGTGTGTGTGTGTGTATTTAGGCAGCAAATTCTCTTTTAGGCAGGTCAGATTGAATAAATTGCAAATATTAAGTCTGCATAATTTTAATAAAATCAGTTCATACTCACGAATAATCTTTCGTGTATTATAATTGAAAGATGTAAAAAAGACGCTGCAATTTTTAAAGTTGATTTAAAGTTGATAAAGGTGATAATTTTCACCTTCTAATGTACGCTAAGCATAACTGTCAACTGTTGCATCTAGAGCAAAAAGAAAAAAATTACAGTACTATATAGCAATATAGTGTTGTGGTTGGTTTTTGTTACAACTACTTGCACCCTGAAGATGTTCTCGGAAGGAGATTGAAAGTACTTGGGAACTTGAGAAATGAAAAATAGAATCAACTTTAAAAGTTACAGCGCCTTTCTCTCATTTTTCAATGGTGGCTGAGTAATATTTAATCATTGAGCTGAGTGTCCAGTCTGGTTTTCCCCACTCTAAAAATCGACCTTGTGTTACCACTCACTCCAGTGGAAGAGCTGAGTAAGCATTTCTCCCACCAAATGGGAAAATATAAGAACTCTGAAAAAAATAAATAGAAAAATAATAAAATGTTCCTTGTCCATTATATATATAATCGATTCACCCCTGGCAATGCATTACTGCCACTTGTGTGCAAAGGGTTACAACAGAGAAGAGCGAAAAGAGGATAAAATACAGGGGGAGAGTCTAGGAAAGGATAAGAGAAAAATGGGAATCAAGGGGATAAAAGATGGCAATTGACGTTGCACTTAAACTCTTGATGATTGTCGCTATCAGGGGAGAAAGTGTACGGAAGAGAATTCCAATGGTGGGAAGTACGAGAAAAGAAACTGTTTGTGTAGAAGAGGCTCATTTGACTGTCGATGTCGTAAGATTTTTAAAAGAATGTTTTCTGTCCATGTTTTATAAAAAAAAACATGCTTTATCACTGTTATTGGGAAGTAAAATATTTTCTTAATATAACTTCCAAATCTTTTTAGTAATGATTTGTCTGTGTTTAAATCTTTCATCATTAATACTTACGGTGATATAATACTGTGATTCGTTATATGTCAAGGTGTTTTTACTATAAATGTTGGATTTCATTTTCAGCTGTGGTCATTTGTCGTAAAACAAGTTGTTTTTTTTTAATGTTGTAGTCGTATTACTTTCCTTGTTTTACCTTGTCAGTCATTTGACATGTGACTGACATGTGACTTAAAAGTATTTGATCGAGATTAATAATTCTGTTGGGTGATTTCGGTGATATTTTTCGATGGTCACCCGAAGCAAATACTGTTTCTTTTCTGTTCTTGGTTTTGCAATATCCAGTTTTATTATAAATCGTAATTGAAAATTACTTTACAATTGTTCATTCTCAACCGGAAGTAGCTTTAAATTCGTTAATGTAGTATTCCTTCATCACAAAATCAGTATATAGAAACGAAACCCCAGAGAGGAGAGTCCACCACTTTCTTGGTCAGACTCTCTGCCTTCAGGCGAAGAGAAACCAAGACGAGGCTCTGCAAAGGGCAGAGTCTCGTTTGGGAAAAATAGGTAAGAGCCCGACCATATCTTAAGCAGTATCTACTCACAAACGACACTGCCGAAGGGTAGTCTCTCGTCTGCGTTAGATGAAGGAGAGCCCGACTCCGCATGCGCGGGAAATTTTTCCCGAGCATAGACGCTCGGAATGTCACACAGTAAAATTAGCCTGGTGTCACAAGGAAAACTCGGGTTAATACCGAGGGAAGAGGGCTGCCTCCTCGCCTATCTCATCCATCAGCAGTAGTCGAAAACAGCTATTAACACAGCCAGCAGCCGAAATCAACCCCTTAACACGGCCATCAGAAGCAGCTGAAATCAGCCTTTGGCAAAACCATCAGCAGCAGCAATAGCAGTTGAAATCAACACCTTGACACGGCCACTAGCAGCAGCCAAATCAAGAACTTGACTCAGCCAGCAACAACAACAGCAGCCGGAGTCAATACTCCCAACAGAAGCAGCCACTGAACAAGCCCTTGAGACACAGCCATCAGCAGCTGTCTCAGGAACAATAACCATTAGCTAGCATTCTTCATTTTCAGCTCTTGCTTCTCCATCTAGCACAAACAGACTCCCCTCCCCCCCGACTGCATCCTCGTCTGGACCATGTCTTATCCCCCTGGATACATATGTTGTTCTTTTCAGAGTAAAATTAATTACTTCCAGCACGACCAACCTTAGTGTTTGAAATACTAAAAAGAATTTGTGTCGTTTGTTCATTGTAACTTTGATTTTGCCATTAATAAATTTAACAAAAATTTAATCACCTTGTTCTCGTTATCTTTGTCTTTGCTGCATCATTGCCTCAATTTTAATGTTTGCTGGAGGTCGTCTACTATAGACACCGGCCTCCTCGCAACAATATATATATATATATATTGTGATGATGCCACCGAACAAGAGCAAACCGGATGTTGGCTCTATGCCGACCAGAAAGCTAATGAATAAAAAGTCGTCGTGCGCAAGTGGATCCGCGCAGATGTTCCGGTTAAAAAATAAAAATTAATCAAATATCAAATTACGATTTTTATTTATCAGCCAATAAGAAGCCCGGAGCCAAATACAAGGATGAAATTCGAAACGACCAGCGTTTTGATCCAGAAGGAAAATATAAAAAGCCGTGACAAAAGGCACCCAGACAGACAGTCAGGACTTGAGGAAAAGAGTGTAATTAGTTTCTCCCTTGATCTACGTCGGGCGGCTACTATGCTTGCCTCTTTCTTCCTTCCTTGTCTCATAAGTACTATTCTGACCTCTTCCACCTCACTGTCTCAAAAGTACTGACCGACCTTTTCAAAGACATTCCACATACCAACTTGCTGACTCGCTGACCTGGGAATCGGCAACTTCAAAATGAACATCAATCCCACTACTAAGCCTTTTACCCTTTCAGCATTATATCTTCAATGAACATTCTTTTATCCCTTTCAGCTCATTATTATTTGCCATGAACTCTCTCTAGCTTCCGTTGAACTTTTATTTCAAGTATTACTTTATTTGTAAAGCATTAATTGAAATGTATATATGTATAAATGTTATTTTATACTCTAATTGCCTTTCTTGAATTTATAATCATTTTATGAATTATAGTGGGCTATCTTCCCACAAGGCCAAATTCCGTTAACTTGTTACGGAATCCTACTACAACTAGAAAACAAATAAGAGATACCCGCTATAATATATATATATATATATATATATATATATATATATATATATATATATATATATATATATTGCTGTTTTCCAACAGATGACGTTCCCAGAACTGCGTGTAGTTTAGGAGGGTAACGCATCAATAAGGAAGTGCTATAGACAAGTTTGAAATTCAGTGCATGTCATTTCGCCGAAGTGTAAACAACTTTGTTTTTCATAGCGTTAAACATGTCGGATTTCGTGCCAAAGAAAGTGTATTTGAGGGGAATTTTACTGCACTACTTTATTCTAAAAAATCTGCAGCGGAATTCTTGTTAGAACTTACAGTAATCATGCTCAGTCGGGAACAAATGCTGGGATTGTTTTAGACGCTTCAAAAATAATGATTTTTGATGTTGAACATAAAGAACACTTTAGCACACCGAAAAAATTTGAAGACGAAGGATTGGAGGCATTATTTCATGAAGACTCGGCTCAGGCGCAAGCTGAACTTGCAGAATCATTAGAGTTGACCGCACAACAGTTTCAGAACATTTAAAAACATTAGGAATGATCCAAAAGCAAAAGCATAAAAGTTGAAACCGAGAGACGTCGAGCGGCGTCTTGTCACGTGTAAACAGCGGCAGAAAAAGAAAGTTTTTTTTTTGCATCGCATCGTGACTGGCGATGAAAAGTGGATACCCTACGATAACCCTAAGCATAGAATATCGTGGGGTAAACTTGCTCATGCATCAACATTGGCGGCAAAGCCTAATATCTATGGTACGAAGCTTCTGCTCTGTATTTGGTGGGATCAGCTGGGTGTAGATTATTATGAGCTGCTCAAACCTATTGAAACCATCACGAGAAACTATCGATTACAATTGATGCAATTGAGCCGAGAATTGAAGAAAAAAGGCCGCTATACAAGTAAAGACACGACAAAGTAATTTTTCAACATGACAACGCTAGGCTACATGTTGCAAAACGTGTGAAAACCTACTTGGAAACGCTTAAATAGAGAGTCTACACCATCCACCGTATTCACCAGACATTGCCCCGTTCGATTATTACTTGTTCCTATCGGTGGCACATGGCCTGGCTAAGCAGCACTTTCATTCTTACAGGGGCCCGACAATATTTTTCGGACGCTTTGAAAAAAGTACTTCAAGGTGGTTACTAGTGCCAAAAACTTTTGAGATTGTAAGCACGTAGTTGAGGAGTGAAAATCCACTACTAGTATAATCATTTTTTTTTTTAGTTTGGCTTTGATAATTTTAGGGGGGGTTTTTTTTGCGATTTTTGAGAAAACTTGCGCGACACTATTTTTCAGACATGACAAAAAATCCTATTTTATTAAGAGCTAAGTTCATGTATATGTTGCTGTATGCAAATTTTCTGCTTGTACACTTAGCTGTCATCATTAGAATCAATTATCTGTTCTATTTTACTGGCAAAACAATTAAGTTTAATGAGGTTAAATGCATTCAAAAGAAGTCGTTTGTTTGGCACGGGATGATGGCCCCAGCATCAGAAGGATCGCCATGGATTTGAAGCTGTCGAAATCAACGGTCGAATACATACTGAAGACAAACTCCGAGCGGAAAAAGAAGAGAGGACGGAAAAGATCAATTGGCAAGAGGACTGAAAGGAGAATGAAGAGGACTGTGACACGGCTTTTGACATCTGGAGAAAAAGTTACAGCAAGAAAAGTGAAGGAGAAATGTGAATTGGATGTAAACGTCCGAACAGTACAAAGAACGCTGCATAGGATTGGTTTGAAGTATGCATAGGCTAAGAAAAAAATTACACTAACAAAGAAACACAAACGAGCAAGACTGGAGTGTGCTAAAAGGTGGTTAACAAAGCATGTTGACTTTAAGGAGGTTATATTTACTGATGAGAAGCGTTTCAAGTTTGATGGGCCCGATGGATGGTGTACTTGGTCGAGAAGGGGTGAGCCTGCTGTACTGAACAAACGACAGATGGGAGGAGGAGGAGTTATGGTTTGGGGTATGATCTTTGCTAATGGAAATATATGGTTGGAGTGGCTGAAAGGACGACAGAACAGCGAAAGCTACAAACAGTTGCTGGGCGAGAAAGCCCTACCAAGGATAAGAAGAGAGATAGGGAATGATTTCGTTCTACAGCAAGACAATTGCAGCATCCATGTGTCAAAACTCATGAAAGAATGGATGACTAAAGTGAATAGGAATACTCTGGAATGGCCTGCAAAAAGCCCAGGTCTAAATTTAATAGAAAATGTTTGGGAAATGCTTGCGCAACTTGTCTATGATGGACCTGAAATAACGAAAGAGGCTCAACTATGGGAACGGATACTAGATGCCAAAAAACAACTAATAGAAACATATAGAGATGTTATTGGGCATGTGTTTGATCATTATGAAAAGAGATTGATAAAAGTTATTGAGAAGAAAGGTGATATTACAGACTATTAACAGTTTTTCAACGATGTCCGAAAAATAATGTCGTGTGTGTTTTGTAAAAAATGATAAAAAGTAAATATTTTTCCTTACCTAATCGATTTTCTTCCATTTTTATTACAGGTATTGTCTTTATATGTTTATGCTATTCTATTGAAGGAATTTCGCCACTCTATGGTACTCGGAAAGTCGAATACTAAAGTGTCCGAAAAATATTGTCGGGCCCCTGTATGAAGATGCCAAAAAATGAGTCGACTCGTGGTTAGCCTCAAAAGATGTGTCGTTTTTTCCGACGTGGAATTCAAATGCTGCTAGAAAGATGAGAAAAAGTAGTGGTTAGCGATAGACAATACTTTCAGTGACATGTTTCTTACTAATTTTTTGTAAATAAAACATTTTTTTATGAAAAATTAGCGAGAACTTGTTGAAGGTCCTAATTTATAATATATATATATATATATATATATATATATATATATATATATATATATATATATTGTTACGACCCGACATCGTTACGGTAGCAGCGGAAGACGTGACCGCAACACAAGCGAAACAACCAAATCACAATTTCGTAGAACGAGCCCTTCCCTTGATTGGACAAAAGCGGCTAAGCTAAAAGGAATTGTTTAAGTGATCGCACCCAAATGGTGACAAAAGATATAAGGCGAATATACATTTCATTAATAACAATTAACAGGCTTTATTTACAAAAAAAATATACAGATGGTTTAAAAACAGATTTTGAAAAAAATATAGGAATCGGGACAAATCAAAGCAATAAAAAGAATAAATGTTTCAGAAAGAAATGACACGTAGAAAGCTTTATCTTGTCATGAAGACAAATATTTTTTCGGTGAACAGTTTGAAATCAACTAGCATGCATTTACAAGAGCATATATGAAAAACACACTAAAGGACAAACGAACGACTTATCTGTTGTTCGAAAATAGTATTTCTTTTCCTTTTCTTTAAATGTCTCTGAGACGTTCTGTTTTCCTTGATACTTTCTTTCTACCTTTTCCTTATCTCCGTTCTTTCTCTTTGTTTCGTCTCTTCGAAGTTCCTTTTTTCTTTAATCCTTTTGAACTCTTTTTTTTTCTTCTCTTTGCGGGATAGAAAATTTGTTGACCGAAATGGATCTCATTATTTTCTTGGTTTTTCTTCTTTCACGTCTTGTTTAGGTGTTGAGACTTGTTGGCTTTTTATCTTCTTTCTTTCTGCCCTTTTTTTTATTATTGAAGTTTCATCTTTTTTGTTACGTTGTGATTTCTTTGAATTAACCTCTTAGCTTCAAAACTTTATTCAGTTTATACGGATTTTACGCAACAGAATTTATAGCAGACTATCGCAGATCTTTGCAGTCATCTATTCAAGTTAAACCTGAATACGAAACTGACTGAAAACGTCCTTTTTTTTTGGGGGGGGGGCGTTACTCATGATTCCCAAATTTGGGTCCTTTTACACATATTGGTGGAAGGAGGTCACTGCTCACTCCAGCGGTTTTCCAGGGTTCACGGTCGTGTTACTGTCCGGACAGTAACTGGCTAGATCATCAGGTTTTCACGTGATCAGAAAGAAGGAAGCATGCTTTCTATAAGTCATACCATCTTTACCCCGCATGCACGCAAGCTGAAATCAAACCTTTAAGCGACGATTTGACTCTTTTCAAATTTTCCCTCTGTTTTTAGGATACTTCTAAAATATAGGGCTTGTGTTTTTTTCTTTTTTAAAAAGAATCAGGTTAGGGTTCGTAACTATATATATATATATATGTGTGTGTGTGTGTGTGTGTGTGTGTGTGTGTGTGGACTAAATATATATGTACTAGCAGTATAGCCCGGCGTTGCTCGGGTGTAATAAAAGCTTTAAAACTAATCCATGGTCCTGAAGCTCAGACTCTTTGGATGTTGACACGAAAGACTAAAAAAAAAAAAAAGACACACACACACACACACACACACACACACACACACACACACACATATATATATATATATATAAACTTATATATATATATGGAATTTTGTCTCTGTGTGTGTGTCTGTGTGTGTGTGTGTGTGTGTGTGTGTGTCCGTTACCTATAGACTCCGAAACAGCTGAAACGATTTTCTTGAAAATTTACACAGTTGTACTATAAGTGTATGCGAGTGTTCTTAGCTAGGTTTTGTGTCGGGGTACCCCCGATAAATATCGAAAATCGATAATCGAAAAAATCGGGTTATAGAAGGAGTGGTCCGATTTTACTCAAATTTGATACACTCATAGACAAAGACATAAGAAACGATATTCAGAAGTTTCAAGGTTGCAGTTCTATCCATGGATGACTTATTTGACTCCGATATTGGAAATCGATACCCCAATATCCTACCGGGTCTGATAAAAATCAGTTTTTCAGCCCTTTTATTTTAGTTTTTGCTTAGGGTTTGGCTCTAAGTAGGTATAATTGTAGTTCTTAGTCTCAGCCATGATACCATTTACTCAGAGGACTTATTTAGCCTTCAAAATTCAGTTTAAGACGAAAAACTTATTGATACCAGGAAATCAAAATTTGACTTACATCTATTCATTTTTCATTCAGTCTACGGTTTCGCTTTAACTGGAAACAACTATTGCTTTTTAGTCTTTCGTGTCAACGTCCAAAGAGTCTGAGCTCCAGGACCATGGATTAGTTTTAAAGCTTTCATTACACCCGAACAAGGCCGGCTATACTGCTAGTATATATATATATATATATATATATATATATATATATATATATATATATATATATAACTAGGAAGAAGAAAAAGAAGGCTTGGCATTCTTTTATGTCCTTCAGTAAAATTAATGATTTGAATAAAAATGAAAAACATTTTGTCCGTTTTTTTTTTTAATCATTTATTTATTTACTTATTTTTGTACTGCTTAAAACTACCATCGTATATGTTTTCGGTCCTTGTATATACTGCATGCAGGTCAAAATATGTTTTCCTGCTATTGCTACTTCTTTTCCGAAATGCACGTGTACACAACGCACCTCCGACATGTATTGTGTGCGCACGCGCGTGTGGTGTGGTTGTTCTATCTTGGAAGTACAAGCCCTCATGTGCGTACAAAGCAAATTCTCCCCTTCAACCGTCTAAACTCTCTCTCTCTCTCTCTCTCTCTCTCTCTCTCTCTCTCTCTTTCTTTCTTTCTCTTTCTCTCTCTTCTCTCTCTTCTCTTTCTCTCTTTTGTCTCTTCAGGCTTTTACAGTTACGTCTCTCGCTTCTAAATAATTCATTTCATACCGCGTCAGACATAAATTAAAAATATTAATATAAGAAATGAATCGTTTTAAATTGTCTTTTTCTTTTGTTTTTTGCAAGTATTTCTTTCAGTTTTTTCTTAATGCTCTCATTACATTTTTTACCGGCAATACATCCCACAACAATTCTTAAAGAATTAAAAATTTTTAAAAATGCTTTCAAGTTATCATTTTTTCACAAGTACTACGAATTTTATTTTACTTTATCACCTTTTCATTAACTCTTATCAACTATTTGTACAATTCTGGCACAAATTAAAAAAAACTGTCGCAACTAAATCAGAAGTTAAAAGTGGAGGCGCAGATATTGAATTTAATTTTTTTTAAGATTCTTGATTCGATATTTTATCTGATCCTCTCCTACGGTAAGAAATATTTCGAAAGCTATTATCATATTTTATTCTTGTTTTGTTTTTTCTCTTCGTTTTACTGTTTTCTAGAATGAGACCTACACACATTTTCTGCATATAACACTTTTAAAGTTTTAGAAGCTGCCCATGTTTCGAAATAAAAGAAGAATGAAAATTAAGGCTCATGGCAATTATGATTTTAGAGACAAACGATACAGTTCAGCTCAATCGCATTGTCATGAAAGCCAAAAAGAGAAATTTAGTCTTCTGATTATTTTTTTTTCAGTTTTACCAAAAAAAGTGATGAAGCAACCCCTATACCTCACTATAGCGCCGTATAGCTTGTCCCTTCATCAATAAATCGTAACGAATACGATGCTACCAACTTACACAGTGCACACTACAGCTATATATGCGAATGGTACGCCCACAAATATATATTTGTTGAATACATTTCACTTTTTAATGTGTATTTTGTAATCAAGTAACTAACTACAATGGCTAAAATACTTTAATGAATTCTGTAGTATATAGAATATATTAATTAAAAAAATCACGCCCACACACGAAGACAGAGTGTATAATCTATTATTTCTTACTTTCGCCTTTTCTGGTTTTCGTCCTCATTTTACGCAGTAGAGAGTCTTTCTTAAAACTCCAAATTTCATTAATTTCGATTTATTGTTTTTAACAGCTGCAGATCTCAAAGCTATAATTTCTTCTGTCTTTCTGCTTCAAGATAAAAGTAAAACTGTGTTTCTCGGTCTCTATCTCTCTTAATATATCACTTTTTTTTCTAGAGCACGTTAAACAACACAGACGACTGCTTGTAAGTAGTCGTTAGACGCGAAAGTGAGTTCGATCCTGACCGATTTGCTTTTTGTGGCTATAAAAACAAATATTATTAAGAAGTTGTGTAGAACTATGGTCGGTCACATCCGAAAAGGAACACGACACAATAAAGAAGATATTAATTAGTTACACATACGTTCTGTTTGTGTGTATGTTATTCACTCTTTAATTCTCTCTCTCTCTCTCTCTCTCTCTCTCTCTCTCTCTCTCTCTATCACAGAGAGAGAGAGAGAGAGCGAGAGCTAAGCACAGCAATAGCCTTATATTACAATTATTAGTAGCGGTAACTATGCTCTTCTCTCTTGCTCTTGCTCTTTCTCTTTCTCTCTTTCTTGCTCATTTCAAAACTGATATTATTTTCAGCGGAGAACTCACGTGTTTCTCATTTGCATAATTATCAATTATAGAGGTTTGTTCAGAAATATTTTTTTACATAACTAAAAAATTCAGCCGTTTCAAAATGGCAGCGTAACATAGAGTATTACTGATTTGACAATAAATGTGTGTATTTTTGTCGCTTGTCATTGAGCATTATCTAAGAAGATATCCTTGTAGCGTATTCACTCGTGCGGTGTGTTTGAATCTTACTGGCAGTGGATACCTCATTATTGTGACCTTGAGCCAGACTAGGCCAACACGCATACACAGGTACATGCACACACACACACATTATTATGTGTTTATTAAAATCCACGTCGCTCATACTAATTTATGTTGGATTTTTATCTACGATACAAACATGACCAGCTACTCGTATTCCCAGCATCATCCCTATTGCAGGCGCCTGCCAAGGCACATCTGTGTTTGTTTAATGATCACGGTGCAGCCTGTGGTTCAAACTGTAACTATGCTGAACAGACCTTTTTTTACACTTAGTCACTCTAGGAGAGAGCGCGTTGAACAACGTCCAAACCATCAGTTACGATGACTTGTGACTTCATGCTCGACAGCTTCCAAAGTTTCATCAACTTAGTTTCACTGACAAGGGTTGGATCAAACTTTGGTATGGTTTTCAGGCATTTCCCAAAAGTGTTGGACGCTTAAATCGCCTCACCAGACAGGTAACATAAAGAAGATATCTGCCTGACACTTCGACCATGGTGAGAATTTAACTCGGGTTTCATAATCAGAAATCGAACGTTTTAACCTTCTACATACTTATATATACATATATACACATATGCGCGCACACGCGTTCGCACATAGATAGTTATGAACAGACTGTGAGATAGATAGATAGATAGATAGATAGATAGATAGATAGATAGATAGATAGATATTGTAAACATAGAAAATAACACTGAATAGCGGCTGCCAGTTTCATGCCTTAGTGCGATCTTCAAACTATATATATATATATATATATATTTGTATGTCAAATTTTTTTTTTCTATAAAATCTGTCCCATTTATTTATTTAAACAAAGCTTTGGTATAGTTTGTTTCAACATTAATGATAACAATTTCCCTTGTTTCTATGAAAAAGTTTTTGTCCTTTTTTCTTTTCTTAGCTTACATCCCTGTCAACCAACCCTTCCTCCATTTACTTTTTTCCTTTCCTTTTACTTTCTTTTTCTTTTCTTTTTCCCTTTGCCTTTCGTTCCCCCTACCACTTCTTTTCGCCCAGACATGGCTAAATTTCAACTTTTAAACTAACTCAGTTAAGAAAACGAGGGGCTTCTAAAAATGCTTCCCTGTTTACTTCTTTAAATTATTAATCCCACCCCTTTTAATTTTCTGTGATGAAAATTTTTTGAACTTAAGCTGGTATAAAATATAAAATCTTTTGTCATTTGAATTTGTTGTGAATAAATTTTCATTGCTGAAGACGCGAGATTTTTCTCGTAGAAATGGTTATTCAACGAATTTGAACATTGAAATTTTATTTTATTAAATATATATATATATATATATATATATATATATATATATATATATATATATATATATATCACAATATTAAACTCTCACGGGAACCCAGAAAATTGCTCCGAAATATAGAAATGTTATTTTTAAAAAGAACTTTCATTGTATTTTAAGCAAATATGTAAAAATATAGAACTTCTACTCTCTCTCTTTCTCTCTCTCTTTATATATATATATGTGTGTGTGTGTGTGTGTGTGTGTGTGTGTGTGTGCAACACAAAATAATATCATCTTTGAAGGTGGATGACTTTATGTTAGCGTCCCTGAAACCACTCTGAAGATGGCTCATGTGAGTCGAAAGCTTAGAACCAGCATAATAAAACAATATCCAAATGTTGGACAATTTTTACCTTTATTTTCACCAGAAATTAAAGCAAGAATACGATGTTTAGAATGGCTTATGATTAAGCATAATAGGCATTCATTGTTTTATTTAACCATATATGTTTTGATAACTATCTACTGCCTCAATACACTAGTTTATATATATATATATATATATATATATATCTTATTGTTGTTGTTGTTGTTGTTCACCCACTGCAAGGCCCAAAAGCTACTTAATGTTGAAGGTTACAAAATGAGAATGGTGCAAAAGTGTACAGGAAGGGGACTTGGGGTTCATACTATGAGGATATGTAAGATAGATAATAGCTGATCTTTTAAACTGAAAGAGAGCAAGATTGCAGTGATTAGAAAAGCATCCAGTTGTCGCAGCAATACTTTATTTGGGTCTATAAAGAAAAATTATGGTAAGAGGATGGCGGTACTCTCAGTAGCGGCACAGGAAACTGATCATTTTCAAGCATCTTTAGTGATGGATCATATATGCAAGTTCCACTTAAGTTACAGTGTGAGCTTGAGTACCAATAGATTTTCCAAACAAAGAGTATCGTTCAGAATGCAATTATTCGTTATGGCTGGAGAAAACACAGGGTATGCATTTTGATGATGAAACGTTACTAACATGATTTGGGTAGTACTGAAAGTTACAAAGCAGTTCATTCCCCATTGAGCAATGTAAGGTCAGAGGGAAGGTTCTGATCATCTAGATTTTTCTTGGTGCTTCTATTGTCTGCCATATCCTCTCTCTTATAATAAAGACCGTTGTATATTTATTTGTTCAGCCTTTGAGATTTCACTCGCCCGATCGACTCAGTCGATTAAAAACTTAATTGATCGATTAAAGTTTATTCCTTTACTCGCGGTCGATTAAAAATCTCGCAATGAAACGTCCCTTCAAATATAGAAAAAGGAAATCTAATTCCTTTTACAACCCAGAAGTATGCCATTGAAAATTCACAAGTTACTTAGAATTACCTACAATGGCATTATTGAACTCTTTGGCCTTATGTATGGTGCCTAATCTCGCTTTTATCGTCCCGGTCAGTGTAAACATTCGTTTAATTTGTGACACTATAACTAGGCGTATATTAAGGTGGATTTGTAAAATATGTATTTTATTATAATAGATTAAGAATAGAAAATGGTTAAGAATAGAAAAAAATAGTTTAAAGACATGTTTCGTTTAACAAAAGTAGTATGTAAAAAAGAAAAGGAAAAATAAATAATTAAACGCTTTTTCTTTTATAAGTAAATTTGTGGAATAGAAAAGGGCATCGGATTACTGTTAAATCCTACCAGTCTTCCAATAAAATATTTGACTAAGTGATTTGATGTGATATAAGATAAACGCTTAGGAAATAGATTTTAGGTGACCAGGTCAAAAGTTGTCTTTACTGTATCTTGACTACACATTAAGAAAATAGAGAAAAGATAATAGAATTTTCTCTTTCTCCAGGCAATAAAAAAACGCCTGGTTACGGGTAAAGTGTCAGGGCTATAAAAACATCCGACGGCCTTCACACGAAGCTTTATTAAGATAAAAAGATTAAAAAAAATCCTGGAAAATACGTTGTTGGAGGCTGAGTGCAGACGGGATGTCTGCGGGATGTTTACACATCAAAGGAAGCAAAATTTAAGTACTTGAAATTTTCGGAATTACAGTCGCCAATGCTTATCTTTTAGTTTTGTTTTAACCCGGTGGTCTCTAGTGGACTTCCGATTATTTCAGTATAAATACAAGTGATTTTTCCGAGCCGATAAGTTCAGCCGGGCGTGTGCTTGAAGTAGCGACGTGTGTCAGGCACACTGAAGAAGGGAAACTCCGTTCGTCTGAGTCGGTCGGTTCGGCATTTGATCTCCATTAATTAGAGTTAGAGCTGAGTGTCTCATCGCCTGCTCCAACTGCAAGACTAACTCTGAACGAAATAAAGCATCGATTAAACTCATCCAAGTTGTGGAAGTTCGTTCCTTCAATAGTATATCGTGTGCCCCCAGCTTGAGACTTCGACTTTTTCAACCAACCCCCGACAACATTACAGCGTGGAGAACGGCCTCCGGAGAAATTGCTCGGACCTCCATCTGGGGTGTTACAAATTAACGCTTCCAAAGTGGAGCCAAAATGTCTCTGTCGCCCAGATTAAAGACGCTCACAGATTTTTAGAAATTCTTAAGATTCACGCTATGTTTACGCAAGGCACCTATTAAGAAAATGGAGTCGGCCGAGTAAAATAATTTTGGGACGAGTAAATTTTCCCTCGCTCTTGACCGTCGGTCGACTGAATTCTTTTTCAAATCTCAAAGGCTATATATATATCCCTCCTGTCACGCTCATGGAGAGAAAGACAATAGCACAATAGCGAAGCAGCATCGGCTGAGTTCATTAGAGAGACTATAGCGAGGTAGTGCTGGCTCAGTTCATTCTCTTTACTACCAGTTATTAAACTTTACCACCGACCGGTCAAATCCTCAGTCTGGAGCTTAAATTCGCTCTTTTGTCCATTTCCACCCGGTGACACCAATGTAGATCGCCTCATTGAAAACAACACTTTAGGTATTTTAATGTTCAATAAAATGAATTAATCTTTTCCGCTAAGTGCCAAGAGGCTCAGATGAGTGAACACTAAGATTGGTCGGCAGGTGTATTGTAGAGTCATATAAAATCTTTTCTTTGTCTTTTCACATGTGTGATCTAAGAGTTGATATCTATGCTAATTGCCCGACTTACTCAGGACCATTAAAGAAAGAAGAAACAGAGATACAAAGACAGGAGGAAGGGGCAGCAGGTCTACTTTCGCTTCACCAGGTCTACTGCTGATATGCTAACGACCATTACCGAGTACATATACCAGGCTCTTGACAAGAATGGCGAAGCCCGAATCGTTGCCTTGGATATCTCCAAAGCGTTTGACAGAGTCTGGCATGCTGGCCTTTTATGCAAACTGCGGAGCTACGATATAACTGGACATTTGTTTGACCTCATCCAGTCATTCCTCTCTAACCGCACATTGAAGGTAGTATTAAATGGACATGCCTCCCAAAACTACCATACGAACGCGGGCGTCCCTCAAGGCTCTATCCTAGGTCCCACGCTCTTTCTGATCTACATTAATGATCTCCCCGATGCCATTAGATCCCAAGTAGGCATGTACGCCGATGACACCACAATTTACTCTCGCCTCAATCAAAAACTCGGTGTGGGCGACAAAGCGAACCTCGCTGCTGACCTTGAAAAGGACCTCCAATCCGTAGTGGACTGGGGTAGGAAATGGCTAGTAAATTTCAATGCTTATAAAACGAAGCTGCTATCAATTAACCACCATAGACAATCGCATCTACCTCTCATTAGCATGAAACAGGCTTGCATCCCAGAGAGTAAAACACTACGCCTCCTTGGCCTGACACTCTCGGCGGACCTCAAATGGAATGACTATATCGAATCCATTGCCAAATCCGCCGCTATGAAAGTCAGTTCTCTGTGCAGGGCCCGGAAGTTTTTCCCGTCTGAATCTATCCTGCACATATATAAATCTACCATCCGCCCGTGTATTGAATACTGCTGCCACATCTGGTCGGGTGCCCCTGCTACTCTCCTCGGGTTTCTTGACAAAATACAACGGAGAATCTTTAACGTGATCGATACTGACTTGGCAGACCAGCTGCAACCACTCTCTCACCGACGTGACGGGCTTCCCTGTTCCTCTTCTATAAATACTTTCACGGCTTCTGCTCCGATGAACTTAGATCATTGGTGCCGCCTAGGTACGAATTTACACGAGATACTAGATTAGCAACTAGGTCCCACCTTCTTACAGTAAAACAGATAAGATGTAACCGTAATTTCTACTCCAACAGCTTCTTTTCTCGTGCTTTCCGCCTGTGAAATTCCCTTCCACATGTCTGCTTTCCCGACGACTACAATCTCCAGGAGTTTAAATGTAAGGTCAATAGACACCTCCTATCACACTAACTTGCATCTATTCTCCCAACACTCTCAGCATCCTCATTCTCGGTATCCTTACCCGTCTAGACACCTCCTATCACACTAACTTGCATTTATTCTCCCAACACTCTCACCATCTACCCAACCCTCATTCTCGGTATCCTTACCCGTCTATCACCCTCCTTCTGACATTTCCTATAGCTAACCATCATTTCTCACCACTTTCCCCTCTATGTAACCCCCTGCGCAATAGTGGCAGTGAAATGCCTTGCTCGGGGTGAAACGATTATAAAAACAAAAAAAACAAAAAAAAAAAAAAAAGAAATTAGATTCCTCTCAGGGCCATCAACGCACCCGAAAATACTTTTAGGATTAACAGCTGGGCACTTCTTAACACATTAGTATCAAAGCAATATCCGGGTCTGTATTCGATGCCGCTTTGGTAAAATTATAAACTGAACACCGTGGGAGTGATCAGAATGGGATAATAGAGAAAATAGATATTTCAACAAGTCCATGATGGGAAAGGTATCAATCCGACTATTCCTTCCAGTTATGGGTTAAATAACAGGACAGATTGGGTTCTATAGCTTTGGCTAGCAACCAGTCTACCGCAGAAAGCAATAGCAAACTATTGCGGGATAACCTTTTGCCCAGTCAGTCATGTCTCTTCCGAGACATGATCGCCTAAGCGTGTATCACGTATGGCGCTTAACTGACTGACATCCTGTTTTTATAAAAAAAACAAAAAAAAACATTTAGTTTTACTTTTATGTTTGAGTCAAAAATAAATTTAACTGCAACCGCGGACATACTGACGCCTTTATTCAATTGGATTAATAAAGAAAATAGATATCCTCCCTCTTATTTTAAAGCATTTAGTTTTACTTTTAGTATGTTTGAATCAAAATTAAAGCCGATGAATTCGTGGAAATTTAAAAGATGGTTGTTCAGTCGGCGACAGCGGACATACTGCCACACTCTTGCATAACATTTAAAATAATTACATGTTTCAAGGAATGCCTGTGCAAAAACAAAATTATATAGCATTTTTTACATATATTCCCAATGATTGTTATATTTTTAATAACATAATGGATTAGATGGGATGATGTTCATATTACAATATTACAATAACTAAGAATATATTGTACGTGTTTAGTAATATTATGTATATGAAATTAAATAAAAAGTCAAGAGCGCATTAGCTTATCTCGCTTGTTCTCGTGGAACTCTTAGGGAACTTTTTGCGGAACCTTAGGGTTCCGAGGAACCCCAGTTGATAAACGCTGGTTTATACTGTCAGCAGTGGCAAAATTGCTTGACTGCTGAACTCAACGCAACTAGAACCAACAGTGTTTCAGTTCAACATCATATTTTTTTAAAAAATCATTTCACCCTAAGTAGGCATGGGGATTAGTGGGAGTGAGAAAGAATGCGAAGACTTTAGTGAGGAGAAGTGAGGAAGAAGGACAAAATAGGATTCTGGAAGACAGAAGAAGGTGATTGGGGTTGCATTTGAATTTTGAAGATTGTATGCAGCAGGGAAGCAAGAAACCGGAAGAGAGTTCCACAAGCTAGAAGTGCGAGAAACGAAACTCATTAGAATAAAACTGTGTGGTTGCGTCTAGGTAGCTAAACGGTAAGACGGTTAAACTTGTGGCTCGCAGAGTTCTATAGTTTCTGAACAAATTTTTTTGCATAAATAGAACTTGAAGAGGGCTGAGGAACGCATCAACCGAAACGAAACAACAGCAATTATATCGTCAACAAATATTTGTTTTATAAAAGTTTTATTTTCGATATTTTTTTGAATTCGCTCATAAAGAAAATGTTGACTTGAAGTTCTAGGGAGATGGTTAATGTTTCTTTGATTCGGCCTTGTGTTATATATAACCGAACTCCCTACAGCTTATAAGTTTTATGCAGAATTATCATCAGAATTATCAGAAGGTTATTATCGTTATCATCAGAAGGTTTTCATCAGAAGTTTTGTTGTCGGCAGGTTGGAATGTGTGGAATAGTGGAAGAATAAAATATACATTTTCATGTTAAGATAGAAATTTATTAAAAGGAAAGAATATCAAAATAGGTAGCAGTTAATGTTCCATGAGAAAGTTAAGGGTATCAAGAGTTGAATAAACTGTTCGTAGTAGTAAATTATTAGAAAGCGTTCATGCTTACATGCGTATGTATGTATGTATGTATGTATGTATGTATGTATGTATGAGCGTTTGTTTCGTAGAAATGTCTTTGGATGGAGAAGAAGTAAAAAGAATCAGCACACGAGAAAGAAGGAGAAAGAGAACAAAATGCAACGTGACCTTCCGTCCGGGTCGGTCGTGGTTGAAGTTTTTCCCGTTACATTTTAGCTTGTTGTCTCGCTGCTCCCATTTGACTATCTTGAGCGGGTCACGGACGTGGTTAAGTAGTGGAATTCAATCATGTTGCCGGCTTCAGAGGGCATTTTACGTGTGAAAAACGTTTGACTGACGTCATCGTTCATTTTTCTATTTCATATCCAATCAGGATCCAGAATTTTGTTTTTCACACTGACTTGTGAAATTTGCCTTAGTTGGGTTTTTCCAAAATTCTTTTAGTCGTTTGAATCTGATTTTGCGTTTGAATCCGATTTTGCGAGTGTGCAATTTTTGTAAAAAAGAAGGTTGATTTTAATTCTTAATTCTCTATCCTACAGACTAAATTGATCTAGAAATTTAAGATAAATGAGACGTAAAATCTAAAATTTGAAACAGCAAACAAGAGAAAGGGAGTTAAGAGCTACAATAGACGGTAAGATGTGAAAGGCCATGATCACCTACATCCTGAAGGGACACGGCAGATAGATGAAACACCGAACTTGTTTGTCACCTTAAAATCTCAAAAATCAATTGCTAACCAAAAGCAGAGAAACAGAAGGATTTTAAAATGAGCCCTGAATTGTTAACTTCTGAGATTACCCAACCTTGTCTACTAAGAGGCTTCGCTCAATGGCCGATCGATAGTGGGTCAATAATTAGACAAAAAGTAATATCGAGATACGGTACTGGTACGACATCTCCCAGCGGCGACTTTAATCTCACCAACCATGTGACGCGTACGCACTATATTAATCCCATGAACGTTTTTTTTAGCATTTTTTTTATCTTTCTATATACACGTAAATATGAGCTTCCATTTCTCTTCTTTTTTATTCATATAAAAATACGTGCATAAAATCTTCCACGTGATATTCTGAAAGATTGGAAACTCATCCGTCCCAAGTGGCAACTTCTTTCCGCTTCAAACGTTTAAAACAAAACGAATTCTCCACATTTATTTCCAATTGAGGTGGGATTTGTGATCAACATTAAATCATTTTAAGGGATTTTTTCATTTCAAACAAACCCCGATTCGGCAACGTAAATCTGTTATCGAATAACAATTATTAGAGCAATAATTTAACTTAACTTGTCTCGAAACTGTTATCAAAGGCCCCCGCGAACTGAATAGGAAGCATTTTCACTCGGTAGCTTAGCTATTTTGTAAAACCTGTCAAACTCGACAGACTCTCATTGCTTAACGATTTAACTGGTAGGTAGAATAATAGTAATGTACCTGGAGACCGGGGAAAAGAGTTCAAAACCGAGAGTCTTCCGGCAACCCCGGGTCAGTTGACACTTCTGAGATAGTTAAAAATGATAGCGGATATGTGAAAATTAATAAGATTGTTGTTTTTTTTTGTGTGTGTGTGCTTTTAGGTGAAGGTGCGTGTTCAATATATAAACAAAGAAGATACAACAAAACATACAAAAAATATTGAGTTTCTGCTACGGACGTTTATTTTTTTATGTTGACTGTATTGAAAGAAAGTTAAATGTCTCTTCTTGAGTATGTCCGTTTTCCTTTTTGGTTCAGAAATAATTTATGGGAAGTAAGGAAAAAAAACGGTTAAAGATGGTCGAGCTCAAGTCAGCCTCGCGCTGAGTTGGGACAGGCGAACCTCTACTTCATGAGTCAGTCAGTTAAGTGCCATACATGATACAAGCTTTGGGCGATCATGTCTCGAAAGAAACATGACTGACTGGGCAGAAGATTATCCCGCTGTAGGTTGCCATTGCTTTCTGCGGTAGACAGGTTGCCAGCGAAGGATATAGAACCCATTTGTCCTATTATTTGACTCATAACTAGAGGGGGAAGAGATATATTATATTATTAAGTAGTAATTATAGGGGGATCAGTCTATTACTTCCTAACAATATAAAACTGATTCCCCATTTTATTACCAGTAGAAGCCTTACTCTTGTTTTCAACTATTATATTCAGTCAGTCAGTTAAGTGCCATACGTTATACACACTTTGGGCGATCATGTCTCGAAAGAGACATGACTGACCGGGCAGAAGATTATTCCACAGTAGGTTGCCATTACTTTTTGCAGTAGACTGATTGCCAGCCAAGGCTATAGAACACAAAGAGATACTGAAAACACGTTTGAACGATCTCGTTGGAAAGTGGAAAGAGAATGATTCTTTCCTTTCCGGAAGTGGATGACATAAGATTGCATATACATGACCAATAACTTTTTTCCGGTGACGATAACTTGTATAATGGGAAAATTAACTTTTTTTAATTCTTTATTATTTTATATATTGGTTTCATTTCATTTTCTCATTGGTAATTAGTTCTAGCAATAGTTACTAAAATGTACTAGTTAATTAATAAAGTATAGTAATTAATTAAATGTAATAGGTAATTAATATAATAATAAAATATCTAATAATAATGTAGTAAATAAACTACAGATAATTACAATAAAATTAAATTTACTTATTTACAACAAAACTTTTGTATCTATAAAGTGCGTGTAAATTGATTATTTGGGTGTATAATCTTCATAGAAAATAGCTTTATTTGACATAAACGAACAGATATCTGGTATAGATGAGACGTCAATATTCTCATTTTACAGGAGAAAAAAGAAATACGAATTGAATTCAAGAAACTGGCATGTCTTTTCAATTCTCAGTGAATCTTTTGATCTTTAACCACTTCGACTCTCTCTACTCGGAGGTAAAAGTTGTTGCTTGACGTAGAGTTGTGTAGACAAGCTGACATTTTTGAGTTGATTGACTACGACTTGTTGCAAAGGTTTGTATTTATGTTTTTAGGCGACACATTCTACACCATTTGCCATTCAATTTCTAACCTAAGCTATTCAAATTAAATATTACTGCATTTAAAAGATAATGTGTAGGTGTGTGAATTTACTCAAACACTAACTGCGATTGGTTGAAAATTCGCTTCTTATGATAATTCACAAGTTTTTTTCTACTACGTCCGTACATTTTAAATATCATATTTTTATTTTTATTTTTGGTAGGTTTTCCTGGGGCCTTTCATTTTGACACACAAACACACATATTTGAATGTAAAAAACAATACGTTTGCTATTTAAAGAGTTAATATGAAGAAAAGGACAGAAAAATTTAGATTTTATGGGTGTGTTTGATTTAACTAATCAGAATGGAGGTTAACTTTGAAATTTGAAAATATAGGTGATATGTTAGGGGATGCGTGATTTTTTCTTCCATGCTTACGGGATAATGACATTTTATTCGGCTAGAGAGTCTAGACCAGTCACCAGTGCTACTCAAAGTGTGGTACACATACCGTCGCCGGTACGCGAGCCATCGTCTGCCAGTATGCGGAGATTTTCCAGAAAAGAAAGAAATAATAGTAATACTCTATGCTACGAGAGACTGCCAAGATATTTGATTCGTTTCCTTCTTTTTTTTTTTTTTTTTTTTTTTTTACATTTTCATTTTAGTTTTATTTTATTATGGCTACATTGTTCATTTACTCACTCATGTTGAAAGTTATTGCTATCCAGAACGAATGCGATATAATGAACAGCAAAACAGTGAACTGAATACGCATCAGACTTTGTTCCATTCATATATCCATGATGATATATATCTATCATATATTTTAAATACGTCTTTAATTAAAATTAATATTTTGTTTTACTGTTTGTCTATTTTTTAGAAGATTAATGCCTTTTATTAAATTCAAATTGCTTAGGAAGTATTAATATTAACTTTAAATATTTTTTCTGGATTTTTAAAAATATATACCCTCGAAACCAGTGGCCATAACTAATATAGCACAAATATGGTACCGGTCAATGGCACTCTGGGAAGACTTGTTAAGTCAATGATGACTGTCCTTAGAATGAACAAGATATCATGTCCTCATGTTTATTACAGATAGTCTTAAAATGTCCCTGAAATAATATCTAAAAAAAATTCCGGAGTTCACAGTGTCCTCCCCACACTCTTACTCAGCTGGATTGGCTTGCTTTGCTTGCCGGTCCCTGGCACATTGAAAAAAAAAAACTATCGGTCCGCCACATAAGATAGTTTGAGAAGCACTGGTCTAGACAGCTTACATCCGGTAAGATGTATACAATATTAGCTACAAAGGTAATTCTCTTAGATTTCTATTCATCTTAGTATTTTAAACACACACACACACACACACACACACACACACACACACACACACACACACACACACACATATATATATATCATGATTGCCACTTTTCCACAGAAGGCGGCCACTTCTTATAAAATAAAGATTTGTTTGATAAAAAAAAACAAAACCTATCCTTATTATTAAGTCGTAAAACTCTTACAGTTAAAGGAAAAATGTTAAAAGGATATAGAAGGAAAACTAGTAAATAATAAAAGGAATGACATCCGGGTAAGAAAGTTTTAAAACAAAATACAGCCATTTCCCATTTACGATAGTGGCTCAAACATAAAATGCATTACCACGTTCATGTGCACGCCAGTGGATCTTTTACCCTGCTGCACACTTATACAAGTTTTCTTGCAGAAATAAATAAATAGTGCAACAAGAGCTTTGAAGGTTATTTTGTGTTGATGAGGTCTATTAGTATGCCTCTTTAGACCAGCTGATAATTTGCAGATTTTGTCGCAAAACTGACACAGGGCGTCAGTTGGCTTGGGAGGAGGGCGTTCAATCTGAGAAGTAGGTCAATATTAGTATGGCGATGGTATCTCATATGGTTAGTTAAACCAGTTTTAAACAAGCAAATTCTGTTGCAGAAAGTACATTTTATACTGGAAAACTAAAGACAACATATTGGCGTATATATATATATATATATATATATATATATATATATATTTAACCACTTCGACTATCTCTATTCGGAGGTAAAAGTTGTTGCTTGACGTAGACTTGTATAGACAAGCTGACATTTTTGAGTTGATTGACAACGACCTGTTGCAAAGGCTTGTATTTATGTTTTCAGCTGACACATTCTACACCATTTGCCATTCAATTTCTAACCTAAGCTATTAAAATCAGTATAACCCGGATATAAGATATCCGGATATAAGATATATCCGGATATAAGAGAGATTTTTTTCTCTGGTCGCAAATTAGTAATGTATATGAAATATACAAAACCCGGATATAAGATAAAATCGGATATAAGAGAATTCCGGATATAAGATAACTTTTATCCGGTCCCGGCAACTCTCTTATTTCAGAGTTACACTGCATTCAAAAGATAATGTGTAGAAGATGTGATATATATATATATATATATATATATATATATATATATATATAATTTATAAAAGTTTTTTGATTGTTACAATGGGTAATACATATTTCACCGCGTTTTGATGTTATTATCGCGGCTCGTCAGAATATTGCGTTCTCTTGAATTCGTCTCTATTGGAATTTACCTGGATTACATACCAAGTGTACTATATATATATATATATATATAAAGTGTGTGTATAGGCAGAGCCATTTTAACGCATAGACTCGATGGGTACTTGTTTGAAGGACCCGCATGCATAGGTGCCGCATGCTAATCTGTTTATGTTGAGTGACTTGTGTTACAGAAACCCCTTATTTTGGAAATACTAATAACAGAAATTAATATAACAAGCCACGCGTATTGCGATTGGTTAAAATATATGTTATAATAGAAAGATCCACTTCATTTGATTTGGTTTTTGAATAAAAATGTAAGTGGGAGAATGTACTCTTTATACCTAGAAGACATCAGAAATGGCGAGGACCTTCTTGAAAGGGGCCACCCACCTATATAAATGGAAAGGCTTGTTTGTCTCGCCAGTTCAGTTCACTTGCAGAAAATTTCACTATTGAGAAAAAGATCAAAGAAATAATCTGAATCCTGACGATGAGTCATGGCGTGGTCGTAGCACAGACACACCGGTAAAATTCTCATTTCTGTCTTGTAATATTTGTGAGCAAGACTAATGTCAACTTTCTGTTGGAGACAATATTATCTTTTTTATTCTTTTCCCTAGTTTAATTTCATTTTTAAATTTCCCTAGGTCAAATCAATATTGCTTTGAATGTTTAATTGCATACTATTCAGGCATACTAGAGCTTCTGAGTGAATTTGACCCTTTCTTGGAAGAACATCTGAAAATGTATGGAAATCCCAGAAAAAGAAAATCTGTTATATTTATCTGCTAATATTCGAGGAATTTATTGATTAATGAGACGACAGGTTTTTGTACTATTGTTGAAGAAATAAAAGAGTCAAAGTATTATTCAACATGTGTAGATTCCACTCCAGACATCTCACACACAGATCAACTGACATTTAGATTTGTGGTGATACGGAGTAAAAGCGATGGACCGGATGTTTGCGCTTTCACGACCAAAAAGCAAATGACCAAAAGTCGTCCATGCGCCGCCGGCTCCGCGCAGATGTTCCGGTTGAAAACTAAAAATTAATTAAATATTAAATTTCCAGTTCGCGAGCCTACGCGAATTTTATTTATCAGCCAATGGGAAGCCCAGAACCAAATACAAGTGTGAAATCCCAAGTGAGCTGCTGTGATCCAAAAAGAAGATATAAAAAGCGGATACAGAAAGCATCGACAGGCTGACCGACTCGAGGAGAAGAGAGTAATTAGTAGCCCCCTTGATCGAAGTCAAGTGGCTTACTACGCTCACCTCCTTTACCTCTTTCCTTCTTCCCTGCCTCAAAAACTACTTACTGACCTAAGTAGCGAATACATCAAAGACATTCCTTACTTACACGCTCCCAAATTCCTAAGCATTAATTCTCTTTCAGCATTTTATTGCCATGAACATTTTAACCTCCGTTGGACCTATACTTCATGTATTACTTCAATTGTAAAAACATTAATTGATATATGTTATCTTTCAATTTAATTTGCTTTTCTTGGTTTATAACCTTTCTTTATGACTTATAGTGGGCTATCTACAACAAGGCCAAATTCCATTAACCTGCAACTGTATACAACTACCCTTCACTAGAACGGACACCCACTACTAATAGAAAAGAATAGATAAGCAACCCACTATAGATTAAAGGCTGTGAGCCTGTGGAACGTTTTCTTTTATCGGAGAGCAAAGAATTTAATAGACACTTTTGTGGATTTTCTCAATGAGAACAAAATTCCACTATCAAATTGCCATGGTCATCATACGATAATGCTTTAAATATGTCTGGACAATATACTGGATTGCATGCAGATTCATCAACTTAATAAGCTTGCTTGCCATCTATGTCTCCTGTGCTGGACACAGCATGAACTTGGTGGGAGTACAAGCAACAGATTGTAAAATTCTTTGACTTTGTTCAACATCTTTATTCATTTTTGCTAGTTCTAGTCATCGCTGGAATGTATTAACATCATCTCTAGGAATAGATTTTGTGATCAAGCGTCTGTCTGACACACGATGGTCAGCAAATTTTGATGCTGTTCATGCTCTGTAAGGAGGTTTCAAGAAAATAAAACATGCAATGGTTACTCTATCAGCTTACAATGAATAGAAATTGAATACAAGACGAGAGGAAGAACGATTGAGCAAAAATATGGAAAACCTGGAAACAATCTTTCTTACTCACACTTTTTGGAATGACATACAAGAAAGAATGAACAAAACAAACAAGGTTCTCCAATCAAAGGATGGGAACATCCTTGTGGCCACAAATCTTCCTGGATCTATGAAAACCTGTCTTCAGGAAACTAGAGACAAATTTAGTGAATATGAATTCAAAGCCAGCAGTATGTGTCCAGATAGATTACAATGATGGGAAAATGGGAACGAAAACGAAGTGTGCGTCTTAACAGATATGATGGATCGGCAGAAAAGGTACTTCTCAGTAAAACCCAAAAGTTCAAGGTGGAAACATTTATCTCTATTCTGGACAATCTAATCTTTCAACTAACAAAATGTGCAGAGGCTTATTCACAGATTGGAAATCTGTTTTCTTTTCTGTTTTGTTTTTGATGCTCTAAAGAAAAGTGTGAATATTTGGCTCATCTGTATCACAAAGACCTGAATTATGATGACCTTTTAAATGAACGTGATCATCTCAAGCATTACATGGTTCTTGATGAAACTTATGAGACTCTCCCTGCATTGTATAAAAAAAACATAATTTTGAACAGTTTGAAATCTGTATTCCCGAATGTTGAAATTACACTCAGAGTGTTCATGTGCATGATGGTTACCAACTGTACAGAAGAACGCTCTTTTTCAAGACTGAAAAAAATTGCATGGAAAATGACATCATACTCCTGAAGACGATTGACTTCAAGCCAATAATAAAGCAATTCTTTAAAAAGAAATTCCGTAAATGCTTGTTATAATAAAAAAGTTCTTAGCAATTTCATACTATGCTAAAACTAATATGACTATTATTGTGTTTTTCAAGTTTTTTTGTTTTTCATTTCACCCCAAGCAAGGCATTCCATTGCCACTATTGCGCAGGGGGTTACATAGGGGAGGGTGGTGAGAAAGAGTGGTTAGATATAGGAAATGTCAGAAGGAGGGTGATAGACGGGTAAGGATGTAGATGGGAAGAGTGTTTGAGAGGATGGATGCGAGTTAATGTGTTCGGAGGTGTCTATCGATCTTACATTTAAACTCCTTGAGATTGTAGCTGTCGGGAAAGCAAGTATGTGAAAGGGAATTCTACAGGCGGGAAGTGCGAGAAAATAAGCTGTTGGAGTAGAAATTGCGGTTGCATTTTATTGGTTTCACTGTAAATGGGTGAGACCTAGTTGCTAAGCTAGTGATCTAAGTTCATCGGAGCAGAAGCCGTGAAAGTATTTATAGAAGAGGAACAGGGAAGCCACGTCACGCCGGTGAGAGGGTGACTGCAGGCGGTCTGCCAAGTCGGTATCGATCACATTACAGATTCTCCGTTGTATTTTGTCAAGAACCCTGAGGAGAATAGCAGGGGCACTCGACCAGATGTGGCAGCAGTATTCAATACACGGGCGGATGGTAGATTTATATATGTGCAGGATAGATTCAGACGGGAAAAACTTCCAGGTTCTGCACAGAGAAGCGACTTTCATAGCAGCGGATTTAGCAATGGATTCGATATAGTCTTTCCACTTGAGGTCCGCTGATAGTGTGAGGCCAAGGAGGCGTAGTGTTTTACTCTCTGGAAAGCAAGCCTGTTCCATGCTAATGAGAGGTAGGTGCGATTGTCTATGATGGTTAATTGATAGCAGCTTCGTTTTGGAAGCATTAAAATTTACGAGCCATTTTTTACCCCAGTCCACTACGGATTGGAGGTACTTTTCAAGCTCGGCAGCGAGGTTCGCTTTGTCACCCACACCAGATTTTTGATCGAGGCGAGAGTAAACTGTGGTGTCATCGGCGTACATGCCTACTTGGGATCTTATGGCATCTAGGAGATCATTAATGTAGATCAGAAAGAGCATAGGGCCTTGAGGGACACCCGCGTTCGTATGGTAGTTCTGGGAGGCATGTCCGTTTAATACTACTTTCAATGTGCAGTTAGAGAGTTAGGTCAAACAAATGTCCAGTTAGAGAGTTAGGTCAAACAAATGTCCAGTTCTACCATAGCTCCGCAGTTTGCGTAGAAGGCTAGCGTACCAGCCTCTGTCGAACGCTTTAGAGATATCCAAGGCAACGTTTCAGGCTTCGCCATTCTTGTCGAGAGCCTGGTATATATACTCGGTGATGGTCGTTAGCACATCAGCAGTAGACTTGGTGAAGCAGAAACCATACTGTTTTCCCGAGAGGAGCCTGTGGGCTGTGAGATGCTGAACCACCTCGGCGTTGATAATGGCTTCGAACACTTTGCCAAAGATCGGAAGAAGTCTGATAGGGCGGTAATTTGCGGGGTTCGAGGGTTCTCCAGTGTTCTTAAATATAGGAACTACAGAGAAAGACTTCCAACACGCAGGAAAGCAGGAAGCAGATAGGCAGAAGTTGTAGAAAGGACAGAGGAGAGTTCAGGGGCACATTTCTTCAAGACTATGATTGGGATTCCGTCCCCTCCGCTCGCTTTGTGAGGGTCAAGTTTTGAGATTATGTTAGAAACCAGCGAGGGTGTAATGTGGTCATTCAGTTGAGCGTCAGTTCTAGGTAGGAAGTCTAGTGTAGAAACTCCAGACGAGTCCAGTTTCGAATTTGTCGAGAATCTGCATGCAAAGCATTCAGCCTTGTCCGCTGAGTGGGTAAGGACCTCAAATTCATTGATTAGCGGAGGTATTAAGGACTTACTCTTGTTAAGCATGCTTTTACAGAGTTGCCAGTAGTCTTTGGCGCCGAACTTAGAGGATGATAATTTATTCTGGCAGCAAACAACATCTTAGCTTCGTTAAGTATCTTTTTACACTTATTACGAGCTGAGGCAAAAAGGCGCCTGTTTTGGCCGACGCGTAGCTACGATAGAGCCGGAAGAAATGATTCCGGTGGGCAATGGCGGCCGAGTAAGCGGGCGAGAACCAGGGAGACGAATGAGATTTAAGCTGAAATTTCCTGGCAGGGATAAAAGCATTGATGCCAGCCTTAACCCAGGAGGAGAACTTGGATGCACAGTCTTCGACGGGAAGACTAAATACGTTGTTCCAAGGGACGTCACAGAGGAAGTCTCGGGATGAATCCCAGTCTGCTCTTTGGTAGCAGTAGGATATTCTGCTGGTCTGGATTTCTTGGGTAGGGTGGGAGTGGAATGAGATTTTGACGGAAACTACGGCGTGGTCAGGGTTTCCGAGAGGGCAGAGCTGTCTGGTAGTGCAAGAGTCTGGAAGGGATGGAAGTGAAGCAAAGGTCTATTAGTGAGTCCCTTCCGTTAGGGTTATTGGAGAAACGCGTGAGGAAGTCCACCACTTGCGTAAGGGATTGGGTGATTGAAAAAATCATGGTGTGGACACCAGCAAGGTCGGTGACAGAGTTCTCAAGCCACTTGGCGTGGTGGGCGTTAAAGTTACCAAACACAAATATATGGGCAGATGGATGAGAAGAAATGGGCTTGTGGTTATTGTCAGAGATGCTATCAAGTACCGAACAGTCAGAAGAGGAGGAGGAGCGGTAGAGGAAGAAGAGATAGCTAACCGAGCTTAGAAGTGAGAGACGGAAGCACATGAAAGAATGATCCAGGGATTCAAGAGATGTCACCCTAGCTAGGGGGAAGTTTTCGCTGACATAAAAACCAAGCCCATGCATATGGACATTAGAGTCCTACCCAAAGAAGGGAAGGTAACCAGGAACGTAAGACTCAGAAGAGGGGATAGAAGGGTCAAGGTTAGTTTCACATAGGGCTAAGATATCAGGTGAGTTAGTTTGAAGAAATGATTCGACGCTGTAAAAGTTAGTGCGGATACCTCGTATGTTTGTGAAAGAGATGCAGGCATGTTTGGGCGTTTTCTGACTAGGTGGTTTCATTTTGCTATTTTGTTTGCTTGTTTTCATAGTAATTTGTTTAAAGAGAGAAGTCTAGAGTAGAATAAGTTTTTCACTGATTGCAGCATGTGAAGGATGGAGACTGGCACAGCCTGCAACATAATGTGGCCTCGGGGTTGCCCACTGGAGGTTCATGCAGGGACGCTCGTCCATGCGCGATATGGCACTACAGGAACCCCAATATTATTCAACTGTTGATCAGAGCAGCGTCTCAAGACGCTACACAAGAGTTCGGGCTCTTAACTACCAGTCGGAAGCAGCAACCAGGAAACTGCCAACCCGGTACTCTCAGAATGAAGAGACGTTGCCACCATACTCAATAACTGCAAAGAGCTTCCAGCTGAACTAACACTAAGACCGAAGGAGAAGGGAGATAAACCGGGAACTCCTTCCTAAACAAGAAACAAGGCGATTACCTCTACTCCTGTTCAAAAGGAGGGGGAGGAGTGTGAGACCGAGCGTAATAGGTACTATCTACTCCAATTAAAAAAAAAATTACTAAGTTTTAAAGTCGAAACGAAACTTGAAAGCCAAAATAATTTGCACAATCTTGTTTAAGTAGACCGCAAAAGTAACCAGTAAAATACTTCAGTTAGTAACAAAAAAAAAAAAAAAAAAAAAAAGACCGTTCAGATCTACCTAGCATGCAGAATACAAACTGAAGAAAGTTGAGTGGAAATTTCGGAAGACAATATCGCCAAAATAATTCAACTAATATTTTAGGTGTGTTAACTGCCTGTTAAGTAGACTAGAACGGGGTGAAAGAGATAGAGATAGAGAGTGAGAGAGGGAAAGAGGAACTACGGCGCATGCGTCAAATAGCCGGGTTGAGAGTGGGGTGTTAAATGACCGATAGTCGAAGAGCTGCTACCCTTAAATTCTTTCATAGAACGGCATCGCTAGGAAAATAAATAAAGCCTCAAATCATTCAAATACTTATCATGTAGTTAGTTGCTGTTGTACAGCATGCTTTTAATGTTTTAACACTATAACCCTCGCCAGTCCTGGGTCAGCAATAACCAGATAATACAACGCTTGCTTCACGCCGATTACACCAGATGATGTAGCCTCACTTAGAGGTACGGTCCTCATAATCTTAGGACTACATGTTAACCACAGAACCAACCCTGCGCTGGTCAATTCCATAGCTAGTCAAGCTGATGTGTAGGTCGCTGGCCACTTCGATTCATACCTTCACTGTCCACGTTGTGTGCGTGATCTCAGAGCAGTGAAAGGGCGGGTTTCTATTCTAGCTATTAATTTTAATTCTCTCAATTCAGTGAGGAAAAAATATAATTATCAGATCGTTAGCATATTATCGACAGGACCTGTTTTCATGACTTCGATCCACGGAGAAGAGTTCAGGTTCGTCCTATGTTTAAATTTTCTGTTCGTTTTCGTCAGGGAAAAATATAATCCCAATCCACCTCTCTTTCTCCGTCAACGATATGTGTCCTCTCAATTCCTTAATGAAGAGATGAAATTATTTCTCATTCCCTGGACTTTATCTCGGTTCAGTGAAAATATAAACCAGTTTTATAACTTACTTTGTAAAGGTATTTGTTTTCTAAGGAAGATGCAATATTATTTTTCAATTGTTTCACTACATGTAAGATTTCTGATGGATAATAAAGAATAAACTCTTGGTGTACCGTCATAATTCGTAAAATAAAGGAAATACTGATGACTCCCGTCAGTTCTCATCACCAGAGGAAAGGTCTTCCATTCTCGCTTTCTTTCGGCTTATAGCGCATTGTCACAACAACAGTCTTGTAGAAGTATCAATAAAATATAAGTTTAATATTGTCGATTTGAAAGGAACGACTGAATTAGATTAAAACAAGCATCCAGTTATACCATAGCCCTGTAGCTTATGTAGAAGGCCACCATGCCAGACTCTGTCAAATACTTTGGAGATATCTAGGGCAACAGTTCGAGCTTTGCTGTTCTTATCGAGAGCCTGGTATATATACTCTGTGATGGTCGTTAGCATATCAGCAGTAGACCTGATGAAGTGGAAACTATACTGTTTATCGGAGAAGATGTTGTAGGTTGTGAGATGTTGAACCACTTCAGTATTGATAATAGCCTCGAACACTTTGTCAAAAGTCAGTAGGAGGCCGATAGGGCAATAATTAGAGAGATCTGAGAGTTCTCCAGAGTTATTAAATACAGGAACCAAAGAGGAGGACTTCCAGCGGACAAGAAAGCAAGAAGTAGAGAGGTAGTAGTTGTAGAGTTTGGAGAGGACAGAGGAGAGTTTAAGGACACATTTCTTCAGAGCAATGATTGGAATTCTGTCACCTCCGCTTGCCTTAAGGGGTTCAAGCTTTGAAATTTTGTTAGAGGCCAGCGAGTGGGTAATGTGAACGTCACTCAGTTGAGCCGCAGTTCCCGGTGGGAAGTCGAGTGCGAATACCCCAGACGAATCAAATGTTGAGTTGGTAAGGAATCTGCGAGCAAAGCACTTGGCTTGTCCGCTAAAGATGTGAGGACGTCAGATTTATTGATCAAAGGGGGGATTGGGAGTTTGCTGTTGTTTAACACATTTTACAGAGCCGCCAGTAGTCTTTGGCGCCGAACTTATGGAATGCTATACGCTGCTTCATTTTGTGAGCAAACAACAGCTTAGCATCATTTAGGATCCTCTTACACTCATTACGAGCAGAGGCAAATAGGCGCCTATTATGGTTAGGTGCATGGCTCCGATAAAGCTGGAAGAAGTGATTCCTGTGGGCAATAGCGGCCGAGCAAGCAGGGAAAAACGGTTTAAGTCGTAACTTCTTGGTTGAGATGAAAGCCTTGATGCCAGCTTTAATCTAAGAGGAGATTTCGGATGCACAGTTTTCAACGGGAAGACTAAAAACTTTGTTCCAAGGGACGTCGCACAGGAAATCGCTTAATGACTCCCAGTTTGCTTTGTGGTAGTAGTAAGATATTCTACTGGTCGGAGGTTCCTGGGACGGGATCAGTGGCAGAAGATATTAGCAGAAACCACAGCATGATCAGAATTGCCAAGAGGGCAAAGCTGCATGACATAGCAAGAGTCAGAGTTTCATCACCCGTCAGAGTTTACTTAAAAAAAAGGTACATTTTTATTGCGTTTATACAGCAAATCCCAGATAGAAATGCGATCCAAAAGATTCTTTTCATTCAGATCATGTGCTACCCAAACATCGTTACCCAAGCTTTAATGGATAGTGGATTTTGATAATTTTAGTGTTTCTGTCAATTCCTGCGTTGAAACTGGAAAGTGAAGACTGGGCAGTTCCTTCTCTATATGGCAGCAGCACTTCATTTTAGACTTGATTTGGCTCTTGTAAAGGTAGAGGATAGCATGAGGAGCCACCTACTTGCTGGAGCGGTACAGAGAACCGACTATTTTTCCAGTATCATTAGCGATAGATCGTTTGTATGACTTCTACTTGAGCTCTGGTAGCCTTCCTCAGAGAATATCCATTCATCTGATTGATGAAAGTTCTAGATCCGATCAGCGATGATGGAAGATAATTAGGTTAGTTTTCGATGCATTGAATGTGACCAGACAGTTTTCCCACCACTGAGCTGTTAGAGCTAGATCAGAGAAGATATCAGCTGCCAAGCTCTCGTCATCGAAGGATTAGCGTTTTCTCGGTTGTTAAGAGTTGAGCTTCCTGGCAGTCGTTAAATTATTGCGAAGATAACATTTTTCGATAACAGAGTTACCGAATCGGTATTTTTTTCAAGTGAAATATTGGTCTGAAATGGGCGAATATTTGTACCAAAATAAAAACTTCTGATGTATAGAATATATAGTATATTTTAGAGTTAACGCTTTTAGGGTGACTTTTGTTTCTCTGTGCTTTATTATTATTATTATTATTTTTTTTTTTGTAAAATTTCCGTGATTTCTTTTTCTGAACTTAGGTATCCAACTCTGCAAGTTTTAAGATAATCATCAATTGTTAACCTAATCAGGTTAACAATTCAGTAGCTATATAAGAGGATAATAGACATAAAGTTATGAAGATTTTGACTTTGGTATGCGGTGTCAGGCCCTGATTTAGATTCAGTCAGTTAAGTGCCATACGTGATACATGCTTGGACGATCATGTCTTGAAAGAGACATGACTGACTGGGTAGAAGATTGCCAACCCACAGTAGGTTGCTATTACTTTCAGCATTAGACTGGTTGCTAACTAAGGTTATAGAACTCAATCTGTCTTGCTATTTAACACATAACTGAAAGGAAAATGGTAGATTAATAATATTGCAGATTAATGCCTTTCCCAAGGGTAATTGTGCGTAAGTGAATGCAACGACTGGAATTTGAATTCAGTTTCTTTGATTACTGATATCCACTGCACTACAACGTACATACGATTGACTGACATATGATTACTAAACATTAAAACGAAACAAAACTTAAAACAAAGCATAAAACAAATCAATCTGAAAACTACACTGTTCACGAATTTTAGCTTTTTTCCATCATATCTATTTCTTTACTCATTTACTTTCTTCTTATTTTTTTAAATATTCAGCAAAATCTGAATTTATTTGCACCTCAATATCAAGTTTTGAATAATCTAAATTTAGTGAATTTTATGATACATTAGTTTACTCAGATTATCGGTTGACATATTCTTAACAACGTAAGATATGCGGATGACAGTATGTCAGTGGTAGACCCAGAAAGCAAAGTAAAGGAACTGTTAGATAAGATAGTCAAGGAAAGCAAGAAGAATGAACTCACTATTAACTATAAGAAGACAATGCATGGTTGTTAGTAAAAGACACAGCCAAAAATGTGAGCTGCATACTGTGAACATTGAAATCTGGTAAGTACAGAAAGTAATAAATCTTATTAGCCTAGTAACAGAAAATGGAAAATATGAAAAAAAATCCGAAAAAGTGTCCAATGTATTTTGTGAGGATTAAGACTCTTTCACTCCCAGTAGCAGCTTGCATCTTAGTGGCATTATTGCATTGCTTGGGGTGAAAGATGTCTTTCAGAAAATAAGAAAAGTAATAAGAGTAATAAGTTGCTAGAAACAAAGAAATGAATGCTGGACTTCTATGCAATATCTAATTTTCCATATGGTATTATGCTAGACATTCTCTTCACAGATAAAGATAGTGGGGCAGATTAGTGAAAAAAATATTTCAGTTAATGACACAAGTATGAAACTTGCCATATATACTCTTCAGACAGTATATTACTCAAAAAGCACATTAGCCATCAGAAATTTAAAACTGGCGGATATTTTTCAAGATGGCCACCATAAGGATTTTCCGAAAAGATCAACTACACATTTCTAGCAAAGAAACGATTATAACAGTAATTTTGTGGCTTAAAATGGATTTTTAAAGCATGCTTATTAAATTTATTGATACAAATCCTAAGAAAGACCCTATTTGGGTAAATTTAGCCCTGCTTAGATCTCCTTAGGTAACACATTCACAAATAAAAAGAGGAAAATCAACACAAAAAGCTGTTTTTTATTTTTGTATTTTTTATATAAAATTGTTTATTATGCAAATGTTACTGCCTGTAACTTTCACTGGTGCATATTTACAAAACCTTTCTTATTGTTCACAATTACAGCTACATAATGCTGTACAAGGCAGGCTTAACTTGAAACATTTGCACCGACCACAGCACTCCGTTTTACAACCACACTTGGTGAGTTGTTGACAACTTTCCACAATTGGTGCTAGTTTAGTCCACACAATTTGCCAACAATCTCCCTCCTTGGACCATTCCCAGTCTCCAAGACACTCTGTTTCCATACTACAGATTAACGTTTGGTCCCAGATGCTTAGTAGGTAGCTTGCTTAGTATGTTTGACTAGAGCTCCACGTGTTGGAGGGATTGATTCGTAAGACATCTGCTTTCTAGCGAATAAATCGAGTCTTGCATCGTTGATGTCTGAAGTGGGACTTGATTTATCATATATGGCAATGACATACATTTCCCAAATATTTTGGTCATCCTTACTTATTTCAGAGGCGTATGTGCTGAGTTTAGCAAAAACCGTCATCACATCGGGACACACGTTCCAGGTTTGCCATCCAGTTTTTTGCCTTTACCCTGATACAACATCACACCCGGTAAATGCATGAAAAAATGGTAATCCTACAGACTTATCATCTCCAATGTAGGCATTAATATCGTGAACAGGACTCCATCTTTGATTTTTGCCTTGGCCAGAATCAAGTCACAATGTTTCCAAAGCAAACTGTCGAAGAGAAGGAAATGCACTGACACTAATTACAAGAACGTCCGGGTCATTTGCATTTATCATGATGGATTCAAAATCCTCCATGACAGCATGCTTAACATAAACAAAGATTCTGGCGTCCGCTTCTTCATGGTTGCATGGGATAAGTCCTTCTGTGTTGATTGGTCTGTTGTGCACAACAGTGTCTACCTTTTGGACTACGACAATGCCGATACTAACATGAGAAATAATTTTGTCTGCTAAAAAGCTAAAAAGCTCAATTTTGTTCGTATTGTCTCTAAGGAAGCTCTGCCAGTTTTGCGGGATCTTTCCTTTATCTGTTACCCTTGTCCTTGACTCATATCCTCTCCATGATCTTGGTTTTGCTTTTAAGCTATCTGCCCTGTATACGTCGAACACGATATCCGTTCTTTTGATACTTTGATCCAAAAGTCTTGACCTTCGGTATTATCTCCAATGTTTCATATTCTTCAAAAGTTTTCGACAGTTGTGGTTGAATGGAATTAACAAAATCAGACCCATCGACTACGAGAACCTCAGCATTTGGAGCACTGTCTGGCAGAAATACCTTATCTTCTAGAAACGATGCCAGTTGAGATTTTTGATAGGAATATAAGTTGCCACCAACACTGAGTTCAGCTGGATAAGGCTGGTTTTCATGCTGAAAAAATATTGCAAGCCATATTCCCTGGACTGACATGAGATGAATAGTTTGGAAAACAGCATACAGTCATCTTTTACGTTTTTCTGTTTCAGATCTTTCGATGATGACTCTGGTTTCTGTCGAAAAAAGTCTGTTTTGTTTTTCTATATTGGATCATGAAACTGACATTCTTCACCAGCTTGTAGACCTTTTATAAAACGCTCACAGTTTTTCCCCCTTCTCAAAATGATGGAACACTATGTCAGCAGTAGTAGGATGATTACAAACTTATCTTCACCATAAACATGATTACAAACTTATCTTCACCATACCGATCTGGCCAGTGGCATTGAATTTGCTTTGCCAAGGCATAAAGTGGTTGATCAGAAGTTATAACTGGCACCTGCCAAGGATTTAAATGGACAACTATTTCCATTATTCTGTCCATAACATGACGGATGGTAGCGACAGAATGAGCTTGGTCCCGTAACAATGGTAGAAAAGAGAAAATACTGACCTCAAAATTCGTTCTTCTTTTCATGGAAGCATGGTAAGACGACCAGGAGACATTGACATTTTCCTCCTCAACAGATTCTATTGTTCTTACTTTTTGTAACCAGCAAAATTCTGGATACAAACCTAGCACAGAAAGTACAAGTGGAGTTTGAATGGTGGTAGGATGTGGCTGCTTTTGGGTAAAGAAAGCTGGATGTATATTTGTGTAAGTGTCTGGTAGTTCTGTCACTTTCTTTGCTGAACTATCGACTATGTTCCTTCTTCGTGACTGACCTTGATTCTCTGGTATCGGATGATGAAATACAGAAATGCTGGTACCATGGAATGAAGATGCTGCAGAAGTGGCTGTTAGATTGTGGTCAATGTTGTCCATGGCAGCAGTGGTAAAAAGATCCCTCCGTAGGTAAGATGGACAAACAACTCCCTCGTCTATGTATCGTTGTACAGCTGCATCTCCTAATTGAGCTGACACATCAAGCACTCTGTCGTAGGAAATACTTACTCCATGTTCGTGCAGTATATCTACAAGGAGTCTTTTCCTTGTTTTGGCATATGTTGACATGCCAATAAAAACTGGAAAAGGCGTTTCCCGATCTTTGGAATGGCTAAATGTTTTTGCAACTTCCTTGTATTTCCTGTAGCAATTATACTGGAGCAACTGTGCCAGGGCAAAGGTCAGTTTTTGAGGCACCAAACCGTAATTGGGATTTGATGTTAGCTCCATGCTCATTCATGCACACAAACTGAAGAAGAATAGATGGTACTGAATCTTCTATACATTCAACGTTCTATCAAATGCATATTTGTGTTTATCATATGTCTGCGTAAGATTGCTGCTGCTTTCGCTACCATGAGAGCATCTGAATAATCCACTGCTTGTGACAGGGCTTCACCGACATCTTGTTTGTACGCCAACATAATGTCTCTTCCTTTTTTATGGGCCTCCAGTTCAGGAATTTCAGCAAGTAACTCATCTTTCAGTTGAGTTGAATTCAGGCACTGTGTTTCTGCTCCTAACTGTTCAAGTCGCTGGTTGTACAGACTTACAAGATCTGCAAGTCGGAACACTATATGTCCATCAGAGCTAGATTTGGTCTCGACAACATAAATGAGAAGTTCAGAAAACACTATTGCGTTTAAATCTTTATCCTTTGTAGACTTGTTATCACTATTATCTCTTTCGTTTAGATGTGCCCTTTGCTTATCGTAAAGGGCCCTTAAGCACTTGCAATGGTACTTAAGCTCTTGGGCAACAATATCTCCTCTGCTAAATATGACTAAAAGTTTATCATCCTTTTGGATTCTTGCACATTCGTTTAACCTTTTATCAAGATCCGTCGTCATGGCACGTCTGAGATCAGATTTTGGTTCGTCTTTTTCGCAAAGAAAGCACATTATTTTCCAGGATCATTCTTCTACCGTTAGCTGGTACTGGACACTCACTTGAGTCCGCTAAATTAGCTGATCTTTTCTTTGCTCTTTCGAGTTTACTGTTGCTAAATAAAAGCCTGCAACTTTGGTGAGACCTAGCTTCTTTTTGCCTGAGTGTTTCCTCTATTCATCCCTTCCCCGTTGTTCAATCTAGCTGGGTCCATGATCATTGACATTTGATTAATGTTTTTAAAGAGAGGAACATTGCGAGCTATCATAGCATAGCCATCACGTTCCTTACTACTGTTATAATGTGTTGGTGAAAATTTTAACTCTTCATTTTTCTCTGTTTGACAGAAACAACATTTATCCCAGTCAGTCTCTAAAGGAGACTTTAATGCTGTCGTCTTTGACGTTGACGCACTCATCCTTCTAGTCGAAAATGAAAACAGACAATATTGAAGTCCGAGGGTTTATCCTTTTACCATCTTAAATTGTTGTAAAGCACTTTGTCGTATGGGATACAACTAGGTTCGAACTGAAAAATCGTCTTACACCTAGCCCGATCGTTCATTCAGTAGCAATTAAGTCTCGTGCGATCTGTACATCTTCCGGGTAACTTAAGCCCCTGTTACCCTTGGCTCGGCTCCTTCACGCTGGCACATCCTGTCGATTCAGGTGCGGCTACCACACTGTTATGATAGAATATCGAAGGGTCTAGTACGGTAGCATTTGGGATACTCAGCTATAATGAAATAGTTAAGCTGTCACTGAACTCCATGCCAATTTTCACGGCAGTGATGTCACCAGTGTGCCCTGGTAGTACTTAGACATTCACTTTATGGTACTTACGTATTATCGGGAGGACCTTTAAAAAAACGACTCAAAAATTAAAGTAAATTATTTATTGAAACGGTTAAAACAATAAAATAACATTACATTTGTAATTCCGGTGGCCAGAACGTCGCAATTGCTTCCAAAAGTGACTCAAAGACATCAGTACAGGCAACATGCTTCCGCCACATGAATTCGGCCAAATACGACTCCAAATGGTGACGTGCAGTGCCACAGTGCTTCTTGTTTCGCCACTTTGTCGATCCCCATAGGCGTTCCACTGTCTGCGTATGAGCCCCGGTGTTCGAATCCACAAAGTTGTACTTGTGGTTGACGTTGAGGTGATGAAAGCCTGATTTTTCCAGTTCCTTGGTGTTATAAGCGGGCTTATAACACCTTGTTATCAAAGGTCCTCCCGATAATACGTAAGGACCCACTTTATTATTCAAATAAAAAACAAGTTCCGCATTAGTAAAAGAAATAATTAATATTGCCGAATGTGTCCACTTTCTTTTTTGAAAATTTATAATTATTATTTTGCCTTTGGTAGGATAGGATATGAATACAAAGCTGATTTTTTCAACTTTTCAAGGTTTTCGGCAAGGGGTAGGAGTTTTCTTTTTGATATTTGGAATACAAAATTTGAAATGCCACATTAAAATGTGTGTTTTTAAGAAAGTTTATACATATTTCTTGCATTTGATCGAAAAATATGTGACCATTAACAACTGCGTGTGTAAATTGTCCTGTTATAATGAATATACCGTACAAAATAAAAATAAAAAAACGAAAAGTACCAATAGTTGGTTTTTTTAGTTTTGACTGGAAGTGGTGACAAAGATTGAAAATGACATGGCTAATGTGCTTTTTCTGGCAAGTGATGCATATGAATCATCCCTGCAAAGTTTCATGCTTGTGTCATTAAGCAAAAGATTTTGAGATATTTTGCATTAATCTGCCCCACTAAGAAGATACTTGCAGTGAAAGAGATGTGGTTCAAATAATGAATTCTATGAATACCATGGATGCAACATGTAAAGTACAAGGAAGTATTAAGGATATTTTCAACAGGAAAGTTATCTTTACAAACAGAAAGTGTTGAAATTTCTTGCATTTATAATGACTGATTCGTTTTTTTATGACTTTTTAACCCTTTGCAGATTATTTAAAGTCAGAATATATTTTTAGATTGTGAGATTTTTTTTTGGTTGGGGGATAATAACTGTTTAGTGTTTCAAGTCTCAAGGAGAGAGGACCTGGAGAATTTGGTACTCATAAGGACACAATTTAGCATGAGCAATGAAAATAAGAAATTGTAAAGAATACATGATAGCCCATGTCTTGAAAGGAGATGGCACTTAAAAGAACATTCATAGTGAAAAAAGTGGCTGCTATATTTAAATAATTTTGCCATTGCTTTGGTTATATTTTCTGTATCAATAATCTAGAACTTTTATCTATATAGTTAACTCTATTGCCACATGCATGTCAAAATGAAATAAGATATATATTGGCAGGCTAACCTCCTCTATTAAGATATTCCGTTAGTATGTTAGTATGAGGCATATTCACTATTTATTGTCATAGAATATCTCACTAGCAAATATGGGGGATCAGGCTGCGTGAGAGATAAATATGTAAAGTCACATTGAGATTTACATTGTACAATAAATCCTTTTATTATTCCAGATCCTTTATAAGTGGGTACAACTTAGTAACTTAATCCTGCAAAAAATTATTTTTGTTAAAAAGCCTTTTCTTCTAATATTCTTATTATTATTTCTTAAAATACAATCCCTTAGTGGGTCAGTACCCCAGATCTTGGGTAAAACAAAATAGTAAACATGTTATATATCGCCGTACGACGACAAAACAACAAACACGCATATATAAAAATATAAGGTTATATTTTTATTAATGACGACGAACCGTGTGGAATAGAGAACGGAAGGGTGAGAGCGGACATAGAATGGGTTGACGGGAGTGTAGTCTTGCCTGTGGTGTTTCTCCGCTTCCACTGGCCGTTCTCTGCTGGCGAATCCATGTGTCGAGGTCTTTATATAGTCTTCTAGAACCGGGACTTTCCTTCCGGTTTTGCCTCGCCCACGCAACGCCTACGTAATTCCCAGAGACACCTGTTCTGTTTGCCTCCGTAGTCATTTCCGCCGCTGTCGGAAATAAGGTCAAACGACATCCGCTCCGGCCTCGACAGGATGTATTTCACAAACACCTGTCTTGTCGTTTCGCCGACCCCTTCACCGACGGGAAACACCATCGCTTGCATCACTTCCTCGGGTGGGGCCAGATTGTTATATTACACTCCTCGCCCTCCCATTTTCCAAAATGTTCACCTAAGAACATTTTAAGCGCAACACCCTCACCCCCCCATGCCACACAAGCCCGACAATTGTACAAAACATGTGCACGCCGAAACAACAAAACATGTGCACGCCGAAACAAACAAAACAACAAAAAAAAAATATATGGGGGAGCCTACATCGGCAACCCAACAATGTTCGTGTCCATTGTGGAATTCATAATGTTCTTTTTTTTTTTTTTTTTTTTTAAGTTTCTGTAACTTTCAATGTTCGTTTCCTTTCTCGACTCTGTCCATACGCGTAGACGCCTCGATGCACGACCATATGATCATAGGCGGTAACCGCGCCCCAGTTTCTAAACTGACATCGAGTAAATGACCTTTGACCAACACCATGCGTGTTTCCGCTCGAGTTTATTGTTACACATGCAACTTCATTTAATTTAATTTAATTTCAAACATACTATGTTTGAACACAGAAAAACTGCCATTATCTGCAGTACATATCATTCATAGTCTGACCGAGAAATGTTCAATAGAAAACGAAGAAAATTACCCTGATTCCAACGTTAATCCGCATGCAATTTACTTGTGGAGGATTAGAGGTTTCATCTATCTTAATTTAGTCTAAAAAAAATGGACCCGTGACTCTTAATTCATTAGTTTGTATCTTCCGCATGTTTTGCTATAAGGAAGGTGACCTAACTATTTCACTTAAACTATCGTTAATCCTCCCACTGCTTTCTTTCCCAATCCTATAGCATATCAGCCAATAAGTCTACAAGACTTTTCAGTTGTTCTTTCTTTTTGTTCCGATCAACTGTGGAATCTGCAGGTCTATGCGTGCTTTTTGTCCCAACAGACGTTTGCCTCATTTGGACATCTTCGCTGCTAGGTGATTCCCTAGAAAAACCCTGATCTACATGAGTAGATCCAGTCGTTTCACACTTTGAGCAATCATCCTCGAACGTGGATGAAACATTATTTATACCACCGATTCTATCATCATTATCAATAGTTGACACGTTTTTATTCGCCATTTTACGTCGCGTCATGATGCGACGCTCCATTAATGGAACATCAGACTCATCGTCTGATTCCACACGTTGGTGTCGATTTTTGTGCACTGGAAAGTCGGTCTGTTCCGCTCCGGATTCGTCATCCGAATCACTGGATTCTACTGGAGCAGCCAATACAATCTTTCGTAACGGCCTATCGGAAGTAGGGATTTTCCATTCATCAATGGACGCTGCCCGAAGATGCTCAGCATGCGTCTTAATGACTGAGCCGGTTAACTGATCTCTAATTCTATAAGAGACCGGGCCAGTCTTTTCAATGATCACATAATATGGCCGCCAGCGCACATCTAACTTCCCTTTCTTTTGGTGATTCTTATAGTACACCAAATCACCAACCTCAAAAGTTGTATTTTTCGTCTTACCACGCGACTTATCTATCGCGGCTCTCCTCGCTTTTCTTATATTATTCCTAACTAAAGTGAAGCTACGATGCATTTCCTGTAGTGCAATTTGGTGATGCTCATCACCATAATATATGCGACGAGGCCTCAGTATATTGTCCAAGGGCAAAATAACATCCCTGTTGTAGAGCAAGTAATACGGTGAAAACTTAGTGGTCTCGCTCACATGAAACCGGATAGCCGCCAACATTTGGTTAATGTAAATATCCCACGACTGTTCGTTGTTGCCGATTTTTTTTGCTAGAACATCATGCATTGTTCTGTGAAACCTCTCAACCTTACCGTTGCTCTGGGGGTGATAAAAAGAAGTTGTCACATGGTGTACATTTAGGTCTTCTAATGTCTTTTTCATTACCCTGTTGACATTTTCTGGCCCATTATCAGTTAAAAGCTGAAGTGGTGTCCCAAATCTGGGGAAAATGTCGTCAACTAAGAGATGCACCACTGTTTCTGCCTTCTTGTTAGGAACCGCAAATGCCTCCGGCCAACCACTGTACATATCTATGAATGTAACTATGTATTGGTTACCTGAATGGGTCTTTGGGTAGGGTCCTGAGACATCTAAAGCAACCTTTGCGAAAGGAAAAGGAGGGAAGTCACATTCCTGTATGTGGGGTTGCTGCTTCTTTAGGTTTCTTGTCTGACACGGAATACATTTACCTACGAAATCATTTATTTCTCTAAGTAAACAAGGCCAGAAATACTTTTGTTTTATTGAGTGGAATGTCTTATCCACCCCCATATGGCCACTGTCATCATGGTATTGAACTAGCACCCTTTTTCTAAGGTGAGATGGTACATACAGCCTGATGAGGGGTTCATTATCAGGTTGAGACAAATAGTACACCACCTCATCCATTACTATATATCTCTTCTGTTCTGCTTTGGTAGCCCTACCATTTCGTAATCTAATCTTCAGGTCTAAGATGTTTTTGTCTGATTCTTGCTCCCTGATTATGTCTATTCCTTTCAATGTGGGCCGTTCGGGTGCCTCTGATGAATTTCCGACATTTTTATGGGCTGCTAATTCTTCCGGCTCCATTAGGTTGGAGTTTATAACACTAACCAAGTAATTTCTATCATCTATATCTACTGGAGAAGCAATATGGTCTTCGTTCACATCAACAGCGCGTGATAAGAGATCCGCGCAAACATTATCCTTACCCTTAAGATACTGTATGCTGCAATTGTAGCCAGACATGCTCAGAGCCCAAGTCTGTATCTTCTTATTTTGTATGGGCGAGTTAAGTAAGTGCTCCAGGGGCCTATGATCAGTGTATATTGTGAATGTTGCGCCATGCAGGTAGTGATTCAGTTTTTGAAGAGCATAGTGTATGGCATAAGCCTCTTTCTCTATAGTTGACCACCTCGTTTGTGTGTCACTTAATTTATGGGACAATAAATAAATTGGTTTTTCTACATCCTTCCTATTTTCCTTATCGTACACCACCTGGGATAGGCATGCGCCAATCGATTGATCGGATGCGTCAGTATATAACCTATACGCCTTATTTGGGTTGGGATAGGCTAGTGTTACCATCTCCGCGAGCTTCGTTTTTAGTGTATCGAAAGCGGTTTGGCAAGCATCGTCCCATTGGAATCGTGCATATTTCCTTGTCAAATTGACCAGCGGTTCGGATATATCAGAGAAATTTCTAATAAAGCGGCGATAGTATGAGGTCATCCCAATAAAAGCTCTTACTTGCCTAACAGTGGTTGGAGTAGAAACTGACTTTATAGCCTTGACTTTATTGAGGTCTGGTTGTATTCCCTCTTCACTTATCTTGAACCCCAGGTATTGGGTCTCTTTCTTAAAGAACTCACACTTAGCTGGCTTCAGTTTAAGGTTGTGCTTACGTAGACTACTCAAGACTGTGTCTATATGTCTTAAATGATCTTCCACCGTATTTGAAAATATCAGTAATCTTCCTGTACCTGTAAAACAACTGACAATGTAATCTTCCTGTACCTGTAAAACAACTGACATTAATTCCTGGAAGATGCCGGGTGCGTTTGCAAGTCCAAATGGCATAACATTAAAATGAAACAGACCCTTGTGGCAGGTGAATGCACTTTTTTCTTTGTCATCATCATGAAGCTTAACTTGCCAGTACCCTGATTTTAAATCAAGCTTCGAAAAGTACCTTGCCGAACCAAGTGATGCCAGTATATCATCGATGACAGGAAGAGGTCGAGCATATTTCTTTGTAATCTTATTAAGTGCTCTAAAGTCTACACAAAATCTCTTACCACCGTCTTTCTTCTCTACTAAAACTACTGGAAAACCCCACGGGCTATTGGATCTCTCAATTACACCTACCTGCATCATTTCGTCGATTGCTGAATCCATTGTCTTTCTTTGTTTGAGGGGTGTGCGATATGGGCGTTTTCTTATGGGCTCATGCGTTCCAGTATCGATACGCATCTCCACAGTATCGGTTCTGCCCAGGTTCTTGTCGTCACTAACGAACATGTCCCTATTTCTTTTTAGCAATTTGTTAATTTCAGGCTTGAATTCCTCCGGTACATGTACCTGTTCCAAATCTACATCAGGACTTTTATGATTTTGTTTATCGGGCATAGTAATTTCAGTAATATTACCTGCCCTTTCCAATTTAGCCAGCGGACACCCCCGTCTCAAAGTGATTGTCTGGTTAGTGTTATTCATTATCAGCAACTGAAACTTACGAGACTTTGGCATTTTTACAACTGCGTTGGCTACTGATATACCACATAAGTTGCTAACATATCCACTACTCAGCTGTTCGATTTCATATTCTTTGCCACGTCCATTTCTCAGCCTGGTTAATCCCAGACAAGCATGCAGGTGTTGAGGTCTTAATGTTACTTTTTGAGCTAACCTAACAATAGAGGAAATATGAACATCCTCCTCTAATGCCACGTATTCTTCACCAATCTTCAATGCCCCCAAATCGAAATACATTCTCACCCCGTTCTGCATCAGCCAATCTCGGCCAAGTATAACGTTTCTATTGAGATTTTTCACGACTGGGGTATGGACTTACTTCCTATCTGGACCTGTAGACGACAAAGGCCTTCAACGTATAACGGGGATCCATTCGCAGTTCGAAGTTTAATGTCCCTCTTTTGCAGTTCAAGTCCCAGTCGCAATTTTTTAAATACCCTACAGCTTATAACCGACACCTCTGCTCCCGTATCTACCAATGCCCTATAAGGTCTACGTTCTATTCTAATAAAGATGGAATTTGGCGCGCCCATATTACCAACTATGTGCGTTGGTACCGTCTTGTTCCGTTCGTTGGGCGTCGCACGAACGGACCTCTGCCGTTTCCCGGGGCGCGTCTACAAAATTTCGCTATGTGGCCTTCTTTCCCACAATTCCAACACCTAACAACGCTCCCGTTCCTCTCCCGCTCACGAGTTTTGTATTTAGTTCCCCTATTACCACCTTTTCTATTGTTCTTATTCCTATTATTATCATTATTATTATTAGATTAAGCGGGGCTTACGGCTTCTATCGGTACCCGTCTCCGAGAGTGGCAAATTTCCATAGGCTCCTCTTCGTATTCAGAGTTTGCGTCGAGTCGAATTTTCCATCTCAACTCAGATAACGCTTTCTGATAGGCAGCCTCTAGTGTTTGTGGCTCATCCTTCATAACTGCCATCTTTATTTCCCGATCCCTTAGACCTTTTATGAAAAATCCTAGAACTTGTTTTGTCACAACTTCATTCCTCCCGTCAACCCCAACATATGCGCCCTCCGCTAGGCGTACTACTCTCTGCATGTAGTCCTGCAACCCCTCCGTTCTACCCTGCTTAATGTTCACTAATTCGACTAACCGTGCGTCGGGGTCTAAAACCAATCCGTAATATTCCTTTAAAGAAGTTTTTAACTCCTTCCATGTGAGTTGTGGGTTATTAGAGATTAGTCTATATACATAGTGTCCAACAGCTCCCCTTGTTGTGAGAAGAGCTGCCTGACACTTGTCTTCTTCTGCCACGCGCACAACTTTAAAATACCTCTCCATATCCTCCAACCAAGCACTATAACCACCATCTTCTTTGCATGCTAATGGCTGTATATTTTTTAAAAAAGATTCTCCCCTTAAAGTGTTCGACACCGAACAAGCCACATTTCTCAATTCTAGGGTCAGACCTTGAACAAAATCGGCAAAAGTATGCTGTTCCATTTTTTTTTTTTTTTTTTTAGACTTATTATAAACTTATGAACAAGAGCAGAACACACACAAGATCGAATCAAAAGTCACCTACCTTTCGTTGATGTCGTCCGGTTGCTTTCTATTTTCGTCTTCTATCTGGTAGTTTTAATTCCGTTGAATTTCAATTGTCGCCGTGGTAACCAAGCTCGTATCTATCTGTTTTGTTGTTGTTGTTGTCTTAAAACAGCAAGTCACTGGGCACCAATTTGCGTATGTTATATATCGCCGTACGACGACAAAACAACAAACACGCATATATAAAAATATAAGGTTATATTTTTATTAATGACGACGAACCGTGTGGAATAGAGAACGGAAGGGTGAGAGCGGACATAGAATGGGTTGACGGGAGTGTAGTCTTGCCTGTGGTGTTTCTCCGCTTCCACTGGCCGTTCTCTGCTGGCGAATCCATGTGTCGAGGTCTTTATATAGTCTTCTAGAACCGGGACTTTCCTTCCGGTTTTGCCTCGCCCACGCAACGCCTACGTAATTCCCAGAGACACCTGTTCTGTTTGCCTCCGTAGTCATTTCCGCCGCTGTCGGAAATAAGGTCAAACGACATCCGTTCCGGCCTCGACAGGATGTATTTCACAAACACCTGTCTTGTCGTTTCGCCGACCCCTTCACCGACGGGAAACACCATCGCTTGCATCACTTCCTCGGGTGGGGCCAGATTGTTATATTACAAACAGGGTCAGTACAAGGGTCTATGATATGGGGGAACCCACTCTACTACATGTTAATTTTCCTTAGGTAGTATTTAGTTCAAATTCCAGTTGAATTCATTACATTTATGTGAGAAAGGTATGAATCTGTCTCTTCCCTTCAGTTATGGGTTAAATAACAGGACAGATTGTGTTCTATAGCCTTAGTTGACAACCAGTCTACCGCAGAAAGTAATGGCAATCTACTGCGGGATAATCTTCTGCCCAGTCAGTCATGTCACTTTCGAGACATGATCGCTAAAGTGTGTATCATGTATGGTACTTCACTGACTGACTGAGTATTTATATAAAACACAAATTTTATTGCAACATGATTATGTACAATAATGAATCATATGTAATATAGGTGAACAATTCAACTGGAAAAACTGAAAATATAATGTATCTAAATAAAAATTAGAGTCATGTTATGATAGTTTATTCCATCTTAAAATAAATCAACAATGTTTTCTGGTAATTTTTAACATGAATTTGGCATTTTTCTTATACTGATAACATTTTCCAGTCTGTGGCAAACTATTATACTGACATATCTTCAAGGGAATATACTGCCCAAGCTTATGTTGAATTTTATATTCTGTCAGTATCAAGATTGAATAGTCAGACACTAATTGATTAATAACCTAAACATATTGTTCCCATAAATACAGGTATTGGGCTGGCATTATTCTTTATAACATTTATCTAGTAATTCCTGGTAAGTAGGCTTTGGTCCTGTGCAGCCATTATAAATGACTCTGTTTCTGCTTTTAGCCTTGCACTCTTCATCTGCTGATGGATTTTGTGTTTATCTACCTCTGCTTCATTACTTCTGAGTGCATACTGACAAAGTATCAGATTTTGTTCACAGGTGTTTTTAAATTGTTTAACCCTTGTGTAAAAGCATCCTTTTTTATTTTATAAATTTAGTTGCATTTTTAGTTGTGTTATCTATTTCCTTCACAGTAATGTTGAATTCCATTAGGAATTTGTTTTCTTTAAATTTAGATGCATTTGTTGGTGAAAATAAAATAAAAATCCATGAAGTAAATAAATTACTTATTATTTTTATTATCATTATATGAAATTTAAATCTTCTTCTATGTGCCATGGCCCTTCAGGATGTAGGTGATCATAGCCTTCCACATCTTCCTATCCCTTTCAGTTGTTACTCCTCCCAAACCCTGCTTTACCCATCAAGTATATCATGTGTTGCTTTCTAATGTTTCTCTTTCCCTCTCTCTGTCATGTGAATATCAGATTCTCCAAGCCCTCCTTCCTCATTATATATCACAGAAACTTTAGCTGTCTTTTCCTGATGTTAAGTGCTATAATCTAACAAAATTACTAAATGAGAAATAACCAAAACAGAAGTTAGAAAATGAAATAGTAATCTTTATAACATCAACAAAATACAATACTTACCAGTTGCGTGAAGTAGCTAACCACTGCTAGGGGGGAACTGCTAGACAGCAATATAACCCCACTCACAATAGTGTCCAATGTATTTATAAGGGTTAAGACTCTTTCACTCCCAGTAGCAGCTTGCATCTTAGTAGCATTATTGCTTTGTTTGGGGTGAGTTAATAAAGAAAATACATTGTACAGATATAATTCAATAATTTCACTCAATAAATATTTATTGTTTGAATTTAAAATGATATCATTTATCCTTGTGTAATACCTAGCAAAGATATAATTTCATAATTTTAATTTAAAGTTGGGAATATTTGCGTGATAGATAAACTTTTCACAATTCTAGACTGTACATTTACAGTTTCATGAAAATCTTTACACGTAAATCATTCTTTACTGACCCTGTTTATTCTAAATTTCTTTCTTTTTTAAGGTAATGGAAACAATATTATGAAGATATGAAATCATTAGATAATAGAAGGTTGATATATTTATCTTATAAACAAATTAACTGCAAAGAATAAAGCGATATATATATATATATATATATATATATATATATATATATATATATATCACAGACTGTTTATATCTAACTTCTCATTCTTTTACCATTTATTTTAATCTGTTCCTATCTGTCTATCTAGCTATCTATCTATTTCAGTCTGATCATATCTATTTTGCTTGGTGCCTGTGACACTACCCAATTTTGAGAGTTGATGCTTGAATCCAGAAAAGCCACTACCTGCTGATGCACTGGGCAGATTAAAGTAACACGTGCTTCCTCCTGCTCTCTAGCAGTCAGTACATTTTTGTAGTTTTCTTGAAAAAATCTGAAATATCCATATTAGCTTAGGATTTGAAACTGTAGTGAGCTCTCCAACTACCCCATAAAGCTTTTAACTGTAGCTAGAGAGCAGGTGAACTGTCAGCTGATTTTAAAAGGCCAGTCAGTTCATTTTTCATGGAAAGTGGCAAGTTGTAAAACTGCGAGTCATAAAACTTTCTCTGTATCTATCTCAATCTGTTCATCTACTTTTTTCATTTCTTGCTGTCTCTCTATTTATTTTAACTAGTTTCCAGTTTGACCAATATTTAAAAAAATAATGAACTCCTTCGTTTTTCTTTATTTCCTAGATGAGTGGTTGCTACCTGGAAATGAAGCAGGTAGACTTTTCCATGTTGATGACGACATGCAGACACAGTATTCAAAAATGGATAGAGGTTTGACAAACAGATAAGAGATAGTTTTAAAAATGATACTTGATGTCTCGTGGCCCTGATTCACTCTATATATAATTCTATATTGACACTCACTCACTCACGCATTAAAAACCTGTTCCTTCTCTCTACTCGACAGAGTGGTCGAACATTAGACTCCTTCCACTACGCCTCTTTCAACTGAAATCGCTACACTCATCATATGATTTTACAGTCACACTGTGAGTGTGGCGTTCGTATAGGTGCCGTTAAAACTGTGTAATAAAGCACAAGTTAATGATATTGTATTTAGCGTATGAAAATCATATGTAATTTTACATAGACTATTATGCACGTAGTAGTACACATTGTCACATTGAGTATATATTCATGTTTTTTGTATCTTTTCATGTGCATGCATAATTACTCTTAGTCTTTTTAGTTACTTTCTTCGTTGAGTATACGCTGCAAGATCAATAAACAATGTTTATTAAACATAGGGATATGGATAGTAATGATGAAATGATTTAATCAGAAGAAACAACAATTCTTTGAAAATTTAAGTCTGTTAAAAAAATGTTATTATCTCTCGGCGCCTGGCGTGCCATTTTTAAGCTCCGATTTTATTTTTATGTTCACAAACAAACAATAAAATGAATAAAACATTATTAATATTAATAAGATATCATTACAGTGTACAGTTACGCAACAGTCCTAAATATATCGCTTTAGTTTTAAATTCAAGTTTTAATTAAAATAGTAAGTGTAACTGTGTGTACTTGTACGCAGTTAAAAATCATTAATAATTGACACACACATGACACAGTGAAAAACATTTATTCACTTGCATTCGTGGGATAAAATATTCACATTTAAGCATGAAGTATCGTGTGAGTCACTAAATCAGTGAAATCACAAAATTTACCTAAGTATAGATACATGTGTAATTGTATGTCTATGTATGCAATATCTGTATAAGTGCGTGTAAATATAAGCAGAAACGTTGACATTGACACCCTCCATTTAAACGCTATTTGACAGGTCTTCCTCTCTTTCATATGTTTTCTGTTTTTTTCTCCCACTCTCCTCCTACCGTATCAGATGTCATACCTCTATCTACTACCTATATCGTCACGCTGTAGCCTCCTCACACGGTTCTTAACAGTGCGTTAGCGGGTGAGGACCTGAACATAATCACCATCGACATAAGAGCCGTGAAAAGAGGGGCGGTTACAGAAGATATTTTATAGGAACGGTACCTCCTCCCCTTCCTCCTACATCATTAACCATAACAACAACTAAATTCCGCCATGATGATTAACTGACCAAAGTCAGTTGTCTTGTTTTTTTCTCTCTATATATAAATATCTATCGTTGCCTCCCACCTTATTGTTATTACTGATCTTAAGTGAAAAACAAAAGAGCTAAAGGAGAAAAATAGTAAAAAAAAAAAGAAAAGAAAAACAAAATAAAACAAAGCACACACACGAAAAAAAAAAAGAGAAAGGAAGGTGGTCGCGGTTTGTTTTTGTTTCATTTAATTCACCGACCAACATACGAAAATGGCCGGCAACATGGGAATGGAACAACTTATTCCCATCGTGAATAAGTTGCAAGATGCTTTCGCCACTCTTGGCGTGCCTATATCTTTGGATCTCCCTCAAATCGCTGTCGTCGGAAGCCAGAGTGCTGGCAAGAGTAGTGTGCTCGAAAACTTCGTTGGCAGGTTAGTACTTGATATTTTGCTTTATTTGCCAAAATCACTGTTTCCTTGTGTTGTTAGGTTTTCACTTCAGACTTGTACAAACGACTCTTTGACAATATGTCTATATCTTTTAAAAGTTTCTTCCTGAAGAATAAAAAAAATATAAAATATAGAAATAGTAATTATGTAGACTTCCTCCCACCGGAAACTTTTTGTCTTTCAAAGAACGTTTCATCAGAATTCCGCTTTTTAGAAGCAACATTTTTATTTTTTTATTTTATATAGATCACTTAACTATAAAAAGAGTTATATAGTTTCCAACGCCTCAGAAATAGCATAAGAGAAACCCCCTAACAAATAAACTAAAATCTGTCGGAAAGAAGAAAAACAAAAAGACAGTCTTTCAAACAGTGATACTTACGGTAATCGGTTATTGACCAGACACATGCCCCTCGCCCTATTAAAATACTGAGATTTTTAAAAACTTTGTTTAAGAGTTAACTTTGTCTAACTCCTCTTAAAAGGTGTTGATTTCAGTTTTTAAAAACTGAAAGAATAACACATTTGATACGTTTTTTTTTTTTTGTAATTTCGAAAAGACTAAAAGTATTTTAACATCATTTAAATAAATAAATATGTATTTTTAGTCATAAAGTCTACAAAAATTCACGAAAACGATGTTATTCTGTTTAAAAAGTGTCAAATTCGATCAAAGTAGTAATTAATAGATAATCAAAAAAATAAAATCGACCCAAGAAAATCTGAGAAATCAGAAATTGTATATTATTTTTTTTAAAGATCTGCTTAATTTATATTAAAAATTTATACATACATTTTTTTTGTTCCAATGTAACACTGAGGAGTGGATATATATGATATGTTAAGTAACTGATCAGCATTTATTAGTAAAAGAAAAAGTTATTGTTTTTTTTTTTCTTAAAATATTATTCGACTTCACCAACAAACTCTTTTTTTCTTTTGGTTTTATTGTAAATCAAAAATTATTAATGTTGGGTCAGCCAGTGACAATTTAATTATTCCAGAATCCAGATAAATAACTATAGATCCGTGATTTGTATAAAAAAAACTGAAAAAGAAATCCTGTAAAAATATGTTCTGCTTTTGGGAGTGGTCATAAAGTCGGGGAACCCTTTTATAATTTGTCAATTTTGTATTGATTCTTCATCAATATGCAAGGTAAATTGGAAAAAAAATCAGCTCAAAACTCGTAACTGTTCGCAACACCCACTACCAATGCTTATCATTTTAAAATTATATGTAAACCGGGTTGTTTTGGTTGATAATAAAATTATTTTCCTGTTTTCGGTTGCAAATATAAACAGATCAAATAAAAAATAAATAAAAAAGAATTAAAAATCTATTGGTCAATCAATATTTGGTTATTTTAATCATTAAATTTCTATTTTAAGCTACTCTATAAAAAAAATTAAAATTATGATTAAACATTTGGTTTCTATATTTTGTAATGACGTACCACATTGTAGTTGGCTTGTAAAATCGGGGATCATTTTATATATGTGGTTAATAAACAGACTACACCCCGATTTTATAACCACACAAATTTAATGTGTACTAAGTTAGTAGTAAAAATAAAATAGTGTCATTCGTTTTGTTTTATTTTTTTATTCTTAAAAATATATTTTGATGAAGCTATTTTCTTGAAGCAGAATAATTTTGTTTATTTCAAAACTTCATATTAAAATATTTTCCTTCTCTAAATTAGTTTTCTTTGCATTTAAGTCTCAGGTTCAAACCTGAGCTTTGCTACTTTAATGCGGTTATATAATTTATTTGACAAGTGCTTGCAATGAATTATTGATTCAATTTAAATCCTTAAAATTTCAACAGAAACGTAATTCATATCGGAAATGGATTTTTTAAATTTTCTTTTTAAATAATAATAATGACTGAATCGTTTCAATACATTGTTTTTTTTTTTTATTTTAATTATATAATTATTTGAAGTTGAACTATTTAATTTTTCCGTGTAACTCTTCTTAAATAATTAACAATACATAATGCCAGGACCTCCACTTTTTCACGAAAGCTAAACAATAAAAAACCTGTTTAACACTTAACAACTACGTCTTTTTTTATTGCTTTTTTTACCCAACTGGGCCAGTTACTACTCATCTTTGTTGATGACACGTAATAATTTTTAGTTACATTTTATTTACTGCTTTTCAAAAATTTATGTCCTGCCTCCGTATGCTAAACCCACAATCAATATGTATATTTTCAGAAATGTTGACAATTGATAAACACTTGTTAAAAAGTCTAAAATGTCTTGGAAGAGCAAGTTGAAATAATGTCGGTAGTTGGGGGCGTTACCTAGATCTTTTATAAAATATGAAATTAATGAAAATAAATAATTTTATGAAGAGTTTTAGCTGCTCTAAAATTTCAAATTACTAATTTTATAGCCACGTATGTGTTTCTCTAAAACAAACCAAAGTTGATAGGATTATTTTTTCCAACAAATAAATTTAAGCTATAGGCCTACGAGATAATTTTTCTGTTTATTACCAACAAACTGTCATTTAAAAATAAATCATCGATTTGAAGGTTTGCTTATTCTATTTCTAACTAAATCAAAAGATGATGCTACTAAGTGTTGAAAAATGAATGCTAACAACATTTAAGAATAAAGACAATGAAATGGTCATTAAAACTTTATCCCACGTTTTCTTTTTCTATACGAAATCTAGTAGTTTCGGTCGAATCAACAATGTTATTTGTAATAATTTTTTTATAATCAAATCAAGAAAGCAATAACCATACACAGCCGTTACTTCCTTGAAATCAGGGTGCGATGGACGAATCGTCGTCTCAGTGACACACACACACACAAAAATGAAAATAACACTGACATCTCATTATTTACCAAAATTACACAAAAAATCTAGAAATACTTTAGTAAAATTTATTCAATAAAACCGCCATTGGCTTCAACCACGTCCTCCAGACGACTTCGGAATCTTCTGTATATTCTCTGGGCGGTCTCTTGTTTTGTTTAAGTTTGTGAATGCTGCCATAATCCTTGCCATCAGTTCATCTTTGGGATTACAAGGATTTTTGTTGGTCTTTCGCTCAACTGCGCCCTACACATAATCAAGTGTTTTGCAGTATCGGGAGTGATGTGGTCGTAGAAATTGTCTGACATGCATGACTGAGTTCTCCTGCTTGTGGGGCATGGTGCAGTTTTGTTGCCAGACTATAGGGTCGTCCAGAAGCCACCCTCTTGACCTGGGGCAGTGTAGGACTGTGCGTTGGTTGTTGAGTGTGAAGCCCTAACGTCGCTCCAAACGCTATGATATCGGATATATCGTGGAACTCTTTCCAAATCCTCTGCACTATTCTCAGATTGACACCCAAATACTATGAAATATTCGTATTGGATCTTCCGGCGCAAATGCCAAGCATTACAGCATACCATTTCCAAATTTCTGGCAAAGTGAATTGTGTCATAGTTCTTTTTTTCTCACAAAGTGCCCAACTGATCCTACTATACTGTGCAGCTGACAGAATAAAAAACAAACATGCTTGTGCGAAATTAAAAATATAAATTTTTTTTTTTTTTTTTTAGTTATTCCAGTTTGAAAAACTGATCTGCCTCTTTTATAATAATTAATCCATCTTAGTTATTACTCGTCTGAGATATAAATCTCTGTGTATAATCTTTTTTTTGTAATTTTATCATAAGGCTTTGTTGAAATTGCTATTTTAAAAACTTTCGTTTTTATATTGCTTTGTCAATCTTTTTGAGATATTGACAATGGATTCTCATGAAATTTGTATCTTAACCCGAAATGGATGCAAATTCTATTTGTCCTTATTGCTTTAATTTTACTATTATTTAGAATAGATTTTGCTGATTTGAGAAAGTGATCTCCAATCCAGTTTAAGGAAAATCCTAATTGAATCTTATTTTGAGTTGTTCAAACAATGAGACATGGCAAATATTTTAAAATGATTTGTTCAGGTACATGTTTCTTTGAATAACATTTTTATCTTGATAACCACTCAAAAACTATTCTTATATAAGAAGGATTATTTAAAAAACAAAATTCCTCAAATTTTTATATTTCTGTAATTTAAAGACAAATATTAGCCATTTGACTTGAGCAACTTTGTTGTATAGCCCAGTGAGTATTATCCCATGACCATGTGGCCATTTCTGGAATATCTTTTGTACATATTTAAATTTCCTTTTTGTTGAAATCTGAAGATGGCAGAATATCAGAGATGTAGCCATTCACTCTGCTTTGTGAATTATTCTCTTGCCAAAAGTTAACATTTATCATTCAAGTTTGTGCTTCTATAATACTAACACTTATTAAACATAAATTATTATGACTGCACAATGATTGTGAGGGCTACTAATAATTTTTGAATAATGATGTTGGGTACTGGAGAAGTACATTTATACTTCCTTTTATCTTTTGACTGTTTTCTTTTAATATTTCCATTTTTGTCTTGAGGTTTGACTATTTTCATACCACATATTTTGTGTGGTCAGTCTCATATAATGCATTAGTCTGAAGTATGATTATTTTAATGATTAAGTAAACAAGAGAATAATTTAGTGAATTTACCCTTTTGCTTTGATCAACAAGGATGTAAATTATTTGTAGATTTTCGGAATACATAAATTGTCAATCTGTTGGTACTTTTAGAAATTATCCAAGATCAGGAGCATTAGTACTTGATTTTAGTAATAAACTTACTATTTTGATGAAAAGTTTTAAGTCTAAATAATTTATATATATATATATATATATATATATATATATATATATATATAGGCCATTATTTATACAGGTAGATTTTAGAAGCATATTATCAAATTGAGTATCATGGTTATTGTGACAAAAATCTTTCGGATCATCAATTGTTGCTATGAGGTTTGAACTTGATCTTGCTTTTTATTGTTAATATTAATAATATTCATTGCCAAATAAGCAATATCTTTCACAAAAAACAACAAACCGACTTGCCCACCTGTTTTTGATATACAAATAAATAAACTGGTTATTACTACATTCCTTTTCTATATTTGTTATTTTGCAGTGTTACCCAAGAGAATAATTAATGGAGGGGTGTGTCTGTATCTGTAGGGGGTGAACATACAATAGAGATTGAACTTAAAATAGTTTGGTTTGAGTGTAAGATTTGTAGACTGAAATAAGTGATTGTACACTTAGGAAGTCATTTAATATAATAAACTTAAAATTTTAAAGACATTATTCAATTGTTTTTATTATGTGAACATCATTTATTAAAATGAAATTACTTTCTATAGAGTGACTTTTTTATTTATTTATTTTTTATGTAATTTTATAAATTTATTTTGAAATTTGTTTTGGAATTAAACCCTATGCATTTTTGATTTTTGAAGTATAACTACAATTTAACACACAGACCAAAAAAAAATACTTATAAAATTTATTTTTTCTATCCTTTTAAATTGTTTTTATGGAAGAAGTGAATTATTAATAATGATTTTTTTCTTTGTTAATCCTAAAAATCAATCATTTTAACTGTGATTTTTGGCAATGTAGATTTTATATGCACACTCATATACATACATAATGAAGTGGTGTTTTTTTTTTTTTTTTTTTTTTTTTCTAAATCATTTTGTTACACTTAGTCATAAAGCCACTAAGACATGAGTGAAAAAAAATGAAAAAAATGTGAGGATATTAAGACAAGGATTCAGAGATATAGTTGACAGGATAGCAAGAAACTGGAAGAGAGTTCCACAAGTGAGATGTGTGGAAAAAGAAACTATTAACACAGAACTTAGTTACAACTAGCAATTTCAACATTGAAATTATGAGACCTAGCTTCCAATCTAGTACTGCACTTAAATTTGTGAAGTTCAGGTACCAAGGAGGAATGCTCATTAGAATAATTACCATGAAAATATTTATGGAAAAGGTATGGGGGTAAAAAAAATGTTACAGCAGTGGTGAAAGTGACTGAATCCAAGATGTCAGGACTAATGACCAATTCTTCTTTGGATTCTGTAAAGTTTTTAGTCCCACCCATTTCCAAAAATCTAAACTTTTTTTTATAATAAGAAATAAAACCTAGGTTTTTGTTGAGGTTTCCACCACCCACTTTGCATGTGTATGTAATGTTATATATATTACATAGAATGCTTAAAAAGGAACTTTTCCTATTCATTTCCATGGCAACTGCCACAAATATCATTAGCACAATAACACTGCTTGATAAAGCAAGTTTTAAGCTATATGATGCTATTTTATTTACATAGCATAGTCACTGGCATTGGTTATGCATTCTTAATGGACTCTTCATTTTGGGATTTAGCAGCTGTACAGGCCCACCCAGAATGTTGCTTGTTGCCACTGTTTGATCTTTGTTCAGTAAGTGTCAAAGAAATGACAATGGATTTTTTTTTCATGTTGTGAGAAATTCTATGACATAGTTCTGCTTTGATTGCAGTTTCATGTCAGATGCTATTTTGCTAGACTGCTATCTGTAACCAAACAAAAAAGTCAGTTACTGGCAAGAAGGTTTGATCTCTACTACTGTGCAACTAACATTTCCCTTTGACATAAGTCAACATAATAGGAGGCATTACTTTTGGAGCATCTCTCTCTCTGTCACATATATTCTAATATGGAATTGTAAACAAAATCTCTGTCAATAAAACATTTTATGACTTTTAAATACCGACTTGTATCTTCTAAATCTATTTGATACATTTATTTAGTCATAAGATAGAAGTGTTCGCACTAGATATTATGTGCTCTTTTGCAGAAACTAATTAAGATCTGCTCGCCATACTTGCAGTATAAACCACAGGTTGGCTTTTTGACTGTTGAAGAAATACAAATGTGCCTTAGTGGGCATCTGCAACTGGGATTAGCTATTTTACATACAGGTGTATTTAGTGATGAGAAGCAGAGGGAGAAAATTCTAAAAGATTTCTTTTTGTGACTGACTTTGTTTAGTATATGAACTTCTCACCAGCATCAGATAAATCTATTGAATTCATTAAAAGATGTCATTTATATACACTACAAAAAATGCTAATCATAGATACCAAACAAACTGCATCATGTGACAACATTTAAATTTATTCAGAATCATTGTAACATAACATCAAAATTAGATTGCATGTATGTATGTATGTTTTTATACATATATATATAATTAAAACAATTCTGACTAAAATGTTTCTCTTTGTACTTCAATCTAGTCAAAAGGCTAATATACAATAAATGTCATTAATCTTATTGGTGATATTGTTATTCCATTCTGTTGTTTCTTTTGTTATTCCTCATTTAATTAACTGACATATTTATTTATATATATATATATATATATATATATATATATGGGTTACTGAAAACATCTTGGCTTGGTCAGTAAAAGATTCTGAAGGTTTTGATGTCTTGTCATTTATCTGTTCACTATTTTGCAAAATGATAGAACTTTTCAGTGCCCCCTTGAATTTGTGCAGGCACATATTTGTGTTAAAAAAAAAAAAATAGCCACTTAAACACCATAAACTCTACTTTGGGGCTTAATTTATGAGAGTGGGTGCTGAAAAGTTCTTGACCTGACCCACTTTTTAAAATCTGAACAAATTGCTAAAGATCAAAATACTGATTTTTGGAGACAGTAGTTTTTATCTCTAAAACATTCCTCATAAGTTAATCCTAACCTATAAGTAGTTTCAATAAAGTACTTTAAGTGATGATCAGCTGTTTAAAATAACTCCTGTGTGTGTGTGTGTATACATATGAATGTATATGAAAACAAAAAAAAAAAATATATACAGATATATCTACTTTTAATTTCAATGAAATTATATGCATAGATATGTGCATACATCTTTTCTCTCTTTTATTCTATAGAGTATGTGTAAATTTTAAAAAGAAATTTAAAAAATTGGTTATTTTCAAAGTACATGAATACAGAAATATGTAATATATTGTAAATATTTTAATATGTAGATTTATAGAATGTATATCTAATAATTAAAATCGAAAGAATTCATCTAATAATTATTAAAATATTTGATAAATGCTCATAAAAATAAATAAAACTAAATATCTTGCCACTACATTTTCTTGAAATTGGTTAAAATAAATGCGTTTGACATAGAAAGTAATGATCCTTTTAGTTTGAGAACAGTGTGGGTGTATTCCATAGAGAAAGAAGAAAGTGGATATATGAATAATGAAATGATATGCAACTGCAATATTTGCTTCTTCATCCACCTCATTTTTCTTGCATGTGATGTTGTCATAAACATCTCATTGTACACCTTTGTGTGTGTTAATCAACTCTTTCTTCCTCTCTTCTTCTTCAATCCACTCTTTCTTTTTCTCTACTGTTGTCACTCTCTCAACACATTTTCAATTGTTAGGTAGTGAGCTGACTAACCTAGAATTCTTTATCCAATGTGTCTGACAGTTCCTTGTTGATCATAAAACCTTTCCTTTATCTGATAGTCTTTAATATACTATCTGGATTTCTTTGACTAACTACTTTAATAGTGAGATTATTGGTTATTTGATTTTTAATACCGTGATACCATAAATCCAGTATGGCTTGCTATTGAGTATTGTATTTTGGCATGCTATGTTCTATAATATTGTTTTACATAGACTTGTTCAGAAATAAAACTTACATGTAAGAGAATACACATTTTTATATAGTTTGTATAATGCAGTGCTTTTTATTTCAAATAGAAATTAATAAAAAGCTAAATATGAAATCAATTTTGAAGTCCATTACTGAATTGAGAGTAATATTTAAAAATAATTTGAATATGATATTGGATATGAAGATATGGAAAATCAAATTATCAGGCCATGTTTGAATTCCAGGTGAAACTGTTAATCACTTTGTACTCATGCCCTTGAGAAAGACATAAATCCACTTCTCCCTCCAAACTGTGGATAAAATAGCAGAGCAGACTAGGGTATCTAGCTTTGGTGGAGTGAATCAATTTAGTAGTGGGACAATTCTGAAGACACTAGAAATCCACTCCAGTATCTTTACCAAGAACAGTTATGGCAGTTCAGATATTAAAATATGGAATCATGATGTTCCATGTTCTGAAAAAGCTAGGTATTAAAAAATATTTTATTGTAGTTTGGTGTTTATCTACTTTGAAGAAAACCAGTATCCCAAAGACAAACCAGGGTAGCTGTGGAGTGCCATGATATCTCATATCTTGAAGGAACACACCACATGTAGATCCTTTGAAGATTTACATGTATTAATTCATTAATGTTCATGGTCTTGTCTTTGGCATGGTGGGTAATAATAGGTTACAGGTAGAAACCAATAATTGATGTTAGGTTTAATAAAACCCATCATTAATATTAGTATTTTTAGAAACCTACAGTTAATACCAGATTATATTTTAATGTTCATAATTAATACTGAACTTTATGTTGGCATTGATGGATTAAAGCATTGTACCTTTTGCAATAACAAAACTTGCAGATTGACAAAAATGACCAAATAATTTAAAGGAATTAATAAAATTATAGATTTGTTTATGAGCTAATATTCAAACTACCTTTTTGTACAAATATAGATATTTAATGTCTGAGCAACCTTTTCTCTCTATCAGATGTATTGCATTACAGTAAATTGTCTATAGTTATTACTTTAAGGAACAGTGTATGGACTGAAGGTGTAAGTGATCACTTAAAGAAATTGGTTAGATGTGTGTATTTCTCTCTCTTTATATATATATATATATATATATATATATATATATATATATATATATATATATATATATATATATATATACACACACACAGTAGAAAAATCTATGCTTGTTAAATTATAGTTAATAATTATTTCTTTTTTCTTCTCTTTCTAAATGCTAAAGGTCATTTTAATGCCTTGAATAATTTGCTTGGTCCTAGTCAATTACTTCTGTAATATTCAGATTGAAGTGAAATCGATATTTTGTGATTTAGTTTTGATTAATTTCAGCTTTGAAGATTTACTCTGAAATTTTGACTTTATTTTTATAAAATTGGTTCAAGGCCATTTAAGTCTGGCAGTATTAGAAGAGACCTGTAACCTTAAGTGTGTTAAGTGTAATTCTGTTAGGACATGTCATAATGCAATGATTTAGATAGAAACATTATTTGCTCCTTTTTTTTCCTCAAATTTTCAATATCTCAGATTTTAAATGTTATATATAGACTAAAATAATTCTTTGATTATATTAAATTAATAGCTTACTCTAGAGCTTGCTATCCTACTTAGATTTCCAGCTGATTATGTTATGACAGCTACAAAATAAAGTATGATGGATCAATTGAAATATATTAAAGATTGCTTTTAACAGTATAATGGCCTAAACCTACACTTAATATATGTATTGTCACTTTCAATATGAACTTGTATACTTTTGTATTTCATAAAATATAATGGAAAACCGTTTTCTCCACAATAAGCCTATCAGTTCATATGATATTACTTGTATCATTAGATTAATACTGACCTCTATTAATAAATAAACTGTAAACTTATTTTCCAATTCAAATACTCATCATAAATCTACTCTGAATATAGCTACAATAAAAATCTTCCTTTTAACAAGATAATGTAGATATTTATCATAGTGTGTGTATAAAATAAATTGTTTATATATGACTGAATAGAACTGTTTCTGTTTACCGAAAACTTAAAAGCAAGATAAAATATGTTGTACAACCATTGATCACTTACTGCTCAGTAAAAATAGTAGTAGCAGCTAGAGAGAGGTCAATGAGTACTAAGCAGAGTGAATCTGGTTTTATCAAGATTAGGATATTTGATGACTTGGGGTATTTCACATCATGTATTATCTAGAAAATATTTTATTATATAAAAAAAAAAATAATTTTACTATCATATTCAAACCAAGTTTTGTAAATTGAAGTTAATTAAAAGAAAAAAAGATTATAATTAGGCACAAAGTAATCTAAAGCCAATCAGTTCTTTGTACCAAACTGATATTCAGTGAGGGGTTGGGTGGTTTGTCTAATGTCACTTCAACAAGTTGAAAAAAGTAGCATCACTGTTATCCCCTTTCATGGTTACCAACTGTCCTTGTGTGAGTGGCTTTGAAAATACAAAATCTTCACTGTCAAATTATCTACAGCTCATTTTAGGAGTTTCCTTTTCAATTGAGATGGCTTTGAGAGAGTAGTGTACATTTGCCACTGTTTAACCTCCTCTTTTGGCTGGTTTCAATAACTGGCTTACCATTATTAAGGTATGTATATATCTATATAAGAATATCAGGAAAGTGACACGAAGCTATGTTGGCACAGATGATTCTCTCTGGCTCTAATCTTCTTTCAGTAAATCAGTATATTTGGATGGCCTTAATTTTAAAGCCTGGGGGCTATGATTTTTTTTTTTTTTTTTTTATACTGTTGAGTAGCTAGATTTGTTTTCCCCCATTCTCTTGTAAGTGCTTTTACAAGGAAGATACCTGTGAACGATTTTGAGAAACTACAGGGTGGTGGTGGTAGGTTATAAATTTATCATAAATTTAATTTTCTTCATGACTGTCATGTTGTTAATAATTTGGTATAGCTGCAGTTAAGACTGTTTATATAAATATATATATATATATGTGTATGTGTGGTTTAATTAAAAATGACAGACAAGGTATTATGGTTAAGTTTTTTTTTTCTTTTTCTTTTCAGAACATAAATTATATAAGAATTGTCTAAATGTCTTGTTTTTTTTTTCAAACACTTTTGGCTATACTTTTAGCCATTATCAAGGATGAATTTTATTTTGTGTGACTGAATATCTGTAGTATTTATGTATGGGTGTAGAGTTGTGTGTGTATTATATTCAGAACACAGTAAGCACATTGTTGCTGTGTTTGTAGTTGATATTATTAAGTGTTGTATTTTCCTTTTTTTTTAATTTTTAATTTTTTTAATTTTAAATTTTTAAAATTTTTTTTTATTAATAATGCTTCCATTATTTTTAGCCTTTTATTGCATGTGGATGATATGATATAATTTATGTTCTGAAAAGAAAAACAAAAATCATAAGTTCTCATGAAGACTTACATAAAAAAACTTAACCATAATACCTTGTCTGTCTCTTTTTATACAAATTTCATTAAAAAATGAGATTGTTGCCCAAATACACATATCTATATAAATTTGTTGAGCTTGCCAATTGGTCCTCCTCTCTGTCCATTGCTATGATGAGCTTGCTTATTGCTACATGACGATGTACATACACCTGATAAATTTGCATAGTCTATCATTATTCCTTAATACAGTTTAAAATCAAAGATGCTGACATATCTTTCCATTTGTGATTTTCTTCTATTTATATATACTGTAAAACACTATTTTGCTTAAATATGGTGAAGCTAGGCTGTCCAGGGTACTTGTAGTTGTACTACTTACAGTTGTCATATGAGCAGAAATAGTAGTAGCAGTTCTGTGCATAAAAGCATTTTTAAGTGTTACCTGAAGATATTCCCATGGAATGTCTTCTCAATCTCATGGGGTGATGCTTTCCAATATGCAAGTAATTTATTTTTTTAAAGTAATATATAAGGACCATATAAGTAAAAATTTTTGAATTCTTTTCTTTAGTATTTAATTTATTTTTTTTTGTTTTCTTTCTTTCCTTGTAATGAAAAAAAAATCCATTTGATGATTACTTTCATTTTAATTATATCAAAAAGCAAAAGAAATTATCTTATATTATATAATAGCTAAAATCAACATTTAAATCCTGAACTGAAAATAGACATAACCTGAAAGATGTCTGTTATATTGGAGCTTTTAATACCTATTTTTGTAGATAGAAATGAAAGAAGTGAAGTTTGTTTTTTTTTCTCTTTAAATTTAAGAGACAAATTCCTTTTAATTCATTTATATATAGCAATGAAAAACTTATCATTTTATAATAACAATTTTATCTTTAAATTTTTATTGATGACAAAATACTTTGTTTTACTGTTTTGTATTCTATGGATGTTATCAAATTATATTGTGATAAGTTTTTTTTTTTTTTATCACAATATGTACGGCATGTGTAATGTTGCTTAGTTGCACATTGTTGCCTAGTAGTTTGCTTTTGTCTTGTGTAGAACATGAAGAGCAGACAATAAAAATTGATGATAAAATATGTATTCCTGTGCTGACCACTTCACATAGAGGAAGGAAAGAACTTGGATGACAAGAGAAATAGTTGATTTGTTGGAATCATATTTGAATAATATTAAATGGAGGTCTGTCTTAGAACTGATTTTTTGGCTGCTCTGCATCATTTCTTTATAATTTCTTTCATGATGAAAATTATCAATATACAGAGTGATTAAACAGTAACTCCCTATTTTATGTATAAGTAGCCAGCCAGGAGTCCTTACTTAACACCCAGTGATTTTTTTTTTGGCGGGCGGGGGGGGGGGGGAGGTTGGTTAAAGAAGCAAGTCTACTATACCAAGCCAAGATTTTGGAAGAACTTAAAGGGCGAATACAAGAAGTTATGTCTTCCATGCCACAAGAGTTCCTGGTGAAATCAATTGCCGTGATTCTTGGGTGGGGTTGTAACGCTGGTAGCAAAATCTGTTGCCTATATTGAATTTAAAATAAAACCTTATGCTACACACTTTCCTCTCATATACATTTCTTGTAATAATTATCGTTAATAAATTATAAGTATTTTAAAATGGGGAGTTACTTTTCAATGTGTGAGTGAGAGAGCACATGAAGAGGTGCTGAAAAAGTCTCTGCATAAATTTGGGGAAGTGAGTTGGGTCAAGGACTTTTCAGTATCCTCTCATCTATATCATATGAAGGTTTACTCATGACAGAATAAAGTTAATTATTATGTGATAAATATATGTAATTTTATATAACACGGTTTCTTTTGTTGCCTGGAGACATAAATATTTAATGCTGTATTTTATGGATAGGATAAGGCAGATTGGTTGTATTTTTTCTTTTTTTTTTTTTTACAAATAAAACTTTGTTTACAAGTCAAGAGTGCAAAATTCCAAATTGTCAATTTCCATTTTAATAAAAAATGGTGTTTAATATGTGTACTTAGACTGTCTAAGCAGTTGTTTTTGTGAAAAGTTAATAGAAAATTTTCTTGGTATTATTTTCTTAAATACATTAAATTACATCTTTTCTTTTTAAAAATAGGTTGTAATTAGTATTGTTGATAGTGATGTTTGTTGTATTACGAATAGATCTCGTATAACTACTGCTATCAACATTTTTGATAGTCATTTTTATCACTTTAAATGTAAAATATAATTTCCTTTTATTAAAACATGATCTTCATTATTTTTAATGTGACGTCTAATTACAAAAGCCTTTAAGGGAAACTAATCATTTAAATTTTTTGATTGTTTTTCTAAATGACTGTAATTTCCCTTTTATTGAACAAGTATTCATTCCATTACACACACTAATTTATTAAAATTTGTGAATAAATCTTTTCTTTCATCATTTAAATGAGTTTCCTTTTACATTTCAGTCTTTATAATTTTTCACTTATAACAGCAAATGTATTTATGATGCAGTCTTTCCTCTTCTATTTTTCAGTGATTACAGAAAATTAAAGTTTAATTTAAATCATTAAAATAATAACAATAATTGTGTGTGTGTGTGTGTGTGTATATATATATATATATATATATATATATAAAACACTAAGTGGGGCTGAAAAAAATTTGTTGTAATCAACCTCTTCCTCTGAAAATTTAATGTTTGGTCATTTTTTAAAAAATACAACTCTAGCATTCTGTTGAGTATATTTTTATGTAAATAAAATCTATACTCATACACACAGTATATATTTTAATTTCTCTGAATTTTTCTCTTTTTTATAATTACCATTTATTTACTAAAGTAAAAAATCTTCAATTTTTCATTTCTAAAGACAAGCCCAAATTGGTAAATAAGCAAAACTGTAGGTTGAAAGCAATAATCTTTCAAGTAGGAATTGAAAATCAGCATTTGAAATTTTGGTTTTTAATTTAGTTTGAACACTGATAATTGGTAGTTATGTCTGAATCCTTGAATCAGTCTCCAGTGTTTTCATAGATTTATCAGGTGTGTGTAGCACCACATCTCTCTTTTTTCCTTTTTTTTTAAAAATTTTTTTTTATTTTCTTTAAATTAACTAGAGATTGAGTAGACAGTTATTTAAAGCAGAGTTGTCATATCTGAATAATTTGCATGTATATTGATAATTTTTATATTTCTCATTATTTACATACTAGTTTTTCTATGTCACCAAAGAATGACACTTTTTTTTTTTTTTTTTTTAAAGAATTTTGCAATTGCATTGGGTTTACAAATACCCTAAAACTTTGCATTTTCTTGTTTATATTCAATGTTTCCCTAATTTTAAATCAACTAAAAATAACAATAGGTCGTCTGTCTTGCAATGAATGGAACAAAAATGTAATAAATAACACGTACCTACATTTATATATTTAAACATACTCTTTCTTTAGGAATATATTTATTTACACAGCTGCTTACTGTCATATCATGTTCAAATGCCAGATCTTGTGTGATCATTGAAGTTAAGCAACACTGAGCCTGATTACTACCTAGATGGGGGACTGCTTGGGAATACTGTAAGCTTGGATGTGCAGGTGGTGTAATGAATAATGGCTCTAAATTGGAAATTAGAGAGCTGAGTTCCAATTCTGGTTGGATTTATTTTACACACAAATACCCTTAAGAAAGGTATGAATCCACCTCTTCTCTGTTCAACTATCATATAATTTGAACTTTCATCAATAAATCATTACCTCCCCAAAATTTCTTACTCTACATTTTCTAGCTTTAAATAAACTGTAAAACAAATCAATTGATTATCTATATGCTAATTGCTATTGAAGAGTTTATTTAATAATATTACAAATATAATGCAATATTTCTATATTGTCAGTAGCATCAATTCAATAAAGATAGGTAATTCTTCCATCTATATGTGCCAGAATTTTCTCTCTTTTATTGATATAGAAAAATGTTACACAGGATTATTATACAAAAGAAACATTTATATTAAATATAAACCATATTTTAAATTGTTTGTTTAGGGTGCAGTTGATATCAGCTTGGAACAAGAAATCAGAGAGCTGAGTTTGAATTCCCATTGAATTCGTCGCATTCACTTATGTGCAAATACCTTTTGGAAAAGGATTAATCCATTGCTTCTCCCTCCAGCTAGGGGTTAAATAGCAGGACAGATTGGATTCTATATTCTTAGTTGGCAATTAGTCTACCGTAGAAAGTAATGGCAACCTACTGCGGGAAAAATTTTCTGCCCAGTTAGTCATGTCTCTTTCAAGACTTGATTGCCCAAGCATATGGCACTTGACTGACTGATTGATATAGTATTAATAATAAAATGTTAAATATTTGATACATTCTTTTCTAGTGAAGTTAAGCACTGTGAAGCTATTTTACACATGCTGTTATTTGACACTATTTGAATTGTAGCATCCTTCCCCAAAAAAGGGGGGCAAAAAAGAGAGATGGCCAGGATGTCACTAACAAAATCTTGTCTGTCATATTGATAGCCTTCAGTTCTTTGGAATCACTAAGATGGTCAAAAGTATAATTTATTCAAAATTTTGATTTGGATATAAAATAACTTATTTAAAAATGTAATGAAAATGGAATTTAACAAAACTTGTTTGAAAAAAATTTTGCAATCAAATAGCCATATGTTGACTAATCAAAACCAAATTTTGGAGAGAGTAAAAACACGTATGAAAATACAAAGTACATTTTATTTTACTAGGTATGTAGCTTTGTACAATAAAATTTTCATACATTTTTTAAAAAAAAGAAATGTAGAGTTCTCTACAAAAAAATGTTAGCAATAACTTCAACAAAACTCAATACTGTGAGGATTTCAACATGTCAGCTTGTTGCAAAAGATTTCTAGTGTGTGTATATATATATATATATATATATATATATATACACACACACACACACATGTACAAGGTGGGTGTTGAAAAGTACTTAGCTATACTCACTTTCCAAAATTTAATTTTTTTTTAATAATCCCTTATCATCTTGGTATTTTTGTATGGCTGGTGCATGCACATTGAAGTAATCTTTTGTGTACATCATAAGAATCAAATTGTTTAAATATGTGTAACTTTGTAATTCCATTCTAATATTTTCTTTTTTTCTTTTCATTTATTAGATAAATCTATTATCTTGTTTGTGATGCTTTGGTAGGATTTATTTTTTCCGACATTGGCTTCTGATTAATGAAAATTATGAGTTTTGTATTTCTTATGTATATGTTAAGATTTAAAATAAAACTTTTCATTCATATTTCTTAATTCCCCACCTTATTTTATTGTGCTTATTCATTCCTTGTTTTCTGAGGCTCGTTAGAAAGAACAACATTTAGAAATGCTAATTATTTCCTCTTTCAGAATACAAATATTTTTTTTTCCTTATCTATTTATTCTTATAATGGTGATGATTTTTATTTTTTATATACAAGCTTTTCTTTTTTCTATGTTCAAAGATAATATTTACTTTCCAATTTGCTCTTGTTAAATTATAAATTTTATGCTCGAATATCCAATTCTTTTTCCTTCAGATATTACTATCTTTGGAAATGCAACAAAATTGATCACAATTTGATGTTTAAAAGCCTAAAAAGAAACTGTTAATTCATTTTCAAAATTACCTTACTGCCATCTAACATACTTCTTGTCATTATCGTCATCTAAATTAAATTTCCATTCTGGTCCTGAAAGCATGCTTGTTTGCCAAGACTTGTCCCAATGAGATTTTTGATGGCAAAAGAACATGCATTGTAGATATGACGCTTTCATGTCAAATTCTTTGCTTCTTATGCAATGTCTGCTGTTATTCCAAAACACTTCACTATGGTGAATCTTCAAACTGCCTGATTCTGCCAGGGAGTTATATATGGCTGCTCTAGTCTTTTGATTTAAACAAGCCAATATCCTCAAATTTTTGCTGAAATTACTCTTAGATTGTCATCAAGTGAGATTTTAGTATGACAACCTGACATCTGAGTGAATATTAAACTTTGCAATGGCTTGTAATCTTGAACTGGAAGGCAATGCTACAAATGTATAATGTTGTCATTTTGTGTGTGTGTGTGTGTCTTTTTTTTTCCCTTTTTTTTTTTTTTTTGTTTTTTTTATGACATCCCTATTAAATCTAAATGATAATATTTGTTCTCTAATTTTGGATGCTATACATTTTGTAATAAACTGTTTTTGTTCTATCACGCTCTTTTATATTTAATTTAAATTTGTATAAAAATAAATTTCCATTTACTAATAGTGGGTGCTACCATTTGTGCATTTGTTTTTCTCTCATGTTTAGGCATGTTTAGGCACCTCGACATGGTGTAATGGTTAGCAAGTTTGTCTCACTACAACTCTGTAGTGATTTTGATCCTCACTGGGTGCCCCATACATTTGGCGTTGTGACACATCTAAGCTGTGCTTAGAAAATCACCTCTCTCTTTCCTTTGTGTGGGTTTGTGGATAGGGAAATGGTTATCAGCATGAAAAGTGAATTTGCTGAGTATAATTCATTTTCTTATTGATTCTGTTTCATTGACAATGATCTTTGGTAAAAGCTTGAATTCAACACCTTTCAGCTATAGGTTAAATAGCAGTTGACAAGGCACTTTTGCCTTCAGTATCACTCTGACTGGGACCTAAGGAGGGTTGTTTGGAGACTTCATGGCACACACTGTGCATCATTTCTCTGTTGACCTGAAAAGAATGACCAGTTTTGCCTAAGTACCTTCACAGCTATAATCAAATGTTTGTGGTTAATTTAGAAGTTGAGTTGTAAATATTGAAATCAGTGACAGTCTGTATGATAAAATATAGTTTTAATGTTATAGGATAAAAGTGCTCAATATCTTGGATAGTCTGAGTAAATATAAAGAATCCAATCTTCAGTCCTTAAGGACACATGGCCCAGTGGATGTAGACATTGGTTAGTTCCAGTGACTTGACCTAAAGAGTTGTAAGTTCAATACCAGGCTACAGCAGTGATGAACAAATAACTTAGAGTTAACTACATGGCTACCAGAAGTGGCATATGCCCCAGTAATTCTAATAAAGGGTTTGGTTTGAAATTCCTAGCACCTGAAGAAGGCTGAAATGTAAAATGGCCAAAACATCATAATAATGGCAAAGATGAGGGCAATAGTCCAAAAACTGTAAATAGTGCACTTTGCTTTAAGTCTCCTCGTTATCTGACCAGCATTCACTGCCTTACAGGAGGATTTATATTAAATAGCAGTTTACCACGCTTCTTTGTTTCCAGTAAAATTTTCCTTTTTTTTTCCTAAATACTTCATTTAGCTTTTGGAAGGTATTATTTCATTATTCTAATGAACCTTTGGATATTTATGTTCAATTTTCTGTAGTCTATTAAAATGTTTCCCTAATAGTTAAATGTTCTTGCTTGATTATTATTATTATTTTTTTTTTTTTTTTTAATCTCCAATTCTTAGCTTGTGTCTTGGTCTCTTCTTGCTAATGATCATACATGGTCTTCTTACAATTGACAATTATCCCCCCCCCCTTTTTTTTACCCCAATTTTCCTTTACCATCTTGTCTAACAGTTCCTGCAGTTTTTTTTCTCTTTGATACCAGTACAGTATCATCTGCATATTTTACAGAAAATTAAATCAAAGCTCAAGTTTTAGCAAAAAGTGTAATTGCTAATTTATAGATAATTTTTCCTTTGCACTATCCCTTAAGTTATTAAGCCATTAGATTGCATAGCTGCTATTTTCATTGTTAGTTATGGCAAAATTAAGTTTACATTTTACTTAGTCATTACCTAAGATAATGACAGTCTACTTGTTTCTGAGTATGCCCATCTGCTTAATTTGTAAGCTAATGCCTGTCGCAGATGCCTGCTCAGACACATCTGTGTTTCTTCAACACACACATATACAGGTAACCTGTGATTTATACTGTGACTATGCTGGGAAAGAGTACATAATCTGGTGTGGTCAGTAGATTAAGAAGGCCAGTATCCTAACATTCTTGGTCATGTTGACTTTTATGTCATTCTGTTAGGTACAATATGTCATTCTTTCAGGTACAATAATACCACACATTGGGTTTGTCTCCACAGGTACTGACATTATCAAGATTTTATTTCCTTGGCAAATCAACCATTGTGATACTTGAAACCAGATATCATACTCAAAATTCTACATTCTATTTACCCATGTTCCATATGTTAGTACTTTAACAGTAGTTATTTTTTGTTTTTTTTCTTTTACATTTTATTCAAAGATTATTACAAGATAAATTTTAAAGTTCCAAGTTTTCTGTTTCCTTCTTGGTTTCATTAAAATTTATATATGTATATATATTTTTTTTTTCATTGTTTCTTTTTAATACAAAGACTTCAAAGTATATCACTAACTCTCAAAATGCTTTGTTGATAATATTTGATTAATCTTATATTTTTTCTGCACATCATATTTTTATTGAAATTCATCTGACATTCTTTAAATGATGCAGATATTAGGTTTTCAGTTACTGTTCTGCATTGTTGGAATTGTATATTTATCATTTCAGGTTTCTAAATTTTAGAATCTCTTAAATTCTCGCTCCCCAAAGTCATTATCCATTTTATAGCATTCTACCTTCCTTCTTTACCAAGTTCTTTGAAATTTAAATATTTCTGATTTATGCAGTGAAACTGAAAAAAAAAAGTTTCCTTTTGTAATGTACAAAGTGAAATGGTTTGTTAGTACACCAATTAAATTTATTTAATCATTCATTTCATTAGTCTGTTTTGTAAAATATTGCACTTGAGTCAAAACATTTGATAAAACCTTTTATTAAATTTGTGGAATTTTTTTAAATCATTCTATGTTTGTTTATTTATTTTTTTCTTTCAGTGAAAAATTAGAGGTACCTATCTTTAACTGTGTGTATAAAATGGTAAATACTTATAGTAGATAAAGATACTACAAGAACATAGGAATCTCAATCTGTTTTACTTTGGTTAGTCAAACTGACAAAGATTACATGCATTTCACATGTCTTAAAGATGGAAACAATCAACTTTTCACAACATTTTTTTTAGTACCTGAAAGTTATGAACTGCCAAGATAATTTGCATATGGTCCTCTTCTGCTTGCTCTCCTGCAAAGGAGAGAAAGATAACTCTCCAGCTCTATTATTTTCCCAATAACTGAGTAGTGGAGAAGAGATTTTTTTTTTTTAAGTAATAATTGAATAAACAATTAAGTAACAGAAGATGTCATAGTTTTGGCATGTCACACGGCATAACAGCCCCTGCAAGACTATTATGCAACTCACTGTTGAAGGTGGATGCAAACAGGGATGGCAGTGCAAAAGCTGGTCAAACAACATTAAAGAGTGGATAGATATGACAACATTTTGCTGCGATTCCTGAGAATCACAGCAGATTTTTCTGAAAGAGGTATGCTGTTTTTGCGTTTAGCCCCACCCTACCCAATTCCAGTAGACAATTTAAACAAAGAACTGATGGCTTTTAAGTGAACATAAGTTTTGGCTAGAATTTTAAATTTGTCTAATGATTCTGTTTTCTGTGTCAATATCTGTTCTGTACCCTTACAACAACAGATATTATAAAATTAGAATACTGTATACTTCAATCAGTCAATTAAGTGCCATACACGACACATGCTTGGGCGATCATGTCTCAAAAGAGATATGACTGACTAGGCAGAAGTTTATCCTGCAGTAGGTTGCCGTTACTCTCTTCAGTAGACTGGTTGCCAGCCAAGTCTATAGAACCCAATCTGACCTGTTATTTAACCCATAAATGAAGAGAAGAGACGGATTAATACCTTTCCGAGGGCATTTTATCATTCTGAGCAGATATCCACTGCACCACAATGCACATTCGTATACTTCAATACATACCTACAATTTGCTGTATTTGGGAATTAGAAATGTATCTAGCAAATTGTATACCATTTAAAACTGCATAAAATCTTTGAAAATGGCTAATTGATTAACTGAATGCACAAAGTTCAGAAAAGATCTTTTGTTTGCATGTAAGAAAAACCATAAAACCTTAACAGCAATATCTTGTCAGTCATTTGAAAGGAAACTTTGGAAAAGGATTGCTGTCTAACTACACAACTGTTAGATGAGGTGTTTTATGTTAGTAAGAACAGCTTACTTTCTCTTTTACTTAATCCTAAAGAACTTAATTATCTGGAAAGAAGTCATTTTAAATTAGCTTAAATTATTTTCAATCCCATTTTTCTAGTAGTTAGCATTTTGAAATTTTTAACATCCTTGTCTAGAAACAAAAATTCTTTAATCATATTTTTGCATTAAATTTGCTTTTCATTAAGTACTCTCTCAGCCCAGACAGAAAATTAAAAAAAAATATTTTGTTCTAATTTTTATAAATATTGGCATTAAAACAACTTTATAAAAGTTGATGCCAAATCACAGTATCCAGAATTACAGATTGAAGATGTCATTTGTAGCATTCTAAAAAATTCATTTATTTATTTTTAGGTGTCTGCTGTCTTAATTCTTTCTACTTCATTCTACTTAATTAAATCATCAATTATTTTGGCTAATCTTTTTCAGAAAACTTTAATCTAACAATTCATATCAGAAGCGATACATTTAAAAAAAATATCCCTACATCTTGTTTAACCTCTCATTTAAATTTGGTTCTTTACTTCTTTATCTGAATAATTAATTTATTTATGCCTTTTTAATTAATATTTTATTTTGATATTTTTTTATGTATAAATAATGGTAATAATACACATATTTTTAAGATGGTTTTTATCCATAATATCTTTCAATAAATTTAATAAACTTTATATCCTCTTACTATCACAAGCAGAGTATGAATGCATTTAAAATCCTCCCACACATGTAAAGAACTGGAAATTATATAAAATTTTTATACAAAATTGTCATATTGAGTAAGTCTTTCAGTTAAAGACATTCTACATTTCTGCCTTTTTATAAATGATAAAAATATGAAATGATCTCCCCCAAAGCTTTATTTGATAAATTTTGTATCAAATATGGAGGTTAGGCAGAACTCAAAATCTGGATCAGTTAAGTATGATAGATAAAGAATTCATAGCCATCTTGGTTTAGAAACAAATTTATCTGTTTTACTTTTACATTCAGAAAAAAAAAAGATTTGCTTTGAGTCCAATTAAAATATGCTGCATCTTGTTAGCTGATTGTGTGGTTCTTTATAAATGTGGGAGGCTATCCAAAGACTCAAGGACATTGAATAAATGGATCACTTTCTTCAATTGCTAATTTACCTAGTTTTTCCCATGTCTCACCGGATATTTCACACTTCTCAAAATTGCTTAAAAATGAATTTTTTTTTCTTTGCAAGAAAGAGTGTGTTTTAAGGTCACATTTTTGAGTAGCTAGCATTTTCTTATTCATTAATATCTGTAAAATGAGGGTTATAGAATTTTAACATTTTGTGAAATAGAAATGATTTTATTACATTTGAAGTTTGGTCATTAAATATGTAGTGTGATATCGGTAAATTTAATCTAGAATTTCTACTCTATAATGTTTGATCTGTGATTAATGAATAAGCATTAAGTTAAATTTGTTGATATTGAAGGAGATTGTTGAAAAAATAATTGTAAAATCCTTTTTATTTTTTATCATTAGGCTTCATAATTTCTCTGCAAAGTCAAACTATGTTGAAATAATCAAGTGCTATTTGAATTTTAAACCTTGTGATTTTTTTTTTTTTTTTTTTTTTAATAAAAATAATCTAATTCTTTTTCTCTGGTTGTCACTATTGCTGTTTTATATATATATATATATATATATATATATATATATATATTTTTTTTTTTTTTCCAATATTGAATTTTAAAGTACTTTTCTGTAACCTTTTGATGACAACTCTTGTTTATAACTATTGTTCATGTGTTTGTTGAATACTACATTGATCAGATCAGTGTTGAATCTGGCAGAAATACAAAAGCCATTGAAAATCTTGTAGACTGCCAAATAATTTTTTTTTTGTTAACTGGTAGAATGTTCTTGATATACACCAAACATTGCTTGTTTTGTTCATTAAATCGCACACACACACACAAGCTTTCTATAGTGCAATGGAAAAAAAACAAATGTGTTTGAAGCTTTTTCAAATGTCATTTGAGAAAATCATTTTCTTTTTGGCTTCTTTTGGAAGAGTTTTTGTTTTATTTATTATGCAAGATTGTCTTCTATATTTTCAATGATAGTCAAGTGATTATTTATTTTTTTTAATAGAATGTAGTAGTTGTGATAGTATGTGAGAGCAATCCAATTTGATGTTGGTAATTTAAAAAAAACTTTATTACCAAACTTCAGTTGATGCCATTATTTCAAAGAGAGAGAGAGAAAAAAAGAACTAAACTGAAGAACACAGTCATTACTACTTGTTTATATTCATGTCTGCTTGCTGGTTTGGCCTTTTTGATAAATTTTCATTAATTGTGGGCTTAGGTCATTTGGTTGTTGTATATACTGTCACGAACTTAAAAGTTCTGTTAATGTTTGATATGTTGGTTTTATTTACTTCGCTTTTATGCTTGTCTGTAAAGTCATATCTTGTTTAAAAAAAAATATAAGTAAACTATAAAACGGTGACTTTAAATTCAGTCTCGTTATTTGTTTCAACATATAATAGATCATGTGACCAGCTTTATCCTGTAAGAATGAAAAAGGCAGCATATTTTTCCTTTCTGCTATTAAATAAAAGGTTAACAGGAAGAAAGCAAAATTAGGGTGAATATTGTAACAATAGTCACAGTATGAAATTTACTTTATATTTTGCAAATAATTCATCTACAGAGGTCAAAGGTTTAAGATTTACATGAAGCTGATGGTTGAGTGTTACTCTTTATATAAATTGCATTGAACAAGAAAAAAAACTTTCAAACCAGTACAAAAAATGATTAACTGTTTGTCTTTTTGTCTCTGATTTGTATTTCTTCAACTAAGAATTTAGCATAGATATTTTGTTTTAGATGCAGATTTAAAAACAAGTTTTATCGAAATATCTTAAATGTAAACCAAACATAATGTGGAACATAATCCTTTTAGTGTCTTTCTAATATGAAAATAAATATTCAAATATACTGGAAATTGTTTTTTCATATTAAAATTCAGCCAATACATGGTTTGAGAGCCACTCAATGAAGATGGTTACTGAAAGAGTTGTGAACTATGAATGTAAGAGGAAGGCATAAGTGAAAATTATGAGAATAGATAATGATTGACTTGAAGAAACTAAGATTGTAGTATTCATGGAAGCACCCATGCAGGAATCTGTTCTACAAAGTTGCAAAAAAACTGAGTGTAATTTCTTCTTTATAATTGGAATATAGAGAAAATGAAAGTGCTTTAATTCTGAATACAGCCTAGCTATTATGATGGAGTAATGGATAGTGGCTCGGATTGAAGAATCGGTGAACTGAGTTCTAATTCATTACATTCACTTAAGTGCTAATACCCTTGATAAAAGTATGAATCCATCTCTTTCCCCCACTGACTATAGGTAAATAGCAGGATATACTAGGTTCTATAGTATTGGGTGGCAACTGGAAAACTGAATTTTAAACCAGCTATAAAGAATATATATCTGAAAATAAGTCATGGAAATAATGATAGAGAAGTGATAGGTTTGTGATAATGTCTGTGGGAACAAGGCTGTTGATTAGAGAATAGACTGTAAATGATTTTGAACTCTTATCAAGGCTGGAAAATGAGAACTGGGCAGCAATATTCCATTTTTGGTCTAATCTGACTCTTCTAAAGAGCACGACAGCAAGAGTTGGCTACTTTCTGGAGCAGATATACAGTACAGATTTGTTCACAGATATCTTGCTTTTAAATAATTCACAAAAGAAAACTTTCATGAAATGAAACTGTTAATGAAAAAATAATTATGTAATTTTTATTCAAAAAGTAAGATCTGTAGCTGTAAGTTTTGTCCAATCAGTGTAAAGTGCAAGCATTTTTGTTAGTTATATAGGTTAGTGAAGAAAAAGCTAAATTGGAGGAAATTGGTGGGGTATGAAGATCTTCATCCAAGTGTGGAGGGGCATATTTGCCAAGAAAATTGTGATTTTAAAATCTTTATTTCATTTAAATGAACACTAACCTCTGATAGGAAATTTTCAGTTAGGCACAGGCTTATTATCTCTTGCATTCTGCTTGTTTTGGTTACCTGCATACTGCGTGTGCACACGAGAGAGGAAATGATTAAGGACTTATTCTCCGTAGATGGGAAGGCATGCTGATTATTTTTTTCACTTAGTTACACATTTATCCCATTATTTCATGTACTTGTGGAAACCTTTCTTGAAAAATTTTGTATGTTGAAGCTGCAGCCAGACCTTTAATCCACATGTTATCATTTCAACTATAACTTTGTAGAGATTGAAATTAGGTGGTTTTACATTGGAAGAATATGTAGTTTGAGAAGAATTGTCACTGCAGGCAAGTGATTCCATTTTTGTAATATGCAAATTGTATATTCTCTTGCAAGATTTAGACACATTTTAATGAAAATGTTGTATTTATGACTTTGATGTTTTCCTGCAATGAGGAATAAGTCTTTATTATTTTGGCACATTTAGGCAAGCAAATCTATAAGCACCACCCTATTTTCATCCCAGCAGACTTAGCATTATCATGTCATCAAAAGATCACACACACCTTTTTAGATGTTCCCTTTGTATATTACTTGCTTGGTTAGTCTGGCAAAACCTTAGTTGATTTTTTTTTTTTCCTTTCTTGACAAAGGACCCAAATTTCATAGAAGCAATTGATTCTGACCTCTTTTTGGAAAGGTGTTAACAAATAAGGTACCTATTATACTGACACTTTCTGAATATGCAGGATGCATGGGTAATGTAATAGTGGTTTAAAATGAAAAAAGATGAATACAAATTGAGTTTTACATGCAAACACCCTTGGTAAAGTTATGGGTTGAGTAGTAGGATTTTCTGTCTAAAAAAAATCATTATTGTAATACTAATTTGCAAAAAAGATTTACTTTTACAATCCTCAAAATATTTTGGCTTTAAATAATCCACAAAGGAGTTGAGCCATTTTAATCAATCTAAACATTCAGATAACTATAGATTATTTTTTTCATCTTCTCATATCCAATACTAATCTTCCTCCTGTTTGTTACTTTGTGAATGATTATATCGTCCTTGCTAAAGTCTCCACCTTTTGGATGGTGCCACTATCAATAGTTGACAGCTGGGAACAGGGGCCATTTCTATTGAAGTTTGACCTTTTGAAAATATGCCAATACAAGTACTTAACACTAAATGATGTGGCATTTGACCTATACACTTGTCATCTCCTCCAAAATTGTTTGGAGTTTGTCACTTTACAAAAACAGAAACTTGATCACAGCTCTCTGCCCTATGGTTACACCTTCTTCAGGAACACAAAAAAATTTTGTCAGTATGAACCTGGAAATTGAAGTATTTTATTTATTGATGCGTGTTTCAACTTGTGCAATTTCCTTGTACACTCATTGTAAGTGGGCCAGGACAAATATATATATATATATATATATAAGCACTACAAGACTATCCTACTGCTTCCTCTGCACAAAGTCCTCTACCAGTCCTGAAAGAAAGGTCTGTACCACAGGACATGGGGGACGCTATGATCATAACTCTCTACAAGAACATGGGCTGACCATTAGCTTGAAAAATAACAAAATCCTGGGTCAAGGTACCGCAGCACCACCGGTCATCACCATCAATGACTATGAGCCTGATGTGGTCTATCAGTGTACCTACCTTGACTCTACCATCACTGACAACCTCTCCCTCGACATTGAGCTTGACAAGAGAATTGGGAAAGCAGCCACAACCCTTGCACGCCTCACATGTTTAGACAAATTCCAAGTTGAGAGTGAAGACAAAGATGGTAGTGTACAATGCCTGTATCATCAGCACACTGCTATAAGGCAGCGAGACATGGACCATGTATGCCAGCCAAGAGAGGTGCCTGAACACCTTCCTTCCATGGGAGAAGTATCTGCCGTATATTGGGAATATTATGGCAAGACAAGGTGCCCAACACTGAGGTCCTGTCTCGTGTGGGTCTGCCCACCATGTTCACACTCCTTAAAGATTGCAGATTCTGCTGGCTGAGTCATGTCCATTGCATGCCAGACTGCTGCATCCTGTATGGAGATCTGACCTCTGGAAGAAGACTCACTGAGCAGCCACAACTGTGATATCATATCGTAAAATGTGACATGAAGGCTGTGGGCATCAACATGGAGTCATAGGAGAGCATGGCAGTCAACCAGTCCAAGCAGAGAGTAACCCTGGCCAAACAACTCCAACCAGTGAAAGAGCAGCTGACACAAACTGCCTCAGAGAGTCAGGTTCACAGAAAGCAAAGTGATTGCTCCAACAGACCAGAAACAAAATATAAATGCAGCCTCTGCAACAGGGACTGTCACTCCCCATATCAACTTCTACAGTCACAGACGCCAATGCTCCAGCCAAGCAGACAACTAAGATGCTACTCATGGTCAACCCTGACTGATGGAGGCCTATTACTATATGGTAATATTTTTATTATGAGTTTATAATAAAAACATAATTACTGCAACACAAGAACCATTTATTTTGGTACTATCTTATTAGCACCTTGTCAGGCAGAGTGAAATATTTTTTTTGTTAGGAATTATTATATGTGGAAGCTTAAAAGCAACATAATTTTTACCATATCCAGACAAGTGAGGGGGGATTTTCGAAGAGTTTGTCTTGATGAACCAATAAAAAGTTAGATGGATAAGCGAAGTTTGATTGTATGGGTAAATAGTGGTAGACTTGAAATGACTTGAGACCAAGATATTTTCTATGCAAGTAATGAAATACATTGATTGATACATGTATAGCATTTAGCAAGTCTGAAAAGTTATCACATGTCATTGTAAAATGGTTACAGGATTTTATTTTTCACTTAAAATAGTGAACAAGTGACAAAGTCCAGAATATTTTTTTTTATTTTAATACACTGCACGTCAAACATATGTAGTTGACTTGGGTGATCTATCTGTTAAGCTGAAACAAATTATCAGAAAATGGGAGAAGCAATCACCTTGTGTTAGGGGATAAATTATAGATGTCTAGTTATATTAGGAAAAAATAACTATATTTTAGGGTATATTTTAGACAATGATGACAAATGGAAGTTACTTTGTTACATTTGAGTAAATTTAGTTTTGGGAACTTGATAATATGTAATTTTTCCTGTAAACATAGAAAACATGGCTCATGTAAAGATTTACAAGTTCTGTTTTTTTTTCCATTTTATGGTAGGAATTTTATTAGCATCTTTAATTGCCAATGATAAGTAGAAAGTGGTGTGTTATTGCAGTAAGTTTTATTAAAAGATAAGGTGTAAAAATAATGGGTGGCTTGGTATAATTGATATCAAATTTTATTACTGTGAAATTTTCTATGATAGAAATAGAGCATAGGTAGACTATAGTCAGACATTTAATTTCTAATGGACACTCAATAGGTTTTGTAATTGTTATTGTAATCATTAATTTTTTTTTTAGGTTATATCTGCTTAAAATTCTATTTTGTTTTTTGATGATCTTCTCAAGGTTATCCTTACAGCTATAGCTCAATTTAAGAGTATTTCTGATAAATTTTGCTAAGGAGGTTATTTTTAAGAAAGTGTTTTTCAACTAAGTTGAGGAATTTATGCCCTAACTTAGTACTTATCTGGTTAAATGGGGGATGTATACCAAATGATTTTTCTTTTTTTTTATTATTGTTGTTGTTGTTGTTATTATATTTGTTATATTTTAGGTTAGGGCATTTGTAGGTGCTGTTTTTAAGGGCAGCATCATAGAATTTGATATGTTTATAAAAGATATCTTCATTTGAAGAGTTACTAATTCTGTTTTCAATAGAGAAGGGTACATGCTTGATGATTGATCGAGGGTGGTTTGATTTAGGTTGGATGTATATAGGATTAACGTTATTTTTTAAGTAGGGAGATCAAGTGATACATCTAAGAAGTCTACTTTTTTGTGATTAGTTTTTATTGTAACCTTAAGGTTGACTTTTCAGTTCCTTATGTATTAATTTTCTAATTCTGTTGGCTTTAACATTAGTGAAATTTTTTACCACAATAAGACCATCATTCCCGTATAACCCTATATCGTCAATATTTATATCATATGCTGTTGGATTGTACAGAATAAATAGACTAACTAGATTTGATGACTTAGCAAAGTCTAGAGATTCCATTGTGATGTCAAATAAGTCCTCATTTATTTATTTTTTTTTCACTGTTGTTGTGGATGAGTATGGATCGTTTTGCACTCATGATTATCATCCTTTCCTTGTTAGTTAAAATACTCCATGGCAAATTCTAATGCCAAAGTGAATAGGTCTTTGGAAATAGAAGGGTAATAAACAATGGTGACAAACTAGATAAACGAGCAATTGGTGTTAATCCATTTAGTTAATCCGAGGTGTGTTTTAATTTGGAAGTTGGTTCTGTCGAGGATGGTTTTACCAATTTCAGGTCATATGAGGTTGATAATACTAATAGGTGAGTTAATTTCATCATCCAGTTTGATTTTTTGAATGGTGATGTAGGACTTTATAATGCAGAGTTTACTTTATCACTGATTTTTAATTTATCTGTAATGTATTTACTTGTTATATTTATGTCTTCAACTAAATTACTAATGTTATCACCTATTTTTTGTAATTTTTTTTTTTTTTTTTTAATTAATAAAATGTAGTTGCTAGGTGTAGTTTTATAGTAATTGGCTCTTTTGTTGGAAGATACAAAGACTTTCTCAGGTGAGTTAATTTCCTTCACAATAACATTTAGATGTTTCTGGAAGTGGTTTTTGTGCATGTGAAACTTGATGGTATTTATGATTTCAAATAAATCATTTTCAAAACCTAACAGCTTTTCAATGAAAGGTGCAGCTTTTAAAGCTGTAGGTATCTTTATCTTTCAAAAGTTTTTTGGGGGGTGAAGGAAGAAATGTGCTTTCCATCTCATCCTTCCTATTTATTTGTAGTTGGGATGTTTTTAAGAAAGATGTTATTACTGTTTTTTATGTTGCATAAGTAAATGAGTAGAGTGCTCAACCATAATGGGAGAAAAATCTTATTAGTACAAACTAATGGGTTGACAGTTCACTGTTTGTCGTGATTAACTTTATTAAGAGTGCTCAATACTTAGTAGAGCATATATATATATATATATATATATATATACACACACACATACACACACACACACACACAATTTGTTTAGTAGTTAAATAGGTGTAATATATTAACATTATTATGTTTACTAGGAACCTGGAAATTGTTCCCACTTCATCAGTCAGCTAAATTGTAAAATGTTTCATTTCAATTAGCTTTAAATAACTGACTCATCATTTGTCCCTTGACTGCTTCAGTTGTCAATTGGTGGGGACATAAGAGCAAAATAAACTGACAACCTCCTCCTGGATGATCATTTGGCGCTGGTTCTCAGGAGTTCCAGCATTATTATGTCTGTCTACTCTTTGACGTTATCTAATCAGCATGGTCATCTCCACTTACATCTGCCTTCAACAGTACTTTGCATGATGGTCTCGCATAGGCTGTGGTCATATGGCAAAACCATGCCATCTTCCAATGCTTTAGTGATTTCTGACCTTTGACCTTACTGTGTACGTAGTCATTGATTTTGTGCTCCCAGTAGGAGATGTGGAGGACCTTTCTGAAGCATTTGTTCATGACTGTCTAAATCCTTTTATCCTGCGTAAACTTGGGGTGTCTAAGTTTCACACTCATAGAGGAGACTGGATACAATGAAACTTAAAAGCTTGAACAATAAGATTCTATTTTGGAAAGATTTCTTAGTTTTTTATGTAGAAAAAATTTTCCAATTCAAATAAAAGCATTTTTCAAAATTGTTAGTTTTGTATATACAAAGTTTAGGAATGACAATCACAATTTTGTTTGCATTCCAATTCTCTCAAAACTGTGTTGTTCTTTGTTCTGAGAAATGTTATTTTCCTATCAAAATGCAAAACATGTTATAATGTGGCTTTTGTTTTGCTTCATTCTTTTTAGTAATACATAATAATGTTATGTTTACTCATTTTTGGTTGTCTCTTTACATTGTTATGCATATTTGCTTGAAACAACCACAACAACAGAAGTGTCTATTAATATTTGAAAAATAATGCATTTATGGGGGATTCAATAATAGCCTTGTTTAGCATAAGGATACAATTACATTCCAGGTGTTAGGTGGAGTTATACAATTTCAGCACTGGGGGGGCTCTTGTAACCAAGGTATTTGAAATCTATTTCACCTGTAAGAATATTTTAAATTAAAATGATGTGTGCATGTGTTGGAACAGTGGCAGTGGGTGGTATTTAAAATGAAAAAGAAGCTTGAAGTTTACACCTTTTTTCTTTTTTTTTTTCTTTTGTGAATGCAAAGAAGACATCTTTACATCATCATATAAATATAACAACACAGTTCTATCATTAATACATATATTAATTCTTGACCATTAAAAATCTATTTCTTTCTGATTTTCAGTATGTTTCTGTAGAAAAATCATTAAAAATGCATTTACACTATGCATTTAATACAAATGTCCTATCAGTATTCCTTATCACTATCTTTCTCATCTTGCAATTTCGGTGCATGATATTCTGCATTAAGTACTAAAACTTTTTCCTAAAAAAATATACCGAAAATTTAATGCCTAATTGCAAGTGTCTTCTTTCTAGCTTAGAATATTTTAATCTAGAAAAATTACAATAGATAAGCAGGAGAGTCCTGATAAAATCAGTTGACATCCTTTTAAACCTTTTTTAAAGATAAGTGCTTTAATACAACTATTTTTTTTTCTTCTACTGTCAGGATTTGCTGTATCATTTGCATTTGATTAAAGTATGTGTAAAAAGTGAAATTAATAAGCTGAATTAATAACCTGATTAGTCAATTGTTTTTTTCTTCTGCCTCTTCTTGGCTATGGGTTAAATAGTAGGGAAGACAGGGCACTCTAGCTTGTATTAGAAAGAAAATGCGAAATTCAAGCTGTGTGTGTGTGTGTGTATACGTACATGTATGTGAGAATGGTGTTGTTTAGTATTAAAGCTTGGTCTTCACTACAACCTAATCCTTAACCAGAGGGATCCTGTTCCCACTTTGCTGTTGGAGGGAATATTGAGAGACACTCAGTCTGGACTTGTGCAATCCTTTTATGTATAAAAAGAAAAATACACTTATGTACATGCTGTTCTTTCAAAAGGAACCATCATTAACTCTTCGGATAGATGGTGATATTTCATTTTTATTTTATTTTTTTTAATTATGTTACCCCATGCAGGGCAGTAAAACCTTTAAGACACCAAGGGAAATTGAGTACCAAATAATAATGAGAGGCAAAAATGAAACATTATGAAATAATAGCAGAGTAATGAAGGCAGTAGATAACGAGTGATGTTATATTTAAAATATTCCACTTTATATCAATTAAGAATGTCAGGTCGAGATGGTGCTATGAGTCGCTCTCCTGGAAGTTAGCATCTTCCATGCCGATGAGAGGCAGGAAGGTGTCTTTCAGGTGACTTTGTAATTGAAGAATGTAATTCCTTTTACTTATGTTTCCTAATCAGCATTGGTTAGATCAGTCAGGTGCCATCTGTGATGCATGCTTGGGTGATTATGTCTATTTCGAGACATGACTGACTAGGCAGATTTTTGCCAAATGAAAGTATCAAAATAGTAGTTTTATTTTACTTCATTAATTTTTGTGTGTGCTTTAGTGTCATATGTAAAAAAAAAAAATGTTACAAGGTCTGTTGAAGTTTCTATTTAAATTCCTGGAATGAGAAGCTATAATTTGTATTAATTTCAGTTGGACTAAATCCTAATCTCAAGTGATTTGAGGGTGGGGTTCTGGGAAAAAGTCTAGTCACTATAATTGATGGTGCTGA